>JARHVA010001673.1:2412500-3012500 GCA_037957365.1 Torreya grandis
AGAAAAATTCATCTTTTGGTTCTAAAATCACCTCATGCTGTTCCTTAGTTTTTAAAATAGCCTCAAAAGTGGTCACATTTTGACTTATAGGGGCAATAGAAACTTTAATTTTTGTGGCTCTTTAAATTAGTGTGCTTGGTCTTGAATGACCTCTTGAGGACTTTCATATAAAGGTGTTGATCTGATATAAAAATATTGAATAAAACTCTTCTAATGCATCCCAGAAGGAGTCATTTTCTTGTTAATTTGAGATAATAACCACTTTTTCATCACTTCAAGTTGTCTAGTAGTTACCTCAGACCTATCTTGATCTTCAAGTTCCTAACTAATGGCAGCAAACTCTTCTTCTTCATTAGAAACCATCATTGTTATTTATATTGTCATTGATGTCAAAGGAGGTCTATCATCATGATATCTTTATTGAAGACAAAATATAATAAATGGGCTGGTCAATCATGATTAGAATAATTAATGTCATAAGCAAAATTATTATCACAATGAATTAGAAAGGGTTGGCTGACTATGAAGGGATTATTAAAAACATTTCTTATATTCTAATTTGTATATTTGAAAGGTGGCAGACCTATAATAAATTTATAATAGAGAATTCATTTATTATATATTTTATTCTTAATACAAATAAATATAATTTATGGCTGACCCATAATGAGCACCATTTTTAAGGAGACATCTCCCTTAGGAGAAATTGTACCCCCTCAATGAAGAGGCAATTGAAGTGGTATAAAAGGAGATAAGGTGGGAGTTAAAATAACAATAAATGAAATGAAAAATCATTCTAATTAGAGAAAATCTAGAGTATATTTAAATAAAAAATATATGTGAAAGATTTGCAAGTAGGTTTTATGAAGGAGATATAACTGTGGAGAAATGAAATCAATAGAATATATATAGAAAACATTCAAAAAGAATAAAGTGATCAATGAGAGATAATAAATGTGGAATCAAGTGGAACAAATGAAAATGTAAGAAGATCATTCAAGGAGATATATATGTGAGAAGAAAAAAAATGATATTTTATCAAGGGTAGGTTTTGTGAAAAAGTTTACATGAGTATCATTAATTGAAAGAGTAAATTCACGAAGGTGAAATACTTTGTTTATTTTTGAAGTTGTTGCCTCATAACAAAAATATGGGTGTCTCTTGCTAAGTCGGTGCTTAGCGGTGGGGATTGATGTCTCCAGTAGGGTGGTGCCTACAAAATCTTTGTATAATGGGGATTGGTGTCTCTAGTAGGCTAGTGCCTAAATTTTTTTAAAGATAATTTTATATTGTGGTTTTATTCCTAAAAAGGGGTTTCATGTAAATCTTGTCTCTTAATTATGTTATCTTGTGTGAATGGTGTTATTATGGTTATTAAGTTTTATTGAAGGAAAGATTAATTTATATTGATTTACCCCCCTAGTATAAGTGTGTGCTTAATAATTGGTATCAGAGCAATTCTTTAAGAAATAATCTAACCACTAGAGCTTAGATCTTGGGAGCACACATGTATAGTCATCATGTACAAGAAGATTTAGCCACAAATAAAGATCTATTCTTTGACAAAATGAACTATGCATTTTAGAGCATAAGGATGAGAGCTTATCTAAGTATTTTGGCTTTGACATTTGGTAATCAATAATGAATGGTTATACTACTCCATCTCCACCAATAGATTAGACTAGAAAGAAGTCTAGTGAGAACAATGTAAAAGCTATGAATGCAATATTGTGTGGTCAATTAGAATCAAAGTTTGTCAAGGTGATGTATTGTAAATTAGTGAATAAAATTAAGGACAAACTTAAGAACATCTATGAAGGAGATGAAAAAGTTAATAAGTCTAAGCTTCAAACACATAAAAGTCAATTCGAGGACTTGAAAATGAAAGACAAATAAAATATTATAGTTTATCTCCATGTGGATAAAATTGTAAATACCATCAAAGGACTTCGTGAAATTTTTGAAGAGCCAATGATCATGCAAAAGGTGCTAAGGTCACTTCCATTAAGATTTGATTCAAAAGTTTCAGCCATTGAGGAAATGAAGGACTTGGATAAACTAACTATGGATGAATTGCATGGAATCCTCATGGCATAAGTAATGAGGACTAAAAATAAAAATCCATCAAAATGAGAAGTAACCTTCAAAGCTTCAGAGAAGGTGAAAAATGAAGAGCCTGAATCAAACTATAGTACTAGTAATGAATCAAATGCAATAAAAGGTCATTTTTTTATAAATATTAAGAAAGGATCCAACAAATAAAAAGGTAACCTACCTTTCAAATATTTTAATTGTGATAAAATAGGACATTTTGTTGTTAATTTTCCACATAAGGATAGTAGTGATGATGAATAATATCATAACATAAATAAATGGTATAAACATCATCAATACAAAAAGAACTACAAAAAAGGTTGATATGGAAAGAAGAACTT
The DNA here is from genome assembly GCA_037957365.1 of Torreya grandis. NCBI lineage: Eukaryota > Viridiplantae > Streptophyta > Pinopsida > Cupressales > Taxaceae > Torreya > Torreya grandis. The sequence continues at coordinate 2,414,936 of JARHVA010001673.1, forward strand.
CCATAAGCACAAGAAAAACCTCTATTCTAAAAAGGATATTAGCTCATCTGAAGAGAGGAATTAAATTTTTTTAGATAGTAATAGAGAATAAACCCTCTACATGGAAATAGAAACAAGGAGTGATATCTTGGAAGGTGAAGATAATTATGTAAGAGAAGGAAAAGATCAGACATATTCAAAAGAAGAAGAATATGTCAAAAATTAATGAGAAGTGGATCTTGAAGAACTTATTTGTGCCTTAAATGAGATTAATAAGCTTAAGAAAAATAATTTGAAATAAAAGTTACAACTTGAGAAATATGAAAAGGAGGATTATGATTCAAGGGCTAAATTGTCACAAATCATTGAGTAATAAGAAAATATTATCATTAACCTAAAGATTCAACTAGAGTAGTCAAAAAATATAGAAGAATAGGTGAGAATCCAATTAAAGACAAAAGAAGAAAATTGTGAGAGGCTAGAGTCTGAAATTGTTTCCTTGATGAAGAAACTAGAGAAAACAACCACTAAGTTGAACAAAAGCCTCACGTTTGAGAAAAATACTAAAATATTAGATGAAATCATCAACGGCTAAAGGTCACCATTCATCAAGACTACTCTTAGATATGGATGAAACCAAAAGATTATGAAAGAGAATAATATTCATCAAAAAACTAGCACTCCTCAAAAAGACAACAAAGGTAAGAACATCCCCATCAAAAAATATATATTCAGAAGATCAGTCCCTCCAAGATAGACTCATAAGATCAAGTTCCAGAATTCCTGTTATGGTTATTTCTTTTTATGAAATCACTTTGGTCATAAATTAATAGATTGTAGGGTACGTGTGAGGATTAACTATGTATGGAACAACAACAAAATTATTTATGGATTTTCAAATATAAACTACAACTCATTTGCTCCTTTACCAAACTTCAATGAGATTGATATTATATGTTATAAGTGAAATAATTATGGTCACATAGCACATTTTTGTAGAAGTGGTTTTATGGAATCTCCCAAAGAGAACAAGAAAATGGATGACATTGGTAAACATAAAGGGAAATCTACAAAAGTTTGGAAAAGAAAGGAAGATAAAAATAATTTAGAAAGAAGGTGAGAAGACTCTCACAAAGAGATCAAAAGGATGACCTTCTTCATTTAGTATCCTTGGACATAGAAGGAAAATTTGAAGGAATTATACATCTTGTAAGATGCATAGAAAATGATAGATAACAGAATAAGTACCTAATTTGTTAAATTTAAGAAGATAATCTAAATTATTTTTTTACAACTATAGAGGAAGCATGTCACCCAAGCATAGAAAAGAAAGGATATTGAAGTAGATGTGAGTATTGATCATTAGAAGAGATGCCTATGGGTTTCCATGATGTCAAAATAGGTCCATCATCATGATATATTTATTGAAGATAAAGGAGAATAAATGGGTTGGCCGATCATGATTAGAATAATTAATGTCATAAGCAAAATTACTATCACAATGAAATAGAAATGACTGGCCAACTATGAAGTTATTATTAAAAACATTTACTATATTCTAATTTGCATATTTTAAAGGTGGTCAAACCATGAGAAAGTTACAAGAGAGAATTAATTAATTACATATTTATTCTTAATGCAAATTAATATTATTTATGGCTAATCCATAATGAGCACCATTTTTTAAGGATATGTCTACCTTGGGAGAAATTGCACCTCCTCAATAAAGAAGCATTTGAAGTGGTATAAAAGAAGATAAGGTTGGAGTTAAAATATCAATAAATGTAATGAAAAATCATTTGAATTAGATTAGATCTAGAGAAAATTCATAGCAAAAATATATATGAAAGATTTGCAAATAGATTTTATGGAGATATAAGTGTGGAGCAATAAAGTGAATATATATATATATATATATATATATATATATATATATATATATATATATATATATTCAAAGAGAATAAGGTGATCAATGAGAGATAATAAATGTAGAATCATTGATTCATCCCCCCTCTTAGTGATTGTACCTCTAGCACATATATCTCCTTGAATGATCTTCTTAAAATTTCATTTTCTCTACTTGATTATACATTTATTATCTCTCATTGATCACCTTATTCTCTTTGAATATATATATATATATATATATATATATATATATATATATATATATATATATTCAAAGAGAATAAGGTGATCAATGAGAGATAATAAATGTAGAATCAAGTAGAGAAAATGAAATTTTGAGAAGATCATTCAAGGAGATATATGTGCTAGAGGTACAATCATAAGAGGGGGGATGAATCAATGAGCCTAGATATTTCAATTCCAATCCTTTCAAACTATTAAACAATCAGCATATATCAACTTGATCAAGCAACATTAACAAGAGAACTCATTCATTTAATGCATACACTAGAAAAAACACACAACACATAGTTCCTATGGGAAACCCTCATGGGGAATAAAACCTACTCTCAAGCTTGTAACGCATGGACTACTTATCCTATAAGAGATTACAAATAAGAGACTGATCAAGTCCTTTTGACTAGGATTTAGTGAAACACATATTCCATAAGGAGCACCTACCCCTAAGATGATCAAGTCCTCCTAACCACCTCTTGGTCAAATCCTTTTAACCCAAAACCTTGGTCAGGTCCTTTTGACCAAAGGTCTTTAGTGAAACACTTATTCCAGAAAGAGCAATTGCCCCTAAGAAAGATCAAGTTCCTTAGACCCTCATTGAAAAAGAACACCTCCACCTTTGAACTAATGTCTTCAAAACTTGATGATGGATCTTTGATTTTATAACCCTTGAAAAACACCCTCTCTCTCTCTCTCATATAGGCATCTCACATAGGCATGCCATAATATCTCTCCTTCACTCAAACAACCCTCATATGCACACTCAGACCTCTTCGCATATCCTCAAACTGTAAGAGCACTATTTTGACATCAAAAATATGACCTATAAGTCATACACATAGTCCAAAAAAATTCTCATCAACTCATTCAACAGGCACACTACCTATCCTCTCTTCTTTGATTCAACACTCACTATACACCAACAAGCCTTTTTTAAAATCTAGAAACAATCATATTTGATTTCATTATTTATAAATAAACCATGATTATCAACACCTTGGTCATCCATTAGGCATGCCTTAGCCCTTAAGTCTTCTAACATACAAAGACATGGTTCAACACAATCCACATAGGTCAACCATAGCATCTATGGGTCACCATTAAGCGAATACACATTCTAATTAGGCCCTTGTAGCCCTTATAGGTCTCATGGAGACCCATTCACCCATTTAACACTTCGTCAATCAAATTAAGAACACAGGAACACTTTCCAACTCATGGACCCATGCCACATGATCTATAAGTCCCTTTAAGTTCCAACATCCATCATATCATTCTTTTGCTAACCCCTAATTAGATCAAACTCCTCTCTTGTAATGTCCCCATTTTAAGTGGTTGGCTTACTCAGTTTCCATCACACTTACTCTTTGTAGAAAGTTAATAGGATGCAATGGAGGCTAGTTTTGATGATTGGATTTGATGCTCCTTGCTGAGAGCTTTTCGATAAGCTATCACTTACACCATTCAAAGTCTAGTTGCTAGCATTTTTATGGGCCTGAAGTACTGCAAAAAGGTAACATTTAACCCAGCTAAAAGACATTGAGTGTCACTTTAAACATTTTCTTTATGAGGGACTATTGCACATCCTTTATCCCACATTGTTCAAGTGAGTTGAGTCACCCCTTGGAAAAAGGATAAAGGGAAGTGCTTGTGGCTTCTTTGGGCATGTTCGATAAGAAGAAAAGAATTTTTGCACTTGTATATTATTTAGGCATTTGAGAATGTCTTTCTCATCTGTAGCACTCTAGAAATCAATCCTTGGGATTGGTCTTTGGAGTTTGTGCTCTTAGCCATTATAGCAGCCATGCCACTGTAGTAGTTATGCCACTGTAGTAGTTGTGCCACTATAGCAGTTGTACCACTGTAGCAGTCTTACCACTATAGTAACACATTACTATAGTAGCAAGATCACTATAGCATCTGCATACAGCCAGGTGAGTCTGTAGTTTTCTATAGAGTCCGTAATTCTGCCTACAAAGTCTATAGTTCTGGCCTGCAGAGTCCATAGATTTCTGCCTATATAGTCTATAGCTTTCTATAAAGTCCATAGTTTATGCCTATATAGTCCATAGTTTCCTACCTATAGAGTCCATAGATTTTTGCCTATAGAGTCCATAGTTTCCTATAGAGTCTCAATTGTAGTAGTTATGCCACTGTAGTAGTTGTGCCACTATAGCAGTTGTACCATTGTAGCAGTCGTACCACTATAGTAGCACATCACTATAGTAGCAAGATCACTATAGCATCTACATATAGCTAGGTGAGTCTATAGTTTTCTATAGAGTCCATAATTCTGCCTACAAAGTCTATAGTTCTTGCCTGTAGATTCCATAGATTTTTGCCTATAGAGTCTATAGTTTTCTATAAAGTTCATAGTTTATGCCTATATAGTCCATAGTTTCCTACCTATAGAGTCCATAGATTTTTGCCTATAGAGTCCATAGTTTCCTATAGAATCTCCACTGTAGTAGTTATGCCACTGTAGTAGTTGTGCCACTATAGCAGTTGTACCACTGTAGCAGTCGTACCACTATAGTAGCACATCACTATAGTAGCAAGATCACTATAGCATCTGCATACAGCCAGGTGAGTCTGTAGTTTTCTATAGAGTCCATAATTCTGCCTACAAAGTCTATAGTTCTTGCCTGCAGAGTCCATAGATTTTTGCCTACAGAGTCTATAGTTTTCTATAAATTCCATAGTTTATGCCTATATAGTCCATAGTTTCCTACCTATAGAGTCCATAGATTTTTGCCTATAGAGTCCATAGTTTCCTATAGAGTCTGTAGTTTCTACTTGCAGAGTTTGTAGTTTCCTACTTGTAGAGTTCATAGATTTCTACCTGTAGAGTCCATAGTTTTCTACCTATAGAGTCCATAGATTTCAGCCTGCAGAGTCTATAGATTTACACCTGTAGAGTCTATAGTTTTTAGCCTACAGAGTCCGTAGATTTCAGCCTGTCAAGTCCATAGATTTTAGGCCTATGGAGTTCATAGATCTCAGCCCACAGAGTCTATAGATTTAGTTGTAGAGTCTATAGAAGATTCTATAGAGTCCATAGATTTGGTTGTAGAGTTTATAGAAGTGGCCTACAGAGTCTATAGATCTAGTATGCGGAGTCTATAGAAAACCCAGCCTACAGAGTTCATAGTTTCATGGGTCGAAGAATAAATGAAGCACCTTCAACACGTGTTGGGATATCTGCTTGAAATAATGTTCATATGATTCCAAGAGGGGATTTAGTGAGTTACCACGTGACTAACATTGTACTCGTTTACTCATTTTTCAATTAATACAAATATAGTTTATTGGTTATTTCAGTTGTGTGTATATATGCTTGTAATTCTATATTTATGTTACATGCATTAGTCTTTGTAAAGCATGAAAAATCAATACCAACAAATCTACCAGAGTCATAAAGAGTCCTTGCTAGGGTAGTTTGGGTGTAGTTGGGGTGCCCATTATAGTGGTATTATAGCCTATTATTCCTACCATCTTGTGAGGTTTCATGCATCCCACACATCAGTACTTCTTGAGGACAAACCCAGACTTATAAGTTTTTTTAGAAATTGAGGAGGAGGGTGAGCCCTTTTCAGCACCAGCCATGGGTGACCAAGATGGGGAAGGGGGAGAACCTAGCACCAGGATGATGCTCAATGATCTTGCTAGGGGGAAAAGGGAGCTATAGACCACATTATAGCAGATGGCTCTAGCAATTACACAACACCTGACTAGAGCAAATCAAGGCAACAATGCCAAGTAGGGTAATAATGCTAACCAAGTAGGTGGATCAGGTAATGGAGGTAATGAAGATGCATTGATTAATAGAGGAGCCCAAACATATGCTAGAGTAGGCTCTTCTATAAGGCCACTCATGCCATAACTCCCTCTGAGATAGAATGACCAGGATAACACTGGTCCTACACAGCAGGAGATACAGGACCAAATACTATAGGATTGGAGAAATGTTGGACCAAATTTTTAGGGTGAAATGTCCTTCAGGGAGTATATGGATGTTAGACTCAAGCATATGCCCATGAGAGGGAATAGGCAACAAAATTATGAGATGAGGAAAAAGTTTGGAAAGTTGTCCATTCCATACTATGACGATACAGGGAAGACTTCAGCACGAACGTGGGTCTAGAAATTAGACACTTATTTCTAGCTTAATCCCATGCCTGAGGAAGACATGATTAAGTATGCTACATTGCACTTGGATGGAAAAGCCCATGAGTGGTGGCACCATGGAATGGTCACACTTGGCCATAACCAGATAGATACTTATGCAGAGTTTACTGAGAGACTCATTGACAGATTTGATACTAAGGACCCAGAATTGCTTTTTAAGGAGCTAGTCAGCTTAAATAGTGGGGTTATATAGAGGCCTATATCACCGAGTTCTAAAATCTAGTAGTATTAGTGACGGATATATCAAAAAGGAGACTAGTTGTTCTTTTCATGGACGGGCTTTCTGATCCCTTGCAAGGATGGGTAAAGGGACACAACCCCTCTTCACTATAAGAGGCTATTAAGAAAACAAGAGACCTAGCATCTTCTTCCTACGGGAGTAAAATTCACTGTAAGGACTCTCATTTTAGGAAGGATGAGGAAAGGAAGACATTTTAGAAGGACCCTCAGTGGCCCAAGGGGGAAACTAAAGGGTTGGATAGTGATACCCTCAACAAACTAAGGAAGAAAAAAATATGTTTTCATTGTAGGGAGCCATGGAATCTTTCCAATGAATGTCCGCTTAAGGTGAAGGATAAGCCCATGGAGTATTTCTCAGCAGATGAATCACCTTCTAAAGATAAGGGGCAGCATTCAGATTTAGAATCTAATCAGGGCAATAGTGATGTTGAGGAGAGTTTGGATGATGAGAAGTCTCTTGCCCAGTTGACAGGTGTCCAGAAGGCCATTACCTTTAAGGTAAGAGGGATGATTTAGGGGTAGCACATGATGTCCTTGATCAACATAGGGACAACACATAATTTCATTGATGCAAAATTGGTGGCCAAGAGAGGTCTTTAGACCGAAGAGCACACAGGGTTCAGAGTCATGGTGGCCAATGGCCATAAGTTATTATGCACCCAAAAGATTTCAAAACTTCACATCAAATTGGGAGGATATTATGAGTTAGAGGATGATTTATACATAGTTGACATGGGTGATTATGATGTCATCTTGGGAATGATGTGGATGGTTTCTCTGGTAGAGTTCACCTTCAACTTGGCTAAGCTGGAGATGAGATTTCAGCATCAGGGTAGGAAGATGGTGCTTTGAGGTTTACCTAATGGGGGGCTCAGGGTGGTATCCTTGAAAAGGATGGAATGGTTGTTTAAAAATGACAATGTCGAGTGGGAAGCTGAATGTTTGATCATGCCTATGCCTCTAGAGTAGTTGGTAATGAGCTATCACCCAAATGTATAGGAGATCATTACTAGGCATGATAAGGTGTTTGGTAGCATTCCACATGGGGTTCCTCCTGAGAGGGGTATAGAGCATGTTGTCAAGTTAGAGGAGGGGGCTAAACCAATCATCATCACCCCCTACTACCATCTTAAAAATCACAAGGATGAAATAGAGAAGTCAATAAAGGAGCTATTGGAGATGGGGCATATTAGGCCCAGCAAAAGCCCCTTTACTTCAGTGGTTGTTTTGGTGAAGAAGAAGGATGGGACAATGCGTATGTGCATTGATTATAGAGCTCTCAATAAGAATAAAAATAAGAATAGGTACTCCATCCCTAGGATTGATGAGCTACATGGAGCATGATATTTCTCTAAGATAGACTTACATTTAGGATACCACAATATCAAGATGCAAGCACAGGACATAGAAAAAACTGCTTTCCAGTGTCACTACGAGCACTTTGAGTTTCTGGTTATGTCGTTCAGGCTAACCAATGCTCTAGCTACCTTCCATAGTTGTATGAATCAGGTGTTTAGAGGGTAGATATGAAGATTTGTATTGATATTCTTTGATGACATCCTAGTATTTAGTAGGATGTGGGATGAGCACCTATAGTAATTAGAGGAGGTGCTAGTCATTTTGGAGGAGTCATTGTATGCCAAGGAATCAAAGTGTGAGTTTAGCATGACCAAGCTGCTCTACCTCAGCCATATTATTAGTGCTGAAGGAGTTCAGGTGGATCTAGAAAAGATCAAGGTAGTTATTGATTGCCCCACTCCAACCAGCCTTACACAACTCAAAGGATTTTTTGGATTATGTGGATTTTATAGGAGATTTGTGAAGGGCTTTTCATAGACTGTAGCACCATTAACAGACCTCACCAAGAAGGGTGCTTTTGTATGGATAGAGGTAGCGCAACAATGTTTTGAACATTTCAAGTGGGTGATGTCTTCATGTCTAGTTTTATCTCTACCCAACTTCATGAAGCCTTTTGAGCTTCATTATGATGCATCGGGTGATGGGATTGGAGTAGTATTGATGCAAGAGAAACACCCCATTGCTTTTGAGAGTAGGAAGCTCTGAGGGCTGGAGAGGAGCTATTCTATTTATGATTAGGAGATGTTAGCCATCATGTATGCCTTGGCCAAATTCTGATCCTACTTGGTTGGAGGGAAGTTTATGATCAAGACAAATCATAATAGCATAAAGTATTTCATGGGTCAACGAGACTTGAATGATAGGCAATAGAAGTGGGTCACTAAATTGTAGGCTTATGACTTTGACATTGAGTTTGTCAAAGGAAAGAAGAATGTAGTAGCTAATGCTTTATCCTAAAGACCTCACGTTTGTGCTCTTGTAGATATTTTAGGAGATTGACATGCTAAGATTATAGCATAATATGTTGGAGATGCTTGGGCATCAGGACTGATTACAGGCACTATACAAGATGATCACTATGAGGTGATAGATGGGTTGATCAAGTTTCAGGACATAATTTATTTAATTCTGTCATCACCCTTAAGAGAGATGATACTGAGGGCATTTCATGATGCACCCATGTCTAGACATCTAGGGGTTTTCAAGACCCATAGGTAGATTTGAGAGTGGTTCTCATGGAAAGGGCTCAAAGATGATGTTTAGAGGTATGTCAGGGAGTGTGTAATTTTCTAATAGAATAAGGAAGAGCACACATTTCCTACTGCTTTACTATAGCCCTTACCCATTCCAAACTGGAAGTGGGAAAGCATTTTTATGGACTTCATCACTAGCCTACCTCAAGTGCAGGGAAGAGATTGCATTTATGTGGTGGTAGACAGATTGACGAAGTTTGCTCACTTCTTTGTTATCCCCTCTACTTATACAGTAGCTCAAGTGGTAGATGTTTTCTTCAGGGAGGTTTTCAGGCTACATGGGTTACCAAGATTTATTGTCAGTGACTAGGATAACAAGTTCATGAGAGATTTTTGGTGGGAGTTGTTCAAGTTGTGTAGTATAGACCTTACACCTAGTATGAGCTACCATCCCCAGATAGATGGGTAGACAGAGATAGTAAATAAATGGGTGGAAGGTTATTTGCAGAACTATGTGACTGCATAGTAGAGAGCCTGGGTTAAGTGGTTACACATGTGGGATTATTGTTACAATACCACACATCACATGACCATCAAGATGATGCCATTTATGGCATTGTATAGGTATGAAGCTCCAAGCTTCATGGATATGGCTTTGGGGGACAGCAGAGTGCCCAAAGCTAAAGACCTATTGAAGGATAGTCAAGATATCTTAAGAGCACTCAAAGAGAATATACAATAGGCTCAAAATCAACAAAAGTTGTATGTTGATCAGCATAGGGTAGAGCATAGTTTTGAGGTAGGGGACATGGTTTATTTGAGGCTATAGCCATATAGGTAATCATCGCTCAAGAAGAGCAGAGTACAGAAGCTTAAGCCTAGATTTTATGGCCCCTACAAGGTGATTCAAAGAGTGGGTGAAATCACCTATGAACTTGAGCTTCCAGAGGGCAGCCGAGTGCACAATGTATTTCATGTGTCTAGGCTTAAGAGGGCCATTGGTTAGGGTGTAGTGCCTATTGTAGATTTACCCCCTTTGGATGAGGAAGGGAGGCTCATGTTAGAACTTGGGGCTATTTTGGACACTAGAGAGAGGAAACTCAGAAATAGGATAGTGAAGGAGTATTTGGTCAGATGGAAAGACCTGTCAGAGGAGGATGCTACATGGGAAAGTGAACAAGTTATTTAGCAGGTTGCACTGAGATTGCTTGAGGACAAGCAATTTCAAGGGGGGCAGACTGTAATGTCCCCATTTTAAGTAGTTGGATTACTCAATTTCTAGCACACTTACTCTTTGTATCAAGTTAATAGGATGCAATGGAGGCTAATTTTGATGATTGGATTTTATAGTCCTTACTGAGAGCTTTCTGGCAAGCTATCACTTGCACCATTCAGAGTCCGATTGCTAGCATTTTTTTAGGCCTGAAGTGCTGCAAAAAGGTAATGTTTAACCTAGATGAAAGACATTGAGTGTCACTTTAAACATTTGCTTTATGAGGGACTATTGCACATCCTTTATGCCACATTGTTCAAGTGAGTTGAGTCACCCCTTAGAGAAAGGATAAAGGGAAGTGCTTGTGGCTTCTTTGGGCATGTTGGATAAGAAGAAAAGAATTGTTACACTTGTAGCTTATATTGGCATTTGAGAACATCATTCTCATCTATAGAACTCTAGACATCAATCCTTGGGATTGGTCTTTGGAGTTTGTTCTCTCAACCACTGTAGCAGTCGTGCCACTATAGCAATTGTGCCATTGTAGTAGTTGTACCACTATAGTAGTTGTACCACTATAGTAGCCATACCACTATAGCAACACATCACTGTAGTAGCAAGATCATTGTAGCATCTGCATACAGCTAGGTGAGTTCATAGTTTTTTGTAGAGTCTATAGTTCTACCTATAGAGTTCATAGTTCTTACCTACAAAGTCCATAGATTTCTGCCTGCAGAGTCCATAGTTTTTTGTAGAGTCCATAGTTTATGCCTTCAGAGTCTGTAGTTTCCTACCTATAGAATCCATAGATTTTTGCTTGCAGAGTCTATAGTTTCTTGTAGAGTTCATAGTTTTTTTCCTGCAGAGTCTGTAGTTTCTTGTAGAGTTCGTAGTTTTTCCTGCAGAGTCTGTAGTTTCCTACCTGTAGAGTCTGTAGATTTTTGCCTGCAGAGTCTGTAGTTTTTTGTAGAGTCCATAGTTTTTTGCCTGTAGAGTCCATAGATTTCAGCCTACAAAATCCATAGATTTAATCCTATAGAGTCTATAGTTTTCAACCTATAGAGTTCGTAGATTTCAGCCTACCGAGTCCATAGATTTCAAGCTTGCAGAGTTCATAGATCTCAGCCTATAGAGTCCATAAATTTAGCTATAGAGTCTGTAGAAGCTTTTGCAGAGTTTGTAGATTTGGCTATAAAGTCTGTAGAAGTGGCCTGCAGAGTCCGTAGATCTAATATGTAGAGTCCATAGAAAATCCAGCTTGCAGAGTTCATAGTTCCATGGGTTGGAGAACAAATGAAGCACCTTCAACATGTACTAGGATATCCGCTTGAAATAATGTTCATACGATTCTGAGAGGGGATTTAGTGAGTCACCATGTGACTGGCATTGTACTCATTTACTCATTTTGTAATTAATATAAATATAATGTATTGGTTATTTCAATTGTGTGTATCTATGCTTGCAATTCCATATTTATGTTACATGCATTAGTCTTTGTAAATCATGAAAAAGCTGGGGTAGTTTAGGGTCATAAAGAGTCCCAACAAATCTATCAGAGTCATAAAGAGTCCCTACTAGGGTAGTTTTGGGTGTAGCTGGGGTGCCCATTACATCTCTATACACATAATCATTATAAATGAAAAATAAGTAGACTTATAACCATTTTTTCATATGACATGATTGTTTAAGCCTTCATAATACACACAGATGGTCCTCATGGAGTCTACAACATACTCTAATATCTAGTTCACCTTTAAACATCGAGATACCAATAAACACGGCTCAAGTACCCTTTTTGGGTTACTTGAATAACATGCATAAACACACAGTCAACATTTAACCTCAATGTATTTGACTATATACACTTTAATATCTTTAAATCTATATTTCTAGATACACCTTGGAGTCTTCTACAAATTCACTTTTTACACCATGAGCAAATTCTGCATAGATCGAAAGATATAGCATAAAAATTGAGCACTAGTTTTTCTTTCACAAATTTGAATATTTAAATCCAAATGGTCACAGTTAAAATTTGGTCGCTTAAAATGCATATTTTTCCCTCACATCTTAGATTAATCATGCACCATCAATATTTTATAAACTTTAACTCATAGTGTGCCACTGTTGAAATGTTAAACTTCGAACACTTGGCATCATCTCGCTTCTTCCTAATATCCTAGAATAAACATGCTCTATTGATCTCCTATACATACCTCAATATTTATCTATATTAAATTTTGGACACTATGAAATCATTTATCTTAATATGCATTATTGTTCTTGATTAGCATGAACACCCACTCACCATTAGATCTTAGAAGTAGATCAATCATTACCTCTACTTAGCATTAAGTAACTATCACTTTGACCTATTTCACTTGATATGTAAAATTAGATCAATCTGGATGATTGTCCATGAACTGTTATATCTTCATTTATTCTTTATCTTTATCTCTTTAAAAATTGACTATGGGAACTATTTCAATCTACCTGGAAGGTCAACTTTAGACCTCAACAAATTTTATTGTGCTTAGATGTATGATCTAAAATTTGGACCATATGATCTCCTCACATAAGAGAATACAACCATATATAAATATATTCCTATAACCTTTGCATGTTTAAGATATAATTCCATTAATCTGCTCACTCATATTTTTTTGCCATAGAGCCAACTATGCCTAGAATTGCCTGGAAAGCCAACTTTGCACATGCATATATTTTGATGTGATTCATCACATGAATTAAAAATTAGTGCATAAGAACTAGGCACAAAAATAAGCAAACCCATATGATCAACTCATTATAAAACTACCACATGTGCAAAATATGACTACATCAAAATTCCTACTCAGCATTTCTTACCACATGCAAATTTGGCTAAGTGGGAAAACACTATCAAACTGCATGGGAGCCCAACTTTGCACACACATATATTTAGCTATGATTCATCACATGACTTAATAATTATACCATACTAATTTGGGACTAATTTTATCATAACCATATGACCAACTCCTCCTAACTCATCCACATGTGGTAATTTTGATGTCATCAAATTGCCTACTCAGATTTTCTATCATTGGACCAAAAATATCTAGATGAAAACTATAGACTACTAGATGAATTACATTATGAACATAATCACTCAATGCATCCTTGACCTCTAATAGGACCTATTTCACAATCTCAATACTTTAAACTCATCACTAATCATATATAAGCCATAAAAATATGAAGATTAACCAAGCCTACTTCAAGCATATTAGGATAAACACATTGCACACTTTGTCATTGTCACTTTATAATATCAATAAAATCCTCCAATAACTTGGAAACCTCCATGACATCACCATTAAATCATTGAAAATTATCCTACAATCTCCCCCTTTATAATTGATGTTAACACCCATCAAATAACTCACCTCCTTCTCTCTTTTTAAGTATACTCACCATAGGAACTTTCTCCCCCTTTGACACAATGACAAAGTGGGCACCAACTGATCCTAAGGACCTATAAAGACTACCAATAGGATAATACCATATTAAAAATATAGTAAAAACTCTCCCTTACCTTGAGCCTACCTCTTATTTCCTTGACAACTTCCTCTTACAATATGCCAATACTCTTCTTCAACCAAGCACTACAACCAATGAAAAAAGAACACAAAAAACACTAAAATATGATATAAATCACCAAGGGACATCTTATAGAGACTCCCCCTAATATTTATAAGCAATTTCACCTCTTGATCATCTTTAGATCTCCATACACCATGAAGAACCACCATATAGGCTTATTAGCCATCTATCTCAAGCTACCACAAAGACCACCAAAAAAAAATCATGCCACTCACCAAATAGAAAACATTCTCTAAACTAGCTTGAGAACTCTCCTTGAAATACTCATACATTTATCTCTTGGATAAACTGAACACAAAGTATTCTTATTCTCATTAGGCCTGTCTAGACTCCTTATAACCCTACCTAGAACTTATAGATCCCATAACTTTCAATAGAAATACCTTCAAAACTTGAAACTTCATATCTAGAGTAATCTCATATTCTCCCTCAATCACACCAATTTTAATTACCTATATCATCTTCTAAAACATACTTCCTTCAAAAACCTACTAGTTAATTAGGCCTCTATCTTGACAAAAACATGAATAATTTAAAGAACACAAACCTTCAGATCTCTATGAAGCTTGATTTTACAACCCATTCAACCTATTAGGAATCCTCAAACCTTAATTCATAAGGAAAACCACCTTTCTAGTAGAGCCCAAAACCTTAGAATCTCAAAACAAACAAGGTCAACATAGCAACTTCCAATCAATGCACACTCTTGAAAATTTGTGCACACCTATAAATAGCCATCACATACTTCTAGACTAATATTTGAGATTCCACACTATTAGGAACCTTTAAACTATAAAATCACCTAGATCATGCAAGAATAAGGTTAACAAACCTTTCTATGTAAAAAGATCATTTTAACAAATCACAAATCCTCTTTTGCCACTTGAAAAACTTCAATTTAACCCTATAGATTGACCATATACATCTATGACATCACTCTAACATCACCACATCATATCTTCCACCTAGACAGACTTATTCCAATTAAAAACACTCATATCTAGACTTTTTGGACCATTTGAAGAACACTACATCAACATTCACTTCTCCATTGAAAAGAGTCTCTTAATAAGCACAAATAGAGACATCCTCTGCACCATAATGCTCTAAAATAAAATAAAGCTAGGAATGGCCCACATCTCCTCAGTAACCACTAGAATTCTCTTATAGCTATAAGATTTATTACTTTTATTCTTCTTTTCAGTCTAAACTATGACAACTAATTCCTTTTCAAAATCACTCTCCTTATCTTCTAAGATTGAATTGACAACATATGGAGCAACTATGGAATCTTGACATACCCTTTTATTCAAAGAATCAACCTTGCAGTTCTAAACCTCATCACTAGGCACTAACAATTGATGTTCTTTGCATGAATATTTTTCAACAATAGCAGGATGTTCACTTGGATCCATACATACTTCAAAACTAGCTTCAACCAACACCTTGGTTTTCTCTTTGAGCTTGGTCTCTTTATTCACAACATGAGTAGATAATGAAATCCCTTGGCACTCTTCAACTTTTGTAGTATTCTCCACCATAACAAATAGATTACTTGGACCTATAGACTCATCATGACTCACACTTGTCACCTTTAGCTTATGTGAGTTAACTTTCCTTCTTTCTTGCACTCTAGGAGCCTGATTAAACCTATTCTATCTTGTAGGCCTTTGCTTGAAAAATCTAGCAATGTGACCTCTCTATTGACAATTGAAGCACACTATACCTTTTACAAGAAATGTATATTGCCTTACCTTATGTGTACAATGTTTTTTAAAGTTTCCCACATCATGATAGTTGAAAAACTCAACCATGCTCACACCAATTGACTAATCATTCCATTCATAGTTCCATGCAAACTCATTTGTAACAGGTCTATTGCATTCTTTAGCTCTATGCCCAAACTATTTACAAGTATAGAAATAAACATTGAAATTTTCATACCTTATGGCATTTAGTTATCTGATCTGATTTGTCTTCATATTACCATCACCTTCATTCCTTTTTTGATGATTTGTCTTCAAAGGTTTATCCACCTTGGTCTCATTGACATTCATGTCAACTTGAGAAGCAACCCAATATAGATCTATCACTATATGACTTTTAACTCTTTAGGAGACCATCTAGATCATTATAACTTTTATTAAACTTGACACATCATTTCACCTTGCTTGTAGACTTCTCTAACTCATCTTTCAAATACATAATCTCAAAAGCATACCTTGAGCATTCTTCTTCTTTGGCTCTTAGACTTTCAGACATAGATTCCAACTTATAATTAAGAAACATTATAGCACCTTGATGTTCTCTAGAGTCTTCAACCAATCTTCCCTCAAACAAGCTAAATTGATCCTCATAGTCTTTGAGTTGATACTTCATATACTTCTTAATCTTATTTCAATATTTAGTTCTTCAAAGAGCATTTATCAATGTAGTCTCATAGTCCACCTCATCTTCATCATCATCTGAATCACTCCAAGTAGACTCTTTTTGATGTGAGAAACTTCCTTCATCAACCATGAAGAGGGATTCATCTTCAACAAGACCATCCTCTTCATGATCACACTCTAAGTCATTGTCTTCACTCTCATTTGATGAGTTATAGTCTTTATTGGTGTAGAGACTCTTATTGTTCTTGAATAACTTCTTCTTGTTATCATATTTTATGAAACATTTCTTCCTCTTATCAAACTTGTATGTCTTCATGTCTTCATCTTGGTCTTCATCATGCTCTTCATCATCATTCTTCTTATACTTATGAGGGCACTTATTATCAAAATATACTACCTCTTCATAATTGAAGCATTTGAGGGGTAGTTTATCCTTATACTTGCCTAAACTTGTTTTCAATTTCTTTGAAATCAAAGTAATTAGTTTATCCTCATCTATATCAAAAATGTCATCCTCCTTGGGTTTCTTACCTTGGAACTTCTTCTTTGTCTTCATTATAGTCTTGGAAGCTACTTCCTTCTTTGGTGTTATATCATCATTTACCCGCATCTCATAGGCAATAAGGGTGCCATGTAATTAATCCATCTTCAATTGAGTAAGATCATGACTTTTTTCTATTGCAGATACTTTTGGATCAAACTTGAGGGATAGAGACCTTAATACTTGTTGAACTACAATAGCCTCTTTAAGGTTCTCTCTAAGACCTTTGATGATATTCACAATCTCATCAACTCTCTATAAAAAGGATGCCATAGAATATTATTCCTTCATCTTGAGACTTTCAAATTGCCTTTTGTGAGTCTATAACTTAGTAAGATTGACCTTTGAATATCCTTCATAAATGATCTACATTTTATCCCATATCTCTTTAGCAGATTTACAATGGATAACCTTGGTGAACTTAGTCTATGTAAGACCACAAATGATGACATTCATTTCCTTAGAATTGTTATCAAATAATTTATTATCTGCAACACTAGATGGAAGAATAGTAGGAGCAACATAACCATCTAAAATATATTTCCATACATCAAACCCTAGAGACATAATGTATGTCCACATCTTAGCACTCCAAAATGCATAATTAGATCCATTGAACATCAATGCTTGCTTAGTAGAGAAACCCCTTTGATGACTACCCATATTGTACCTTTGATCACCTTAAAGCCATAAAGCCTATACCAAAAGACCTGATCTAATACCAATTTTTAGAGATACAATCATTGGGGGTGAATCAGTGAGACCATATATTTTGATTTCAATTTCAATCCTTTCAAAGTATTAAACAATCAACATATATCAACTTGATTAAAAAACATTAACAAGAGATATCATTCATTAAATGCATATGCAAGATAAAACACATAGCACATAGTTCTTGTGGGAAACCCTCATGGGTAATAAAACACACTCTCAAGCCTACAACACATGGACTACTTGTCATATAGGAGATTACAAACAAGAGACTGATTAAGTCCTTTTGACCAGGATTTAGTGAAACACTTATTCCACAAGGAGAACCTACCCCTAAGATGATCAAGTCCTCCTGACCACCTATTTTTCAAGTCCTTTTGACCCAAAACCTTGGTTAGGTCCTTTTGACCACATGCCTTTAGTCAAACACCTATTTCACAAGGAGAAACTGCCCCTAATGAAGATCAAGTCCTTTAGACTCTCTTTTGAAAATAACACCTCCACCTTTGAACTGATGTCTTCAACACCTGATGATGGATATCTTATTTTGTAACCCCTACAAAACATGCTCTCTATCTCATATAAGCCTTTCACATAGGCATGCCATAATCTCTCTCCACTCAAAATTCCCTCATATGAATACTCAGACCTCTTCGCATATCCTCAAAGTATAAGAGAACTATTATGACATCAAAAATATGACCTAAAATTCATACACATAGTCAAAAAAATATTATACTCATCCACCCATCCAACAGGCACACTACATATCCTATCTTCGTCACTTCAACGCTCACTCTACACCAATAAGCCTTTTTCAAAATCTAGAAACCATCATCTTTAGTTTCACTATTTATAGAGAAATCATGATTATCAACACATTAATCAGTCATTAGGTATGCCTTATCCCTTAAGGCTTATAACATATAAATACATGGTTCAACACAGTCCACATAGGTTAGCCATAGCATATATCGGTCACCCTTAAGCAACTATACCTTTCAATTAGGCCATTCTAGCCCTTATAGGTCTCATAGAGACCCATTCACCCATTTATAATTTAATAGATCAATATAATAACACATTAACACTTTAAAACTCATGTACCCATGCCACATGATCTATAAGTCCCCTTTAAGTGCTAACATCCATCATATCACTCTTTTGCTAACCCCTAATTAACTCAAACACCTCAATATACACACAATCATTTTGAATGAAAACAAAATCAAATTCTAACCCTTTTTTCATACTACATGTGATTTTTAAAACCTTTATTATGTACATATATGGTCCTCATGGAGCCTATAACATACTCCAATATCTAGTTCACCTTTAAACATCGAGATACCAACAAGCATAGCTTAAATACCCTTCTCAGGTTACTTGAAAAACATGCCTAAACACATATTTAAATTTGAACCTTAATATATTTGATTGTAAAAACTTTAAAATATTCAAATATATATTTTTATTGGAGTCCTCTACAAATTTTCTTTTTACACCATGAGCAAATTCTTCATAGATCAAAAGATATAGCATAAAAACTGAGCATTGGTTTTTCCTTTACAAATTTGAATATTTAAATCCAAATGGTCACAATTAAACTTTGATCACTTGAAATTCATATCATTCCCTTGAATCTTATATTAATCACACACCATAAATCTTATTTTAACTTTAATTCATAATGCACCACTACCCAAATGTTAAACTTTGAACACTTGGCATCATCTCACTTCTTCCTAACATCTTAGAACAAACATGTTCTGTCAATCTCTTGTACATAGCTTGATATTTATCTACATTAAAAATTGGACATTTTTAACTCATTTTACTCAATATGCATCATTTACCTTGATTACTATGAATAATTTGTCATCATCAAATCTTAGAAGTATCTTGGTCTTTACCTCTGCCTAACGTTAATCAACTATCACTTTGACCTCTTTAAATCAATATGCACCATTATATAAATTTTTACAATCACCATGAACCATTGGATATTCATTTGTTCCTAATATTTATCTCTTGTAAAATTTACTAAGTATGGGAACTATTGCAATCTACTTGGAAGGCCAACTTTAGACCTTAATAACTTTTACTACATTTAGATGCATGATCTAAAATTTGGACCATATGATTTCCTCACATACGATAATCCAAAAATATATCAATATATTCTTGGAACCTTTTCATGTGTAATATATAACACCATTAATATTCTCACTCAATTTTTTCTACCATAGAGCTAACTATGCCTAGAACTGCTTGGAAAGCCAACTTTGCACATGCATATCTTTTTATGTGCTTCATCACATGACCTAAAACTTAGCACATATAAACTAGGAATAAAATTAAACAACCCCATATTATAAAATCATTCTAAAACTACCACACATGTGAAATATGACTACATCAAAATTCTTACTCAATTTTTCTTGCCACATGCAAATTCGGCTATAAGAAAACATTGTCAAACTGCATGAGAGCCCAAATTTGAACACACATATCTCTAGATGTGCTTCATCGCATGACTTGATAATTGGAAAATATAATATTGGGACTAATTTGATAAAATCATATGACCAATTCCCCCTAACTCATCCACATGTGGATATTATGATGTCATCAAACTGCCTACTCATATTTTTTGCATTGGACCAAAATGTCTAGATGAAAACTATAGACCACCAGATGAATTCCACTTAGGAAAACAAGCACTAAATTCATCCTTGACATCTAATAATACATATTTAACAAGATAAATACTTCATAATTTTCCTTAATCATCTCTAAACTATCAAACTTTGAAGATCAACTAGACCTACTTCAAACCTACTAGAATAAGCACATTGCACACTTTGTTATTATCACTTTAGACTATCAAGAAACTTAATCTAATCACTTGGACACCTCCATGACATAATTTATAATTCTTCAACAATATGTGTGATAAGAAAAAAATTGATATTTTATCATAGGCAAATTTTGTGATAATTTTACATGAGTATTGTTCATTGAAGGAGTAAATTCAAGAAGGAAAAATACTTTATTTATTTTGAAGGCTAGTGCATCATATAAAAAAGATTGGTATCTCTTACTAAGTTGGTGCTTATAAATGGGGATTGATGTATCCAATAGTTTGGTTCCTACAAAATCTTTGTATAGTGGGGATTGGTATCTCCAGTAGGTTGGTGCCTACAATTTTTTTAAGAAAAGTTTATATTGTGGCTTTATTCCCAAAATGGGTTTCCACATAAATCATGTCTCTTATTTGTATTATCTTGTGTGAATGGTATGTATGGTTATTAATTTTTATTAAGTAAAATATTAATTTATACTGATTCACCCCCCCTCTCAGTTTAAGTGTGTGCTTAACAATCACAAATTCAATTAAGCTCTCATCTCATTCCCTCACTCTATCATTAAATGTTGTCATGACAAGGTATTCAATCTCTTCAAGGAAATCATGGTACAATTGTTACCAAACATCATCAAGATTGTTAGGATTATTTTTATCTTCAATCATGATTTCATTTGATCTGATTTTAGGACTACCCTCTAGTAGAGTAGCTATTTTGAATCATGTATACCTTCATCAACTTTTTCTATCTAATTTTCATCTTCCTCCATGAAGCATGGGAGTTCATTTATCAAAGAAAGGCTTAATTCATCGTGATTTTCTTATCCCAAACCTGATTTTTATTTTCCCTCATGAAGATGATTGTTCATGGTGATCTCTTCATCATAATAATTTGAGACACTCTCTTTCTCAGTTGAAAGCTCTTCACTTTCCTTCCATACAACACGTTCTCCCTCAGAAGGGGAGATGGGGGGAGGGAAAGAGAGCTCATTTAGTACAGTTCTATGAACATTATTTTTGGGATGCTCTTGGATTGGATTTGGGTTTGAGTTGGATAGGAATACCTTGTTAGATTGAACACCACATACTCCTTCGTAAACTTCTCTTAACACTAATGTAGACTCTACCAAAGTTTAAAAATGAAGCAAAGTTCCATCAAAACTGTGATGGGAAAGGGTGGATCCTAGTAGAGTATAATGAGTGGAATGATAAATAAAGTCTTTGGTTTGTTTTTTAGATAGGTTAGGTGGAAAACTTGGTCATGAAGGTAGTTGTAAAGGTCTGAGTACCAGATAGAATTAGGACCAATAATATCATAAATCATGGCAATTGTTGAAGGTTTATGAGTTGTTGCTGACAAATTATTGATGAGGAACTAATACTCTCTAGCTTTATCTATTTGTCAAATTAGAGAGCCTATAGTGGCCATGACATCTATAGTTCTGTTACTAGCCCTTAGTATGTGCTCAAATTCAATGTTGGCAATTTGTTGTTTAAGAGTGTTGACCATGGCTTTATATGGAACCAACTTGTCATATTTGGTCTAAAAATGATATATGACCTGATTGATGATTAACTAGGAATCACCATAAACTTTGAGATGAGATATATTCCAATGCACTTCTTGTCAAAGTCCTATAATAAGTGCTTCATACTCAGCCATGTTTTTTGTACAAGAAAAGATGATTCTAAATGATTTAGGAATTAGATCCCCCTATGGTATAATAAATAATAGGCCTATCCCTGATCCATGTGAAGTAAATGAGAAATCAAAATATAGCTTCTAGGGATACTCCTCAAGGGGTGTATCAATGATGGTCATTATGGATTCATCAGGGAATTGAAATGTGAGTGGTTGTGTGTTTGTGAGAGGTGCTTCAACAAGTTGATTTGCAAGAACTTATCCCTTGATTGCCTTCTGATTGGCATAATCTATGTCAAAATCATTGAGAAGCATGATCCATTTATCCATTCTACCTTACAAAGCTATTTTAGATAGTAGTACTTGAGTGGATCTACTTTTGAAATGACCATGGTCTTATTATTCAACATGTCATGACATAGTTTCTAAGCTACAAAAACCATGGCAAGACAAGATTTTTCAACAAGTGCATAGTTGTGTTCATATGTAACCAAGGTAAAACTTAGGTAGTATATGATATTCTCCTTTTCATTGTCATCATGTTGATCCAAGAGTACCCCTAGAGCATGGTTTGTAGCTGATAGGTATAACAAGAATGGATTCCCTGGCATAAGAGGTAATAAAATAAGTGAATTAACAAAATAGTCTTTAAATTGTTGAGAATATATTTGGTAGTGATCATCCCAGTGAAATGCAAATCCTTTCTTCAAAAGGTGTATAAAATGGATGGCAATTATTTACTAGCTAAGAGATGAAGTGTCAAGTTGACTAGATCTTACCCTGTAAACTATCGAGTTGCTTTAAATTGGTTGGTGGCGGTATCTTAGTTATAGCATGAACTTTATTTAGATTTAATTCAATACCTATACAAGACATGATAAATCCAAGTAGTTTACCTAAAGTTACACTAAACACACATTTCTTTGGATTGAGTCTAACTTTGTACTCCTATAATCCTTCAAATATCTTACGCAACACTGCTAGATGGTCGGCCCTAGTTTTGAAATTTATTAATATGTCATCGACATAGTATTTAATAATATCATGCATCATATCATGTAATATGGTATTCATGGCCCTTTTATAGGTAGATCTAGCATTATTAACTCCAAATGGCATTACTTGATAACAAAATGTTCCCCATGGAGTGGTGAACTTTGTTTTATGTTGGTCTTCTGGTGTTATTCTGATCTGGTTGTATCCTAAAAAGCCATCCATGAGTGAAAACATTTCATAATCTACCATGGAGTAAATGATCATGTCAATATTAGGCAAGGGAAAATCATCTTTAGGACAAACTTTGTTGATATCTTGAAAATCATTACAAATTCTAATCCCTTCAAGATTTTTGCTAATAGGTACCACATTAGAGATCTATTCTGAGTAGTCAATGGATCAGATACATCCTGCTTCTAAATTTTTTTCCAACTCTTTCTTTACTAATACAAAAATGTGAGGATACATCTTACATAGCTTTTGTTTTACTGATTTGGCATCAGGATTAACCACAAGGTGGTGCAGAACCAAGATGGGGTCTAAACCTAGTATGTTAGAATAGGCCCATGCAAAGATATCTACAAATTCTCTTAATAGAGCTATAGATACATCATGTTCCTCCTCAGTAAGGGATGCTCCTAATTTTATCCATTTTAGGTATGATGGACTCTTGATATTTACCTCTATTGTATTTTCAACTAAAAGGGTCGAACCATCTTCTAGTATAGTAGGCAATGACTTAAACTATTGAATTATGTTAGGGTCCTCTATTAGGACTTGCTCTTCAACTTCTCCTAGGCATGATGAATCTAAGTCCCCTAATGGGAGATCTATCCATGTGATAAAAACAATTAGAAATTCTTGAATAATTTGATCAAATACTTGTTATTTCTCAAAGCTAAACTCAAATCCATAGGCAAGTTCATCATTAGTAGTCTCCTAGTTTAAATTCAAAGAAGAATGAGCACCCTCATCTAATGGCACTTGAAATAGGTTTTCACCACTAGACTAGCCTTTATCTTTACTTTTTCCCTCGTTAAAAAGCACCTCAAAGAGGTTTTCATTTTGGGACCTCAATGCTTTACTTTTTTTTTTTGGATAAGGGTGTTCAATCGCTCTCCAAAATAGGATATAGGATCCAATGTGATTGGGAATCCTAATTTGTGATCTCCCAACAAAACATTGTCTCTAAGGCCTAAAAAGTCATAGAATGCCTCATCATTCTAGAACTCAGCAATTAATAGACTGGATTCTTTTTGGTCCCAATATATTAGTTGGGGATAATATAATGGTAATGGGTTGCAATGAATAGTCAGGGTAAGGGTAAAAATGGCATTGTTATCAAATAGGTTGGTTTCAACTAGGTCATCAAAGGTGAGGCTATGATCAAACTCTACTTCATTTTTAGCATCATCATCACTAGTCATTGGTGATGGAGTTTGAATGAGATATGTGGGGTCACCCCCAGGAAATTTAAATCCAAGTCCATAAGGTCTTTCATACTTAGTCATGGAAATTGGCTTGATGGTTCCTTGCTAATTTGGCCTAAGGCCTCTTCCTTCATAATTATGACACTCCATGATCCTTGCATTTTTATAGCAATCAGCTTGGATGTCATTTTATAACCATGATTCATCCCATTCAAGAAGATTAAGTCCTAGGCTAGATGCTAGTACAAATGCGACAGGTCCCTTATCTTTGTTCTTTTGTTGCCAATGCATATGTGGGGTGACTTTAGGTCACCTAAAGGATTTTGAATTTTGAGGAAGATTGGCAATATGAAATGTATCATGGGTTACATACTCTCCTAATCCATTATCTGAAATGGTGAAATGATTATAATCTTTAGGAGTTGGCATGTGGGAAAGGAAATCCAAGGTATTAGGATTTATACAATTATCTAGTGAAGGATCAATAAGTATAACCTTTTTTTAATCTTGCTTGGAACTTGGATTCATGTTGTATTGATAATTATAGCTTTGAAATTCAATTTTGAGATGTTTTCAGTGTTCATATAGATGTAAATATCTTAGAATATTCACTTCCATCCCTAAGTGGGAAAACTTGATACATGGGTGCAGCATTGACAGGATTGCATGAATTTCATGTAACTAAGGCCTACCTAGAAGCATATTATATGATAACTCAAGATCAAGCACATGGCAAAGTGTATCATGGATTAAAGGCCCAATGATAACTACAAAACTAATGGTACCTTGTGATTCTCTTTCTTGATTATCATAGGCTTTGACAGTTATTATTTCTGACTAGAGATCTGCCATTATGTACCCAAGAAGCTTGATGAGCTTTAGAGACACTATTTTGAGGCTAGATCCATTATCTATAAGGACATGTTTCACTTTATGCCACTTTATATAAACTTTTATGTATAATGGATTATTATGGGGTGGGCCAAGAGAAGACATATCGCTTTGGTTGAATGTGACTTGTTGGGCTGGAGCTAAGTGTCTAACCCAAGCTTGAAATTTATCAAGGGATATGTCACTAGCAACAGTGGATTCGGTCAAAAACTCATTCAAGATGTTCTTGTAGATTATTAACATTCATATAAAATATAACATATAAATTTGTGTTGGTGTCTTCTGTAATTATTCCACAATATCAAACTTCTTATCTTGGTTAGTAGTGAATGGTTTATTCTGAGGTTAAATGGTTGGTTGAATGACAAGCAAAGTGGTAGATGGTTATGGTCCTAGGATAGTAATATTTGACCTCTGAGTTGTGATTACACAATAAATATTAAATAATGGACCATTATTGCTAATCAATGTTGAGAATTATGTAGGACCAGACATGACAAGTCTCAGTTACTGATGCACTCGCATGTAGTCACATGGCAAGGATGAGTTGTCAATATAAGGTCTAAAATGGGAATTCTTAGTTTGTTGGTTTGCATGTATGCATTCCTAGGTCAAATAAGGATTATCCATGTAATTTGGCTAAATGTTTTTGTTTAGCAATGGTCTAGGATGATTAGTGCTTGGTCTAGGATTAATGGAAATGGTATTAATGCTACCCCCTACAATATGAACTACAACCCTATTGTAGTAATGTCCAACTACATGGTAGGTTTGTTAGTTGTTACCATTCTAACCTTGGTTTTGTCTATTGTTCTATCACTGTGGGTTCTACTAATTTTGTTGATTTTGTTGGTTTGGCCTTTGATTTTGATACTATTAATTTTGCTATTGTAATGGCCATTGTTGTTGTTGTTGTTGCTGATTATTTTGTAATTACTGATTATTATGTCAGGGAAAGGGGTTTTGATAAATTCCAAGAGTTTGATTGGAAGTGGAAGCACCATTATCTAATGTTATCTCCCCATTCTCCAACATATTCTCAATTAAATGCTTGATTTGGACACATCTTCATAGATTATGCTCATTGACTCGATGATAGTCACCGAATTCATTTTCATGGTATTAATCAGGATAAGGAATGCCTTGAAAATAATGCTTTGGTATAGGCCAATTAATTAGATTAGTGGTAGCAAGCTTATAAAATACAAACTCAATAGGTTCTCCTAGGTCAATAAAGACATGGCATGCAAGCATAGTTCTCTTAGGAAGAGGGATTTACAATGGTAATGGCTACTATATTTATTGTACAAAACTTGGTTGTTGCACTTGCAGTATTGGTTGGAGAGGTTACTAGGTAGGAGTAATCTAAAAAGGTGGTATAGATGATGTTTTTACCATTTGTACATGATGGGATTTAGTTACTCCATTTCCCAAAACATTCTTATTGTGGTTGAATTGATTCAATCTTTCTTGGTTATTGGCCTGTGTCAATTGTAATGTTGGAGCTTGAATGAGATGTTGATGTTGGTCATTTCTCTGATTGGTACCTTGATTTTGATTTGTTGAATTAAGCTTGATGACTCCTTTATTGATGAGAACTCACTCAATCAACAAGCCTTTGTCAATGATTTTTTTGAAAGTATGTGCACATTGTAGTTCCAAATGATAAGCTATCTCACTATGCAAATTTTTGGTAAACATAGTGGCTAATTGTTTATTTGGTAAACTGTGGGTGAAACAAATTTCAAGGGCTCTTCATCACTATAAATAACTTTCAAAACTCTCACCAACTTTTTGATTTGCTTGCATTAATTCCACTAATGAAATTACATGCTCAAGATTATAGGAAAAGTGTTGCACAAACTTATCAGAAAGATCATCAAACTTCATTACTAAATTCTTGGGAAACTTTAAAAACCACTCCAAGGCTTGTCCAGCCAAGCTCCTTGGAAACAACAACAAAAGGTAAATGTCATTATATGCCACTGGTTGACATGCAATAAATAATTTGATCAAATGAGCCTTAGGGTCACCTTTCCCTTTGTATTTGTCAAATTTTGGTGGTTCTTATCCTAGAGGAAATGGTGTCTATAATTACTCCATGTTGAATGGGTACAAACACATGTCATCTAGTTTAAACTTTTTAATTTTTTTACCAACTTGAATGGTAGTAATTGCATCCTTCATCTATTATAATTCTTGGGATAGGAAATTGGAAGGGACAATAGTTTAAGGGAGAATATAGGTCTGGGAGGTCATAAGTGGGACACTTTGACCAAGATATGATAGAGATACCTATTGGGCTATGCTGGTTTGGTTGGGGAATGGACCAAGAATACACATACATGGATTAGGATGTACTTAAAATTACACACTTAGTTGTGTGATTTTTTGGTTTGGGTTGGAGATAAAATTTTGAATTGGAGGATTTTTTGGTTGGGATAGAGGGATATAACTATATTATGCCTCATGTGGTTGAAAAGGGACATGTTGACTAATCAAACCTTGTTGTTGAGTGGGGACTTGTGGTCTAAAACCCTGTCTCTAAATTTACGGCACATTTTGAGCCAATGGTTGTCTAGTAGGTATTTGAGAAACATGGGGACCTCCTTATTGCATGAATCCATATGAGGAAGTGAAAGTAGGTTATAGATTTGGCATCTATCACTAACCAATATTTACACATTATTGATTAGTCATTGCTTAGTTTTAGATTGGTATATTAGTTTGTGAATGAAGAGGTATGTTCATCATTACTTGGTGAGGTGGAACATTAGTTTCCCTTGATTGAGGTGGTAATGTATTTATCCTCTATTATGTTGATACACTATATTATGCCTATTATTATGTAATACTACTTGTTACTTGTTGAGGAGGAGTAGGATTCGTCACATTCTATCATTGAGGCATGGCATTGGTTGTTGTTTGATTACCTAATCCCATAGGTTGTACACTTGAGGAAACAACTGATTGAGGTTAGGGTGTATAAACTCCTACTCCCTGGTATGATGATCCACTCATAGGATGAACTACAGGCACATGTTTTTGGATATTTTTTTGTGTGTTAGTACCACTTTGATCGAGATTGGATGTTGTTTGCACATTATCTACTACATTTGGCTCACCACTATGTGTAGAGGCTGAAGACATTTCTTTAATAATGGGCATATGTATTAAGTTATCTATTGAAGTGGTTTGTATGAATGGGTCAGAACTCATATTCTCTTGTCCAGTTAACTTTATCAATACTCTTATTGAAGGAACTAGGTCAATAAGAGGCTTACTTATCATGTTCATATGATTGAAATCACATGTTAGATTCAGGTAGGTTTGATATGCTATCTGCATTTGGTTAAAGTGATCTTCCATGATATTTTTTCCTTGATTAGAAATATTAGGATCTTGGTACGTTATTTGGATTAGATCCATAGGATTACTAAAAGAAGCATGTTGATCATAAATGATATTATGGGGTACTCTTACTAAACTTGGTAAATGTTCATGGGAGAAGTCTACTGGAAACTTGGCCCCTACCTTTATGGCTCTAACCAAAATATAATCTTTGTTCTCTAACAAATGTCACTAAAAAAAAATGGATCATACATGGAAGCCGTATTAGCAGAATATGAATGTCGAAGTACTGGCTCATCCACTGTGGGTATTGTAGCTAGGTATTATGTAATTTTTTCTTGGTCTTGTTCTAAATTAGGTGGTGTGTTAACCATATAGTTAGTCAATAGATCTTAGCTTTGTGCCCCTAATTGAGTGTTATAAGAGGGATAAGAATCCATTTCATAAGAAATATTATTTGCATAGGGGTGTTGCACCATTTCTTCTTGTGCCACCACATTACTAATCCTTGGATTATACATGAGTCCACTATGAGTGTAGGAATACATTTTGGGATCCATAGTTAATGTTTTATGATAAAAGGTCAAAGAGTTCTACAAACTCTAAAAAGGACAATGTCTAAAATAGGTGATGTTCCAACTTCATCTAGATTTGTCAAAAGGATCAAAAGGTTTATTCAAATATTTTTGAGGAAACAAGCTAGCGTGAATTACCTAACGTTTCACTATTCAAACAAATATAAGCAAGTAAATGGACCAAAATTCAAAATGCCAAACTCTAAGGTCAAAGTGTTTCAAATCAGTCTAATCTAGGAATTTAAAAGTTACTAGGTCTTTTGGCCAAATGTGGCATCAAAAGCTAGGCTCAAACAAGGCATGCACTAGGACTCTTGGCCAAATGGTGTCAAAATATAGACTTTTAAATAGATGAAAGTTTTAATCTAATAGATTTGAAACACTTCTAACAAACACTAGGCATTTGATTCTTGGACATGAACTTGATAAACTAGGTATAAGGTATGAAACAAAAGGCACTTTAGAAATAGTTTATTTTCTCACAAAAAATGGTATAAAACTTGGTTCTTTTGAAAAACAAGCTAGACAAAAGTGAACAGTATAACTATTTTAGATAAAATATCACAAAAGTACACTTGGATTGGTCTGAAAATGTAGAAAAAAATTTGGAACTCTATGCAAGAGGGTCTATGAAATAATATTTTAAAATGTTTTAGGTAGCGTAATGATTTTATTCTACCAAAAAGGTGTGAAAAAAGGTTTGTTTCAAAAACTCTCTAAGGCAAAGACATTTTCTTACAATTTTGATAGCATAACACTACTTTTCTTGACTCAAAATGTTGTGGTGCATAGACTCAAATTACAATTTTTTAGCAAAAAATAGCTTAAGTCTATCAAGTGATGATAATGATTATGAGTCTTAAACGACCTTCAACCCAAATTGGAAATTGAACCTAAGTTCCTCAAGTTTAGTACAAATAGTGAACCCACTTAACACATCAACTCTATAAACTTATAAAGGTGTAATTTTGAATTTAAATTATAAGTGAAGGACTTAAACAACTTTGGTAAAGGTCTAAACTCAATTGGGTAGCATAATTGTGCCAAAGTGGATGATATTATTCCCAAGCTTTTGATCAACTTTGAACAAGGAAAATTGATGATCTCACACGAGCAACATAACTCCTCTTTGTTCAAAGGAAAATTTAGACTATGTGTTTGGTCTGGATTTTTTGTTTACACCAATTTTTGACTTTAAACAATACTTTTATCTAGGATAAGACCAAATAATTAACCTCTCTTAGATCCTAAACTGACAAGGTTTCTTGGTATTATTGGAATCCATCAATATACATTATTTGAGAGGATTTTAAGTGTTCATCCAAAAGTAAATGTGCATTATATAGTAGGGTTTTTACACCCCCCTTCTCTCAAATGAGAGTACTATGACATGGACTTTGAGGTGCACCTTGAACCAACAATACTTTTTTGGAAAGTGGGGATTTGTCTAAGATCTAATAAGTTTCCAAATGATCTAAGGAAATCAATTACACAATGACTTTCATGCCAAACAATGCAAAAGAAAAACATGGATTTTGGGTCTGTATCACTTGGCTTGTTGCAAAAAGGTCTAGTCCTTTTTGAAACCACTACATCATACTGTTTGATCAGTGTAGCATGATTTCCAAAGTGCCACTATGTCCCATGTGCAACTCCAATTAGGAGCCAAATGAAGTCAATGTTGGGAAGTGAAACCTCAAGTTAAAGCTTCCCTAAAGAACTCATAGGAGGTGATGAAGTTCCCCTCACAAGCCAAGTTTTCATAAAAATAAAGAAAACATGAAAGTAGAAAGACTTTAGGGTCATTTTCAAGGTCACCTAAACTTTGATGTGTTTTTGGGGAGTGTTTTAGATGACTTTCTTTCTAATTCTTGGACTAGGCTACTTGCAATAGGAATGGTGCTTTTGATTCCAAGGGTTCCCTAAAGGAGACAAATGGAAGAGCATACATGCAACATTCCTCTTTTTGCCAAACAAAATCTAATTAAACAACTATTTCAAACAAAAATTTACAAGTGTGTTCAATTTTAAGCCCAAATGAAAGATTTAGTGGTGTTCATTTGACCCCTTGGTCTTAAGATTGTGAACTTTAAAAACATTCATCTAAGTATCTAAATTTTTCATTAAACACCAAATTAAAGTTCCTAATTGATTTTCAAACATGAAAAAGGTGATTTAAAACATGTTTTTAGAAAATGTCAAGCTTGGTCCTGTACCAAAAATGTCAGCATATCCTTTATCTTTAAATCTCTTTTTGGTTTGAAATAATAAACTTTAGAAAAAGAGCTCTTGATTCTATGTTTTAAGAAAAACATAGTGATTGACATTAGTTTATATAATCGATGACAGTTACATTTTCTAACTGATGTCGGTTATATAACTAACATCGATTATACCAATGTTACCGATGACAGGTATATAACTGATTTTAGTTTTTATAACTAACGTCAGTTAAGATATGCAACTGATGTCACTCTTACTTGTTGATGTCAATTACTATGTAAAACCATGGCAAACAAAAACATATAAATAAAGTTAGAAAATCAATTTGCAAGAGTTTTAAAGGTCCAAATGAATATTTTAAAGTTGCAAAATGATCTTCTTCAAGTGTGAGTTGGGTCTAGTCCCACCGGGTATGCCATTATGTGGCCTAGGAATTTGACTCAAGAGAGGATGGTTAGTATGGTGTTAGTTCCAAAATGAAAACAAAATGAAAGAAACACACTAATAGCATAACATCTCTAGGCCTAGACACTAGGGAGAGCTTGGTAAAAAAAAAAAATGACAAACACAACTAAAAATTAAGGAATAAAATATAATAATTCTTTCACCTTCCTTGGATGATCTAAAAGCCTTTGTAGTAGTGGCTTTCTCAGTTTTGTGCTCATGAAGTCCTTGGCAATGGAAGATTGGCTACCTCCATCTCTCATTGGCACCTTTTGGCTTATGGTTTGGCTTGGCTTGGCTTGGCTTGGAATCAATTTGGCATGGTAACACTAATTTAAATGGCTTCTTGAAGATATTTTTGCATTATAACTTTTCACCAAAATATCTTTGAAATGATGTTCATGGCCTCTCTATTTATAGATTTTTGAGAATGTCTAGAATCAACCTAAACTATCCATCCTAAGATTGAGATGTGTGGTTGAGGATTAATTAAATTTTTTTCAATTAAGTTTTTAATTATCCTCATCATGAAATTGAAAGAAGGGGAAATTAAGAGGCATGGAGGTAATCATGCAAGGCATTGATGAGGCATGGAGGGCATGAATCCTGATATTTATGGCATTTATGGCCTAGGGATGTCTTCCCAAGAAATGAGGTCACCTGATGATACAAATATTTAATATTCATTTCAAAAAATAAGTATTCAACAATTTTTCATGGAATTGTTGATTAGGACTTGATTTGAGTTAGTTAACTCTTAATCACGATTAAGCACTTTGTGCACAAATTACTCAAATTGATCAAAATGCCTTGTTATTGGTCCAAAATCTGATTGGATTGGAATTGGAAGGTGATGTTACCAATAGAAAATAATAAAGGCACGTGTCTCATGCAAGATATTTAATAGGGAAGAACAATCCAGAGCACCCAAGTATAAAATTGGCATTTTGATTTAGAATGATCTCGTCAAAGTTAGCTAGCCCATAAATTACATTGCCCCATTTAGGGATACCCTGGCCAAAATCAGCACTTGAATATGTTAATTTCACATCATTTAACATGTTTTAGTGTTTATTCTAAATTGTGCATTTTGGGTGGAAATTGGCTAAAAGCCTTATTAGAGGTTATTGGTGGCCAAATTTAGGTGTCTACAATAAGAAAATATGAACTGAATAAAATATGAAATAGACATAATGTTTTCCATATAAGTGTACTTTGATAAAATATGACATCGACAACATCAAAAATATGCACATAACTAAATCTTCATCATACCAACAAAGCAACATGGATAAAATGAAAATGACATGGATTAATTCCTCATTCTATTCACATTGATGCATCTTATATAGGTGAAATATTAGTATAATATGGGGAAATTAGGTAAACCTTCTTAATGTCAACTCCAAATATATCTATTAAATCATTAAACCCTATTTAACATGATGTGTCATTCTAAGAACATGGCCCATATGAAAAATGGTATTATGTCCTTTATACATTACAATATATCATATCCATGTATATAAAAAAAATATCAAAATAATATAGCTAGCTTATTGTTCCAAAAAAATCAAGAAATTATGATTAGTGCATTCTCTAACCCATCTCCTTTCATCTGAAAATAATAAAAAATATAAAAATATTAGTGAGATCTTTTGGTTGAATCAAGGTTACCATTATCTTATTAGATTACATGGATTAATTTATTTTATCATTATAACTATTATATAATAGTGGATGTTTTGTTATTAGTTATACCAATAGTATTTCAAAACCTATATTTATCTCTCTTGTGTTTCTAACTATATATTTGGCCTCCAGTATATGATGATGTACCCTATCTTGATGTTGTCGTTCTTTATTAGTATAGGCTACATGAAAATACTTGATTATCAATTGTTTTATTTTTACCTCACTTTAGTTTTATGAAGGTTATTTTTATAGATATTTTTTCACTAACCATCTCAGGGCTTATTGAGTAGAAGGAGAATTTATGTCCATCTAAACAAATTTATAATGAGGATGTGTGTGCCTCTACCACTTATTAACTTATGATGACATCCAAACTTTTTTATGATGTTTTCATACAAAAATTTCACAATATACTTTACACTAAACTAAGAGTCATAGTTACTTCGATCTAGTTGGTGAAGTAATATACCATGGTGATAATATATCTAGCATTAGATCACTTAGATGTAATATTGATAGGCCCCACAAAATAAATAACCCATTGTTAAATTAGTTGCATAACAAAGACTAAATTCAATGGAATATCATCCCTCTAGTTTAGTTTTCCTATCCTCTATAAAAAATTGAAGTGTTTAGAAACCTTGTGTGCATCTTGAAATAAAATTGGCCACCAAATCCCACTTTTAAGTAATTTTATTATAGTCAATTCACTTACAAAATATCCTCTAGCTACTCCTTGATGTGCTTATTCCAAGACCCATGGTCTTTCATGTTCCAAATCCACTCTGCATAGAATATTGTCCTTCCCAAGTTTATATAGAAACCCATTTATAATGCTAAATGGTAAAGCTCATTCGACTAGCTATTTTTTGTTTCATTATGTATAACATACAAGGAATACACCATGATCTAAAAAATTTATGATATCCTATAATTATTCTAGAATTATAGTAACTCTGAAAAGATGTGCCTTAAGAGATCCATCTTGTAGTTCTTCATGTTCCTCCCTTGTTTGAATACAATTAAGGTGGTCTAATCCCACATTTTCCTTACCTAGTTTTACATTGATATTGAATTATAATTCCTCAAAAAGAATTATCCACTTAGATATCATTCCTCCCAACATCAATTTATTAACCATGTATCTCAATTTTTGGTAATCAATGAAAAACTCAAATGGGGTAGCCAAAAAGTAATGTCTAAACTTCTACAGTGCAAAATACATCATTAGAACTTTACACTTTGTGGTAGTATATTTTTTTCTTAGTGATTGATAAATTATAACTTCAAAAGTGAGTTGGTTGATCCAAGCCTCCATCCCATGGCTATGTTAACACTAACACAAATCTTATCCCTGATGCATCAACATGAACATAGAATGGTTTGTTCGAGTATAAGAAGATCAAAATGGGTGTTATAACCATCTTTTACTTCAAATATGTGAAGGCTATCTGGAATTTAGAATTCCATTCAAATTTGTTGTCTTTGTGAAATATCTTCTACAGTCATGATAAAATGGTTGTATACTCATGAATGAACTTATGATAATATTTATTATGACCTATGAATGACCGAACCTTTGTTGGGTTGACATGTGGTTTGAGTCCCATAATGGATACATTTTTTTCTTGGTCTATTAGAATTCCATCACTATAGCAAAAATGTCCCAATAATACACTAAATGGAGTAATTAACAATAGTTTATTTAGGTTTATTGTCATTCATAGAGCTCAACATATTTATAATATTAATAAAAACTTTGATAAATGTTATTTTAATAAAGATAAGACTATCCAATCATCTAGATAGACTTATAGAAAGTCATGAATGAAGTTTATGAATATAATAACAACTCTAGAATAAACTATAGGTGTATTATTCTTTCCAAAAAACATTAATTTATAATAAATGTTCCCCATTATAATACAAATATTAGTTTTGTTTGATCCTTAGTTGTAATAGGGATTTGATGGTATCCAAAAAACTCATATGTAAATGAGTTGACTTAATGATCTGTAATAAATTCAAGTAATTCATCCATGAAAATAATTGAAAAAGGTTCATTGACACATAAATCATTAAATGGTCTATAATACCTATAGTCATATAAAATGTTAAAATTGGTAACTTGAGTGTGACTTGTGACACCTAACCCATAGGTCCCTCTTTCTTGGTCTCATGACCCTCCTAGGCACCTTTTCACTGATTCCTAGTCATCCGTATCCTTCCAAATAATGATTCCACCTCTTTTAGGAAGAATTTCTAGTGATGATTCCATCCCCATGGGTCTTATTCTTTAAGGACAATAGTGCCCAACTTGGAATTTAGCCCTAGATCTTAGGGTGTCCATTTCTAGCGCTCTTATCCAAGTACATTTTTAGCTCCAATAGTCATTTCCTTCTAGTTCCTATCCCCTTTATTATTGGATTAATGCAAATAAATTTGACTCATGACCGACAAATCTCTATATAATCCCATTCAAAGTTAATTTAGAAGGGGTTGTCAAATATCATAAAGTAATCAAGAATTCAAGCAAGACTACTCAGACATATTTCCCTATTCTCTACATACAACCATCCAATACAACCACAAGCACATCCAAATCCTTACACCAATCCTTGGCCACCTCAAGCACACCTAGTTTTATAATTTTGCATCTTCATACACATTATTTCACAAAACACATCAAGTGGGAGAACTACATATTTCTTGATCCCTCTTCGAAGTATTGGTATGTAGGCACCGTTCCCACACAAGGGGTCTGGATACACTTTCAGTGCCTCTTACACACACTAACCCTTTCCCCCCCTCTATATCAAATTTGTTAAATCATCATGGATTCTAGGGTTTAAAGACTAAATCAGATCTATAGGGAGTTTTTTGAACATCCAATAGTTAGAATTTCATAGGTAGGCTCAATAGACACATCGAACAAAACCTAAAAAGTTCAAGTCTCCTAGATAATAGTAGTATAAGAGAAATACAGTGCCAAACCCTAGGGTGTCTTATTTTGATGATCTTATCCTTTCATAAAATGAAGGCTAGATCTTGATTTATGATACTGTCCCAGTCCTACACATTGAATTCCAAACTCTGTCTCAGCCATCTTAGTTCATTTCTAGCTAAGTCTTATTTTCTCCACATTTGTTACTAATTTTAGAAAGGTTTAAATTGCAATTAAATTATATAAATTAGTACTCTATTTATTGATAAACTATTTACTAATTTAATTAACTTAGACCCTTAACTAAATTATAAATAATACACCAATATTCCCAAAAATAGTTAAATCATTTGGTGAACCCGACTTACTTTGTTTGCACATAAAAACCATATAAACACTAGGGTAAATTCCTTGCTAATTTTTCCAATAATTTTCTAATTTTTTGCTTGCATATTTAAATCAAAAAGTTAATTTAATTTTTAAAATTCCATATTAATTTTAAAAAATTATTTTCTACAAAACCCTAGTTACATATACTAAGTCCCTTTAAACCAAGAATTTTCCAATAATTTTTTTATTTTTTACTTGCATATGTATATAAAAAATTCACTTTAATTTTTTAAAATTCCGTAGTAATTTTAGAAAAACTCATTTTTCAAAACCCTAGTTGCATATACTAGATCCCTTTGCTTGCTTGAGGTATCACCTTACATCTCAAATCAAATTTCACATAATACCAACAATGGATCTCACTTATTTACACATTTTTCTTGCATTTATTACAAATAATAAGGAGACCATAATCAATACCATCATGTACATGAATGATGAAGTTTACCATATGCTATTACAAAGCTTCATTTTTTGCATTTCATGCTTACTTTTCATAATATGGGATGATATTAAGAGAGTTATGGTTAAACTTGTTAAGATGCCTCTTGCCTCACCTCCCTTAGAGCCTTTATCCAGTGTAGCATTATGTTGCATGGTCCATTTCTCTCTTCCTCAAGCCACTACCCATCACCAAATAGCCCAATTGACACCCTTTGTCCCTCCACCACCTTGACCTATCGATTATATTCACTCTCCTCCCGTAGCTACTACTAGTCCTATACAAATAATAGATAATGAAGTTATAGCTATTAATCAATGTGATACCATGCCTCCCCCTCCTAATTAAGAGCCATTCCATCATAATCCTTCTCATCTTAGGCCTAAACCACCTATATAGGTAGACCCACACAAGGTATATAATATTGTTGATCAGTTGAGAAACACACTAGCTAAGATTTCCATGTTATAACTGCTTCAAAAAGCTAATTTGTTTAAGGAAATTATTTATCAGGAACTCACTTAGAATTTTATGCCCATTAATTCAGAGCCTTCTTATTTTTCATCAGTGGTCAACATGTTAAAAACTATAGAATATGTTATTTTTTTTATCATAAGGACATGCCATCTCAGATAGTTATTAATCAAAATTTACCATTGTTCATACAAGCTCAAGTTAAAACCAGTGTAATTAAAATATTTTAGTTGATAGTGGTTCTAAACTTAATATATGCAATATCACATTCTTAAAAACCATGGGTGTAGATATGGCATCCATGCAAAAATCCTATAAGAATATTAGAGGGTTTGATGATATACCATGATAGACATTGGGCACCATTGCTTTGGATATCATGGTAGGGCCCAAAACCCTCTCTACATAGTTCTAGGTCATGTCAAGTCCTATTCATTATAATGTTTTATTTGGACGACCTTGGATACATGTTATGGGGGTAGTTCCTTCTACTCTTCATTGATGTGTTAAGTTTATCCATGAAGGATACCTATACACATTCCCAATAGATAACCAACCATCCAGATATTGTTAAATTACAAAGTCATCTTTGACTATTTTTCTAGATGGGATACCTCATATCATAGTTCAGTCCCCACCTCATCACATTTCTCTTGATTAGATACATACATATGAGGTACGAGAGACTCACACTCCTCCACTTACTATATACTCCACTATTCATAATAGATTTATCCATTACAATTACTCCATTATTCATGGTTCTTAACTTATTACAATTACACAATCACCGATAGTAGTTCCAACAATACTAGTTGATTTTATAGATATAGCTCCTTCGATAGTTAAAATTACTATGATAGTTATAGATACTCTCACAACACCACCATCTTCTACTACTATAGTTGATGAGACTCTCATATCATAGTTACCCCTTGTCATAAATTCTAAGATACCATATGTGCATGATTTTGATATAGATTCCCAAGCTACTTCAGATGATGATATGATACCCACACTCATAGATGACTATTTGTGTGGATTGAGATTTACACTATTTGGCCTACAAGAGTACCGATATAACTCTAGATCTCTCATTAGACATCTTACATCACTCCTACCATCTTGCACTACACTCTTAAGATATACTCCACATGCATAGCCATAGATAGATCACTTGGCATATACAATTCACATGGTTACCTATATGGATGTAGAACCAGTCATTCAAATTCAAGTAGGTAACACAAAACATCAACCATAAATTATACTATAGATGTTACTTGATCTTAGATTAATCACACTACCTAAAATACAACATAGATCTATTAGCAGGTTATCATGACAAGATGGTCGCCCATTTTTTCTCTTTCATAGGATCATAGGCCATGATACAAACTCATGTATAACTTTACAATGGAGATTGGATAAACTAAAAGTTTAGGGTATTATTTAGATTACATCACCACCATCACCACTTCCATTGAATCCATATGCTATCAGAGCTAAACATCCTAGAGGAGAATTAACATCTTTACCACTAGAACAACCTTTAGTTTGTCTTCGACAGGATGACACTATGTATACAAAGTTTATAGCATATGATGATACTTATGATGATGATCTTTAGGCATTTGATGATGGTTATGATCCCTTTCTCCATCTCTATCCCCAATGAGATCCATCCTTGGACCCTTTACCCCCTCCAACATAGTCTTTTACACCATTGTGTACATATTTATTATTTCAAATTACTTGTACACAACTTCTTTTTAATTTCTTATACATATTTATCTTTTGATTGATTATAAATAGCTCAAAATACCAAAAACATTCAAATAATTCAAAATATAAAAACATTCAAAATTTTCAAAAACCCAAAAACATATCAATTGTATGCATTATCCATGCTTTACATTTCTACTACTATGCTCGACTTATATTTTACTATTTTATGCTATTATTTGTCAATCTATCTACATTACCATACTTCACTTGATATTCTTTAAGGGTGTGCAGTGACATCTAGATCCTTGATTGCTTCATTCTACCCATTGAGGGGGCATCCTAATTCTACATTCGAGACACACATCGATATATCTATCCCCTGGGGGTATCTTCTACATGACTACACCATCCAAGTTATGTCATACCTACACCACATACTTTAGTTATCATGTTGATGTACATTACTTACTAGCTTACAAAGATTACTCTATCAATACTCACTAATATATAACACTTGTTTATTTCTTAGCATATACCTAGTCTTGTACTACATGTCTTGTATACTTTCACTTCTTTCTATGATTAGTTAGAAGCAATTGTATTTCTAGTATTTACATCCTTTTCTTTCTTTCTTTGTGTATCTAGATTGATTACATTTCTCAATTCCTATTTTATCTCTTGTATGTGCCTTAGGACATTTTTTAATGTCCTTTGCTTCTATTATTGTGTGTGACTTAGGACATTTTCCAATGTCCTTTACCTCTACTCTTCTATGTGATCGTGGCTTTCATGCCAACCTTGCTTGTTTCCAATTGTATGTGTATGTGGCATTTAAACATGTCTATATGTTTTCTTTCCAATTTAAGTGACATGTGCCCATGTGCCTTATTTTATTGGCCCCTTGGTCACTTTTGTATGGTTCTTGCTTCTTGACTTGTGTACTTGTTTTTTGATTTGCTTCTCAATTGTTTGCAATTCCATGATCCACATCATGCATTACCTTGCTTTCTTGGATGCATGATGGACATCATGCTCCATCCCTCCTTGATAACTAACAACAAACTAGACTTCCCTTTCTAATTCAATACATTTGACATGTTATTACATTATTATATTTATCTAGGCATACCATTGTTGATCTAACAATCTCCATTACAAACCATGTTATATCTTGAGATATCTTGTTGATTATCATTGCTATATCATGTATTTTCATAGCATATCCCACTTTTAGAGCTCTTTTTTTAGTATAGTCATTATACAGTCTTCATTCCAACCCTAAAAAGAGGGGACAATAAATAAGAGCTTTGTCATAGAGATTAGAGCTCCCATCAGTCAAAAAATTAGCATTCAGAATACCCAAAATAACAATGAGACTTCAAACTAGGCAGAGCAGACTAGGAAGATAGTGATGATTATAGAACAATCATCAGAATTAGTTTAGGACAATAATTCCAAGATTGGACTACAATGGCAGATAGTAGGGTGTCCAATTTTGGTACTCTTATCTAAAAAACAAAAAAACCATATTTTCTAGACATAGGCAGAAAGGTAGGCTCAGCTATAGTTTTACACATACATACCAATTCAGATTTAATAGTTTTACTATAATTTTTCTCATAGAATCTAGATATAGGGGGAATCATGTGTGGGATGATGGCTCTCACTTCCAATTTTAGATTAGGTAGTTGGTATAACTTCTAGATCAAAATCCATGTTTTAGACATCAATGATTAAGGGCAATGTGCATGACACATTTGACTTCTCTTCTTTCTGAGTTTAGTTAATTACCTAGGCATTCTCAATAGTTACATGCCTTATTCCATTTGTAGGTGGTTGGCATCATTTTAAATTGTCTTTCATACAAGCCTAACCTCCATCATTTTTTAGTGGCTCCTATATAAGCTTATAGCCTAGTTTTAGAGTGGCTTTCATACAAGCCTAATCTCCACCTTTTTTGAGTTGGCCAAGATTGGCCTAGTTTTTAGCATAAATTCAACTATCCATGCCATATTTTCAAGATTATAGAGCATTTATGAGATTTAAGAGCCATCCCATACAACACACATTCATATTGGTATCAGTTTATAGCTTCACTTCATAGGGAAATGATGGAGCCAAAGGACTAGCTAGATTTTGTATTC
The DNA here is from genome assembly GCA_037957365.1 of Torreya grandis. Taxonomy (NCBI): domain Eukaryota; kingdom Viridiplantae; phylum Streptophyta; class Pinopsida; order Cupressales; family Taxaceae; genus Torreya; species Torreya grandis. The sequence goes on from JARHVA010001673.1 coordinate 2,456,781, forward strand.
TTGAGCCACCTACTCAAAGGGATTAGACACATAGTCCAAACATCGATTAACACACACATGATCATATAGCTTCACTTAGTGGGTGATGATAGAGCCAAAGGGCTAGCCATTACATTCTTGAGCCACTCTTAGGGAATTGAGCACTCATCTCCATTCATGATATTACTCTTGGTACAACACATACCCAACACTGATCAACATCATCCAACATCACTCAACATCATAATAAGTTTTTATTGGTTTGCATACCCAATAAGGTGTATTTTTTCCTTTATCTTCCTCTCTATCTTACCTAGCTTTGTATGTTCTTATTTTAGATATAGTGTGTCTAGTAAGAATTGATCTACTCTTTGTTTTTATCTTACATATTTACACTTCACAATGTGCTCTCTCTATGCACACTCAATATCACATAGCTTCATGAGCTTCACCATTGCAGGTAAGTTTAGGTACACTTTCTATTTTTCCTTTATCCTAGTATTTTGCTTTGCTACATCACTAGAATAAAAGGGGGGGCAAATGTAGTCATATAAAATGTGAAAATTGGTAACTTGAGTGTGACTTATGAAACCCAACCCATAGGTCCCTCTTGATTTCTCTCATAACCCTCTTAAGCACCTTTTCATTAATTCCTAATCATTCATAGTCATCTAGATAGTGATTCCACCTCCTTCAGGTATCATTTCCAGTGATGATTCCATCCCCATAGGTCCCTTTTCTTAAGGACAATAGTGCCCAACTTGGACTATAACATCAGACCCTAGGGAGTCTATTTTTGGTGCTCCTATCCTAATGCATTTTTAGCTCCAATGGTCTTTTTATTTTGGTTTTTATCCTCTTTTTTGTCAGCATAATGCAAATACATTCAACTCATGACCAACACATCTCTATATAAGCCCATTTAAAGTTCGTTTAGAAGGGGTTGTCAAATATTAAAAAGCAAGCAAGAATACAAGTAAGAATACTTAGGCATATTTACCTATTCTCTACATACAACCATCTAATACAACCACAAAAACATCCAAATCCTTACACCAATCCCTATCCACCTCAAGCACACCCAATTTTAGCATTTTTCATCTTCATACACACTATTGCACAAAGCACATCAAGTGGGAGAACTACATATGGATTGATCCCTCTTTAGAGTATTGGTATGTAAGCAGTGTGCCCACATAAGGGGTGTGTATACATGTTCAATGAATCTTACACACACTAACCCCCCTCTATCTCAAAGTTTGTCAAAGCATCATGGAATCTAGGGTTTTAAGACTAAATCAGCTCTACAAGGAGTTTTATGAACATTCAATAATCAAAATTTCATAGGTAGGATCACATAGACATAATGAACAAAACCCAAAAAGCTCAGATTTCTTGGAAAATAGTGGTAGAAGAGGAATATAGCATCAGACCCCAACATGTCCTATTTTAGTGCTCCTATCCTTCCACAAAATGAAGGCCAAATCTTGATTTTTGACACTGTCCCAGTCCTGCACAGTGAATTCTAGACTCTCTCTCAGACATCTCAATTCATTTTCAACTAAGTATTATTTTCTCCACATTTATTACTATTTTTAGAAAATTTTAAATTGCAATTAAATTATACAAATCAGTACTTTATTTATTGCTAAATTATTTACTGATTTAATTAACTCAAAATCTTAACTAAATTAGGAATAATACACCAATATTCCCAAAAATAGTTAAATCAATACCCTTAAAACTATCTCCCCTATATTTTTAGGCTATACCACCATGGTAATAACCCAAATTTTATTTCTTGACCAATTATATTACTCCAAATTTTTCCATCTTATCTATTCTTACTTTCACCTTTATTTTCATATTAGGATTCAGCCTATAAGGTCACTTTTTTAATGGGCATGAAATCTTCCTTAGCTCAATATGAATCTCACCCAAATAAGGGTTTAGACACTTAAATTTTGATAACTTGGTAGCAAATACATCTTCATAATATCACAACAATTATACTACCTCTAAAATTGGTTGGTGTGTCTAATATTATCCAATAGTTACTAATTTTGGTACTATGTTTTTATAGATGTTCTCAATTTTCTTCTGCATTGGTTCTTTGTATATTTTACTTGTTTCCACCTGAATATAATCCATTAGTTTTCTTTGACCTTATTTATGAGAACTTTGTGGGAAAGGCATCTACATAATCTCACAATAATTGAACTACCTCTAAAATTTGTTATTGTGTCCAATATTTTGAAATAGTTGCTAATTTTAGTAGTATGTTTGTATGAACTCATTTTTATTCTACATTGGTTCTTGGTATATTTTTATTTGTTATCCATTAGTTTATTTGACATTAATTATCCAAGATATTAATATTTTATACTTGTTCCTCTTTTGTCTTATCTACATTCTTCATCTCAAGTATGTTTGTGTCCTTTTTAGGTTCAAAAAATACTTTCAAATCCAAATCTTCCTCACTTTCACTATGATTATAGTCTTGTGTGCTATTCCAAACTCTATTAAATAATTTTAATATAAAATCATCATTCCCCTCATTAACACGACACCCCTTTATTGCCGCATGAAGACATGTGCTTGTCTCACCCTGTAACTTATGTTTTATGTAGTAGGTATATCTTATTCTTGCCCATCACACAAGGAAAAAATTCAATTTTTTTAGCACCCTGTGCACCATCCATGTTTTATCTTAAAAACAATTATTTGAATGAAGTCCTATTGAATTTATGTTTAGGTTTGAGTTTCCTAAAAACATTCTTTATGCGTGCACCAACTCCTAACCAAAGGAGATAGGTTATGTTAAAAATATTCACTTAATATCTTGGCTCCACTTTATCTTATTTCCATCTTCAATGCATTTGTGTACATTAATTTTAGGACATTGGACCTCATATAAGAGTAGCCACTTATATAAGATATAAGTCACAAATTGAAATCTTGCTCACAAAATTTCACATACTTATTTCCAATGGAGTTTTTTAGATCTATAAATAACCCACCAACTCATATCAACCTATTTCAATACATAATTCAATGTATTGAGTCATGTGTCTATATCTAGAACATGATTTTACAAAATGTGAAAAAATATGTTATATATTCTATATAAAAATATTAGGGCAACTATCTATCTATATAAAACACTATTCACATGCGTATTACTTCATGGTTTCCATGTACCCAATTTATCATATGCACATTTAAATCACCACCAATTTAAGATGTTGATTTCCATTAAAAATTACCTTCATTAGTAGGTTTAATATAATTTCTATTAGTGGGATTTATCTGATAGATATGACCAATCTTTGACCTTGTAGGAGAACACATAGAGAGGGAATTACATTCTTCCATGTGAAACTATGGACAAGTCCTAATAATCTCAATTGGTTGGGTCTAAGCTTGTTTTATTTTCTATAACTCTTGTATCTATTTCATAGGCTATGAAAAGTAAGTATACTCTCTACTTCATAGAGCTTATAGTTTTAACTCTACATTTAATTTGAACCAGATATCATCCATGTATACATATGGTTCATATGGTTCTTCTGGTATCATGTATACCTCACTCTCATATTTATTCATTAATACAACAATAAAAATATACTTTGAGTGTGCCTCCAATTGATTGTCCACTACATTGATGGTCATGCAACCATCATATTTGCATTTTATTATAATTATAGCATAATAACAAGTATCATCTATCTTCAAGCGAATTATTTCAAAATATCCATGCAAAATTAAGTCAACCACCTTTATCTTTACATCTTCAAGTCTCCCAATAGGTTTGAATCAAACATAATCTACCAAACTTAGAGTAAAAAGGTTGTAGCTAAAATTTTTCCATCTAATTACTTCCTAATTCAATCTATAAATAATTTTATAGTGTCATTAAAATAGAAAAAAACATTGATAATTTAATATTCTATGAGTTCAATGTCCATTCTTGCATCCACATCCCATGAATTATTATTCTTAACATGCCAAACTATTGCTTTTGCTCTTTGTAACCCTCTTTGTTCACAATCCAACAAATTATGAAATAGATTTATAATATTTTGAGAAATGTAATCATTTCATAGAAGTTTTGGTAATTATTTTAGAGTTGTGACTACTCCATCTTGTTTTAAAATCCAGATGATTTGTCCATACATTTGAGCATCTAATGTTTAAGGGTATCCTTTAATGGTATTTTAATTCTAGATTGACTGTAATAATTGAGATGATTCATTCATTAGATCCTTATCTCTTGTAAGGTCTAGATACTTTTCCTCTTGTACTTTTATAATACAATTTTTTCAGGCATCTAAAGAAGTGGAAGACCTTGTTCTTTGTGTTGTTTTATAGTAATAACTTGGATAAAATCCCAATTTTTGTGATGGGAATGAACCATGTTCACATTAAACACTATCTTATCCTTCCTCTAATTCTCAATAATAGGGTAGTCCTTATTATTATGTTGTCATAAAATCCTAAAATATGTGAAAAATGGTTCCCTTTGTGGGTTGTAGGGACAAATTCATTTGATGTGATTCATTTCTCCTCATAGGTAATAAGTAATAAGTTATCTAGGTTGTCTATTTCCTTGCCTCCAATTTTGATTACCTCCCTATAAAAACCCTTGATAACCTCACTGATATCTTCCTAGTCTCTAATGTGATCCCCACCATTGTTATTTCTTAGAATATCCTCCATATTGCTTTTAAGGAGAAGAAGGTATTGGATTTGGTTGTTATTATGGTGATGCATGGGTCCATCCCTATTGATACTATAAAGAAGGAGGTTTACACCTTAGTTGATATTAAATAAACTAAGGAGTCCATTTATTTGTATCTTGAGCTTATAGGGGATCTTATTCACCTTGTGCTATGATCTGAACATCTGGAGTCAGCACAATTGATTTTATAACTGGAGTTTTTTATGTATCTAATGCAAAAACATTTCTAGTGATATCATGTGAATTAATTTTTAGTGATATCCCCTTCAAATCTTGGAGAGCCTTAAAATTATTCTCATCATGGTTTTGGGATTTACAAAAAGTTTAGAATACATTATCTAATTATTTTACATACTATTGTAATAAGTAACACTTCATATTTGCATCTCCTATAATGTAACATACTTCACAAGACTCTATTTTTATTTTTGGACATTCATTCCAATGGTGTACCTCTTATCTAAATTTCATGAACTATCCCTAAAATTGTGGTTTATTTCCTTCTTAAAGCCCCTCCATCCTATGCAATACTACATCTAACATAACATCAATTTTTCAATGCTAGGAGGCTATTCTCTGTAGTCTACTATTTGATTAGACTATAGAAAATTGAATATTGGTTTTTAGGATTTATAAAAACCAAGTGGATTTATCTGAGTTATAAAATTAAACAATTTCCATGTTCATCACATCTAAAAACCAATGATCATACTCCCAAAATGATTCTCCCAATTTTTGTCCAATCTCCTTCAAATATTGAATTGTCTAACTCGTACACTTATAAATTCTAAATTATCCTATCAATTTTCCTTGACTTCCCACTTCATTACACATTAGTAAATACTAATCTAGATAACTTGACCCATCATATGGCATCAAAGTAACAAAATATCCTACATGAAATGACATGTTTCCTATGATTGTGATAGATATGACTTGTTTTCTTGATGATGATTTTAATGGTGTTTTAAAACTTGTTACAAATGTGCTTGGAGTACCAATAATCTTATATTCAACAATTGTAGTAACTTCATTCCTAACTTCCTTCTTATGCTTGGATTATTTTTTATGTATCTTCTTCTAACCACTTCTTATTTGTAGTTACTTCTCTAATTGCTTCCAGACTATTATTCTCAACTATGAAATATGAATCAAGAATTCATCCCCTTAGATCAAAAATCATATCTGAAATATCTATCATACCCATTTTTGAACTTGACCTGAATATGCATTACATCATTACTTTTTCTAAGGAATACCCTTCTTGCACATACAATCACTACCTCCATATCCACTCTTTAAATATAATGTTAAGTTGATCTAATTACCCTTTATAATATCTTCACAGTTTATCCATTCTATTGCTTTCTCTCTTTCTAGGTCAATTTCCAATTCCCCATCGACCTAGTTATTATTATATAGGTCTAGTTCCTCCCATTTTCTTTCCAACTTCCCTTCTACACCTACTTGTATCTACTTTTGGCCCTTTGCCATCTATAAAGTTTTACTTGTTGCATATTTTCTATTATTATAAGTATCTTTAAAGTCCCATACTTAATTTATTGTTTTATTTCTTTGTGTTATCCATTTTATAGGTTTAGGTTTAGTTTCATTGGTTCAATTATTCTTCATTTAAATACATCTAGTTTGTAACCCATTGTGCCCCAAATGACTAATCCATATCGAATGGAATTGGCACCATGGCCTTTTCCAAAACCAATGTCTTAAATAACATATGGATTCATTTCAAAAACTTGCCTTTAATCCCTCTAAAAAATAAGTCATTGTAGCTTCAAATGAAATATACCATTGAACAAAAAAATTGTAGCATACCCATCAATTGTAATCTTCACCCAATGGTGAATCTATGGGTCCATTCAATGTCTAAACTGCATAATATTTCAATCTTTTCTTCATCCACATAAAATATTTTATTTTTCATGGTATAAAGTAGTGGTATTCAAGTTTATATAGCCATGCTACTAGAAAATTAAGAAAATCACACCAAAAAAAATCATAAATTTCTCGATGGATGTGCAAAAAAATTATCTCCTCAATAGAAAATCCTATTTGAGTGGATTCTTCCTCTATGAACTTATGTATGCTCATTTCTATCCAATTTTAAAGATATCTTTAACTAGGCAACCATTTCATCACATTTAGGTCTTGAAATGGAACCATTGTTAACAATGGTCTCTAGAATCACTCATCAGGACATGTTAGTTATTTTAGCATGAGAATGTTATGACAAGACTTTGAATAACTACAATAATTTATAGGTAGGTTGAGGCTAAGCATAATGAATATTCATACAACAATATTTATTATTTTTCACCATCAATGTATGTGCACTTATTAACATTTTAATATTTAAATAATGTAAAGATAAACAATAAGAAAGAATACTTTCATTCATAAGGAAGATGTGATCACTTCAAGTAATATTTATACACATACATAATACACTTTACAAAATATTAATGAATCAAAGAGTACCATATATTGATCTTTATTACATTCTAACCTCTTATTTTACAAGAGTAGAATGTATATAATGCTTTGAAGAGACCATGATGTTTATTTTCATGGCCTTTCATTATTATGCTCAAAGGAATCATTCAACTTCCATGTGCTTCATTATCCTACATGAGTCTATATTTTATAAAAAATACACTATGTCATACACATTTCACATATTTATATTATAAAAGCATGTGTGATTTATGCTTCACAACTCCCCACACATTTCTCATTTTGTCACATACTCTAGCCCCTTTCTTCTACTATTTAAACTTTCATTTTGTGATGCAACATATTCCCAAAATAAAAGCTCAAGGTGTATGAGTAATATAAATATATCTTCCAACATATAATATAATCATGTATACTTAAATGATCATTGAAATGTTTTTATATGCATTATTATTATTCCATCATGTATGAACATATGCATTGTATTCAATATTTCAAGTCCAACCCAAAAAAAATGGCATTTAATTTGAGGTTCAAAAGTACCTTACTTGACTTTCATGACTGATCTTATAGGACATTATTATAAGGAATCATTATAAAAATAATTTAGAGTGTGTATCATATCCAACCACATTCATGTTCTCTATGCTTAAACACTATACTAAGTCTTCAATACCTTATTTTTGAAAAACATTTAATTTTTTAAGGGATGAAAGTACATATTAATCAAACTCACATTCACATGGTTGTGAAACTCAATGACATCCAAGAAATCAAGCTTGACCACACCATCATCCAATAATTTTTGAATTATAAAGGATGTAAAATGTCAAACTTATAGGTTCTTGAGATGATTATTATAATTAAGGTTAGACATGAGAACATAGTTGCCTATAGAAAATGTCTTGAATTTGATGTTGTTGGAGAGTTATCATGATGATGTCATGGTGGTGTCATGGAGGTGTCTTGTTGAGTGGATGAAGTGATTTAATAGTCTATGTGATAATGACAAAGTGTACAATGTGCTTATTCTTTTATGTTTGAAGTGTCTTGGTTGATCATAAGTATTGACATAGATTGAGAGGATCAAGGATGAGTATGAACGATTGAGCATGTGCAAGGGGTCTTATAAAATGTGATCTATGTTTTGAGAGATTTTGTGCATAAGTAGAATTCATCTGGAAGTCCATAGTTTTCATCTAGATAGTTTTGGGTCCAGTGGCAAAAAATCTAAGTAGGTAGTTTGATGACATCACCATTACCATATGGGAAGGAGTCAAAGGAATATGCTCATATGGTTTTGATCATAGCAATCCCTAGTTTTTATGTGCCTTATCTCAAGTCATGAATCAAAGTGTGGTAAAAGTTATGAGGGTGCAAAGTTGGATTCTCAGTCAGGATTCACTATTTTCCCATACTTAGCCAATTTTTCAAAGTGGTTAGAAAGAGCCAAGTAAGCAATTTAATGATGGAATATCTCTCACATGTGGACATTTCAGGAAAAGGTGATCATATGAGTTTGTTTATTCTTGGACCTAGTTTATTTATGCTAATTTATATCATGTGATGCAACACATCAAAAGATATGCATATGCAAAGTTAGGTTCCCAGGTAGTTTGACTATGTTTTCCCATACTTGGCCAATTTTGTAGTGTGGTAGAAAGAGCCAAGTGATAATCTTATTGATGTTATATCTTGCACATGTGAAGGTGTAAATAAAAACTGATCACATGGGTTTATTAATTTTTGAGCATAGATGATTTATGATGAATTTGAGATCATGCGCTGAAGCACAACAAAAGTTATGGATGCTCAAAGTTGGCCTCTTAGGTAGATTTGGACATGGTTGGCTCTATGACAAAAGTTATTGATAAAGCACTTTAATGGTGTTATATCTCACATGCACAAGAGTTCTAGGAGAAGTGTATTACATGGTTTGATTCTCCTTTGTTGGAGATCATCTGGTCTAAATTTGAGATCCTGTGTTGAAGCCTAGAAGAATTTATTGAGGTGAAAAAATGGCTACTCATGCATATTGAAAGGGTCCCCATACTTATTCATTTTTGAAATTGTTAAAGCTCGAGAAAGATCGACAGTTGGCATTTACTCCAAGGAGTTAGGAGGTAGTGAGATGAGGATAAGTGCATGATGTTTAACATCTAAGAAAAGGTATAGGATAAGGATCCAATAATGAGCAGGCATTCATATAGTTTGATCACTGATAAGTGTTGATCGATAAGGACCTAGTTGATTTGTAGAAATCAATGGAACATGTGAACATTTCAAGATTGCACGAGATGAGGTCAAAGTGATAGAAGTTAATATATGAGCATTGGTAAATATGATTTAAATATTGATTACAATTGATGAAGTGTATTTGATTTGAGCTAAGAGTTCACAAGATTCAAGCATTATGTTTGAAGATTAACTGTGACCGTTTGTATTTGAATATTTGAATTTGCAAAGGAAAAAACTAGGGTCTAGTTTTAGACCATATATTTTAATAAAAGATGAATTTCCTCATACAATTAAAAACAAAGTGGTAGAGGAATCTAAGGTACATCTGGCTATATTGATTTTAAGGTCTAGAAATAAGTACAATCAAAGATATTGAGCCTAGAAGTTGAATGTGTGTTCATGCTTATTCTTCAAGTGACCTAAGAAGGATATTCATGCTTGTATTGATGTTGTGTCAATGTATCATGATGTATTATATATTTTGGAGTGTTTTATAACCCATTAGGATGCTCAATGTGGTTTTTGGAAGTGCGATCAATTTATCTTGAGTATGAATAATGCTTAAGAAGTTGATTATGTGTTCGTTTATGGTAACTATGTGCACCAGGTATTTATTTGAGTTGACTAAACATACACAGAGGTGAGATAAGCTGACTATGATCATTTGAGGATGTTAAAGGGGACATAAAGAGTGGACCCATGTATTTGAAAGTGGTCATGTGTTCTTTTTTTGCTTGAGGGTGAGCTAAATCAGTGAAAAGGTCTCTATGAGACCTATAAGAGCTACAAGGGCCTTATTAAAAGGTGTAGCTACTTAAGGGTAACCCATAGATGTTATGGTTAGCTTATATAGATTTTATTAAGACTTATATTCATATGATAGATGTCTTAAGGGTTAAGACATAACTAATAGTTGACTAAGATGGTGTTGATCAAGATTGATCTATAAATAGTGGAACCAAAGATGATGGGTTCTAGACTTGTATGACTTAGAGAGGAGTGAGAATTGAAGTGAAGAAGAGAAGAAGAGAAGAGGTTGAGTGTGCCCAATAATTGGGTCGATGAGTAAAATATATTGAGGATTGTGAGTATAACCTATAAGTCATGTTTTTTTTATTTTAGAATAGTGATCTTGCAAGTTGAGCATGAGAAAAGATGTCTATAGTGATCCAAAAGGCTGTTTTGGATGTCTTGAGTGTGAGAGAAGGATTGTTAGTGCCTATGAGAGATTGATGGCTATTTTGAGAGACTAATTAGAGTTTGGATAGTGTGTATGACCATCTAGTCATGTTATTTTTGTTGTGATAGAGTTGTTGCTGCGAAGAATGCATTAAGTGTGTAGAGTTGAAGAGTGGGGATAGTTGGGATATGTAATGCATCCTAATTTATATTTATGTGTTGGTTCAAGTATGTGATGTGACTTGATAAATAGGGTGTGTTGAGGTGATAGAGTTATTACTAAGAAGTTTAGGGTGGTCCAAAAGGTGGCTTTGGATGTATTGACTGTGCAGAGTTGAAGATAGGATGATATACTTTGTATCTCCATTAGATTGGTAGGAAATTAGTGTTGAGGAGATTGTGTTCATAGGTGTTGTTGTGGGTAATCAACATCTAAGGGGGTAGAAGTTTCCTTTCAAGGTGAAACTTGTGAAAGATATAGTTGTTTTGTCATCTTAACTAGATAGGTGTCATAGCTCCTTATGGTATTGTAGTCTCACTAAAACAAGGAATGGTAGTTCCTTCATTAGTAGATTCATAGTCTATATTAGTTATTATTTTATAGGATAATAGTCCAATTTTAGGTTTGAATGGGTTTTATTCCCCAAGAGATTTTCCCACATATGTCATGTGTTATGTGTTTAATCTTAGATTGTCTTTATTTTACATTGCTATGAATGATGTGTATACTTCATGAATGCTTACAGTAATTGATTAAATATTAGAATTGAAGTTGGATCTAAAGTTGCAATATCTGGGCTCACTAGTTCACCGAACCTCTCAGTGATTGTACCTATAATATTTGGTATCAAAGTAGAAACTTTGGAGGAAGCCTAATAGCTTGAAGGTGATCGTAAGTAGGTACAAAGATGGATAAGTAGTTGAAGAAAGAAATTAAATAGTGGAAGGATGTGATCAAGTCACTTGAATAAAAGATATGTACTTTGAAGAAAGAGGCCAAGGAGGATGAGAATGTTATCAATGATCTCAAGGTTCAGCTAGTAGACTCCAAGTCAAGTTTATGTTCAAAAGAAAAGGACATCATGTTTGATAAAGAAGCTTGCCATAATAATTAAAAAGATGATAGCTAAGAAGAAAATAAGTATCAAGAACAAATCAAGTCTATTGAAGTAAAGGCATATAGATTGAAAGGCATGGACAATAAGGTCAAAAAGGATGAAGAGAAGATCAATATTCTTGATGATTAGTTAAGGACTACAAATGCAAATTTGAAAGGAAAAGAAGAGTGTAATCAATTGAATGTTCAAATGAAGTCATTGAAAATTGAGAATGAGATTGTTATAGTCAATTTGGACAAGATGGAATGGAAGCATGAGAAGCCTGAGAAAGTGAAGGAGAATGCAAACTTGAAGAGCAATATCAAAAGTTCAACTAGACAACCTAATATTGTAAGGTATGCTAGTTTTTTTTATGGTCTTCATTATAAATGTAATAAGTATGGTCATAGAGCTAAGGACTGTAAAAGGAAGTCAATCAAGAATGTATCCTCATGGAGACTTGGAAGAAGAAGCAATTAATCTTGGAGAAATCATAACTTAGATTAGTCAAGAGGTATGTTAAATGATGTTATTTGTTTTAGTTGTCATAAGAGTGGACATATTACTAGATTATATCCTAATGGTGTTAAAAGGTCTTCAAAATATGTCAAAGGATATAGAGATCCTAGAAGGTTTGAGAAAAGACAAACATATGTATGGAAACCAAAGGTAATCACTGCCAATTCTTCTAGTCATAAGGTTGATAAGAAAGTTTCTCTAGAAGGCTCTGTTGCTAATCAAGATAAGTTCAAGGATCAAGTAAGTAAGATGGTTGTAGAAGACAATAATAGTCAAACTTTAGTATGGAGACCTAAGGCAGTAAAGACTAAGAATACTAACTCTATTGAGTTTAAGATTCTTGATGGATTGTTTATCAAGGTAGAAAAAGAATCAAAAATAAATGAAAGTCGAGAGTTTTTGTTGACAAATTTTGTTGACAAGTCTAAAGCAGATAACATGCCAACCATCCAATTAGAAAAGAAAAATCAAAAGTATACTCATGTTGAAAATAAAGAGACCAAGCTCAAGTAGAAGACCAAGGTACTGGCTGAGGCTAGTTATAAAGTCTGTATAGATCCAAGTGTACATCTTGTTATTAATGAGAAAGTTTCATGCAAAAAACATTAGTTATCAGTATCTAGTAATGAGATTCCAAACTACAAGGTAGATCATTTACATGAAAAGGTATGTCATGAATCTGTGTTGTCTCCATGTGTTATCAATTCTATCTTAGAAGAGAAGGAGAGTGATATAGAAAAGGAACCAGTTGTCATAGTTAAGACTAAGAAGAAGGACTATAAGTATCAGATGACCAAGGAGGAGAAGGAATATGAGGAGTTGTGAGAAATGCCTAGTTTCACACCATGATAGAGTATTATGGTTTAATAGGTGCCAAAGTAGCTATAATTAATTTAGTGGGAGTTGTTGTTGTTATAGAATCCATCATTAGCTAAATAATAATTTGATACACACCATTTCAGGGTTTGCTCTAACCGAAGCTATTGCATCATTCATGGTAAAAGGGTGCCTCATCTAGGCTTCAAGGAGACATTTGTCTATTAAACAAAGCTTGGAGGCTATCAGATATTATTTGGTGAGAAGATATGAAAATAAGGTATGTTTTGTGCATTTTTTTATATATCTATCTATTAGAGAAAATAATTTTGTGAAGAATCTTAGTGGTCCTATCTTGAGAGCGAGTTTGTTTTTTGATCGTGGTTTGGATGTTCTAGTATAAAGGTGAGTTTTAAATATATATTTGCATATTAGTTGTGGTAGATGGCAATTATGTATGCCATGGAAGTTAATAGTGTTCTAAAGATGCAATATCTCTATTTGAGTACTGAAAATGATTGGATAGTTTTTTAGTCTTGTCAAAGATATTTATTCTTGATGAAGCATGAAATTAGGGGGAACTTTATAATTGGTCAGATCCTAAGATCAGAGGATGGAGTAGTTGAATGTATTAAATAAGGTGTGGAGAATAAATTTTGTGTGCTTAAGATGATAATGCCAATTAGAGAATGTCTTTGGTTAAGGGGGAGAAACAAGTTCATGAGCTTGTTTTAGAGGTTTGTGAAGGAGCTGTAGTACAAAGTTAGATTGGGTGGTTCTAAGTGGCTTAATGAGTTTGATGATTTATCAATAAGTTTTTGGTGCTTAAAAAGGTTTATACATTTGTTTTTAGTGTTCTCCATGTGTTTTTGAGGTCTAAAGGTATGTATGTGCCAATTGAGATTTTTTTAGTGCTCTCAGTTTTCTCTGCTTTTGGTTTAAGGGCAAGTAGGCCTAAAATGGGTAATAGGATGTATGGGTTCAAAAAGGTATGGAAGCTTAATTTTTGGTCCAAAATTGTGTGATAGGTGTCTATAGGTGTTCAATAAGTTTCAAAGGCAGATGTTGATTAGAAGGAGGTTTGTTGACTTTGCTTGTTTTGAGTTTCTAGGGTTTTGGGCTATGCTAGAAAAGTGGTATGCCTTACAAGTTGAGGTATGAGGATTCTTGGTTTGTTGTATGGGAAAAATGGGTGGTCAAATAAATCTTCATAGAGTTTTTAAGGTTTGTGGTTCTCTAGTTAATTAAGTTTATGTCAATATAGAAGGCTAATTAGTTAGTTGGTTAGTGAAGGAAGTATGTTTCATAGGATTAGCCTGGTAATGAAAATTTTTGTGATTGAGGGGGAATATGAAAGTGATCTAAATATGTATTTTTAGGTCTTGAAGATGTGTCTACTAAAAATTTTGGACTCTGTAAGTTTTAGGTAGGGCTACAAGGAGGCTAGACATGCCTAGTTTAAAGAAGAGTACTTTTTGCTTAGTTTCTCCAAAAGAGAAAAGTATGAGTATTTGAATGTATGTTATCTATTTGGTTCATTACATGTTTCCTATTTTGTATAGTGTAGATGCATAGTTGATGGTCATGGAAGTTTCTTGAGAAAGAAGGTTAGTAAGCTTGCATGGTGTTTTTTATGGTGTGTGAAGATCTAAAGATGCTCAAAAGATGAAATGGATCAAATATATTAGGGGGAGTCCTTATTATATGTTTATTATTGATTTAAATCATATTTATATGTTTTTGTGTGTTCTTTTTTCATTGGTTGCAGTGCTTGGTTGACGAGAGTGTTGGCATGAAGCAAGAGGAAGTCATCAAGACAAAAAAAGGTTTGATCAAGGTAAGGGGAAGTTTGTATCATCTTTATAAGATGGTCCTTTCCTATTTTTATAGTCTTTTTAGGTCCTCAATATTAGTGTATACCTACTTTGTCATTGTGTCAAAGGGGGAGAAAGTTCGTGTTGGGGAGAAAGTTCTTATTGTAAGAGTGCTTTGAAGAGAGAGAAGGTGAGATATATATTGTTATATTGATGGGTGTTGAAATCAATCAAAAAGTGGGATATTATTAGATATTTTTCATGATTATGTCATGGTGGTGTCATGGAGGTGTCTTATTGAGTGGATGAAGTGATTTGATAGTGTATGTGCTTATTCTTGTATGCTTAAAGGTGGCTTGGTTGTTCTATAGTATTGACATAGATTGAGAGGATCAGGGATGAGTATGAAATATTGAGAATGTGCAAGGGGTCCTATAAGATGTGATTCATTCTTTGAGAGCTTGTGTGCATAAGTGGAATTCATCTAAAAGTCCATAGTTTTTATCTAGATAGTTTTGGGTTTGATGGTAAAAAATTTGAGTAGGCTATTTGATGACATCACCATTTCCACGTGGGAAGGAGTCAAGGAAATATGGTCATATTTTTGTGATCACATTATTCCATAGTTTTTATGTACCAAATCTCAAGTCATGCATCGAAGTGCGATCAAAGTTATTGCTGACCAAATTTGATTTTTAGGTCAAATTGGGACACCCCTAGGTAAAAAGTTGGGTTTTATATGTTTTAGGAGTCCAATACATATTTCAAAAGGTGTTTTATAGGTTAATAAATGTCATTTATTTTGTAATAGCCTTGGTCTTTAGTCTTTTTAGTCATTTTGTGTCATTTTAAGGTAAAAAAGGGGTATTTAATGAGTTGTATGGATTTATTAGGAAGTGTGAAGGTTCTAAAAGGTGATGTCACATGACATGTGTCTTAATAGGTCTTAATTAACTATTGGTAACTAAAAGTGGTAGGTTTATCAAAAGAAAAGATAGTTTTCTTGAGAAAAGAGAAGAAAATGTCACTTGTACAGCCCATGGGGAAGTGTGCCACATGGAAAAAGCTCATGGAATGTCCCTTAATATTCCCCACACTAATTCCAATTTTTTATTTGATTTTAAAGTGCCATTTTTGGCCCAAAACCATTTGATCCATCTTTGCTTTCTTAGACATGTAGAAGTGACCTTTAGGTTTTTTCTCACTAAAGATAACTAAAGAGGTTTCAAGCCAAATGATTATTATAGGTTGTAGTACATTAATATAAATTCATTTCCATATAATTATTTTAAATAATGGTATCATGTGCTTCATGAATCATCCTCATGAAGTTGAATTTACTTTTATGCCTATTATTTCATGTACCTTATGGGTTTTGGCCCATTTTGGTCAAATCCGTATGAACCAATTTATGATGTTGGTTATATATGATGTTTGATTCATCCTCAGATTATCTCCATTATTTTTTTAAAGTTTCATGATTTTGGGATAGGTCAAGTATATCAAGGTTGTAAGAAGATACACCTTTCTAAGTTGTAGGTAGTTTTTCACTATTTCCATAATCCTTATGCTTGATCATGGTTTCAGAGAGTTGTAATAGGTCCTTTATCATATTTTAAATGTGATATTATTTCCATTAACCTTCCAATATCATCTTATAAATCATATTTCAATGAGTTTGTAGTCATGATCAATATTTGTATACAATATACCATTAATGAGCATCTACATGTGCTCTATGGAGGTGTTCAAGTTGAAGAGGGTGTTGACACTTAATTTAGGTGTTTTAGGATATGTAAAATATATTTGGAAGTATGAAATAAGTTTATAACTCCCAAATAATCAAAGGCAATGCTCACTACCTAATCCACTTTTGCTTCCTGCATAATAGAATGACCATCTATAGGTAGTCTTGAGAGAAAGTTGAGAGGTCATTTTAGAGCATTAAAACTTAATATGAAGTTATTTTTGAGGTCATAACATGAAGTGAGATCATGAATTCCATTTTTAAGAGATAAGTTGGAGAAAAAGGAGATGAAATCTACCTTGAAAGTTTAAATGATTGAGTTTAGGAATCTAGTCCCTAAAACATGAAAATAGAGGTCCTAGAGGTTCTTGTAGTCATCCTATAACATCTTTAAAAACATTTATAAATCATAAAAATAGGTGAATTTTATATCCTATAGCATATATATGATCCATTCGAAATATGAGGGTCAGATATTGAGGAGAAGATGAAAGTTTAGAGCTTCAAAGTTACCTAAAAAACACTAAATTTAGGCATTATCATCTATAGGTCTGAGTCTAGAAGGAATTTTTTTTTCATCCATAGTATGAAAAATGAAATATGCACCATATTTGGATGATTAAAATGGTTAAATATAGTAATCATGATCTAATAGAACATTTAAAATAGGATATTCATCATGTGTTGCTTACTAGACCATTCTCGGTTCATACGAGTTGCTAAAAAAACCACCTACAATCAGGGGTCAAAATATTCACATCACCCTTTAAAGTGGATGTAAGCATGAAGACATAAATTTGGGATAATGGAAAATTATTCCATATAACATCAAAATATTTTCCAAATAAAATGACATAATTTCCAAGGTGGAATCATTACTCATAAGCTCTTTTGGTCAAAATACTCACATATAGTTTTAACTGAGGTAAACAATGAGCAAAGAGTTGATAATATTGAGATGGAATTATAGGTATATGGGGTGATTATTCAGTAAAAATGGAAATATGATAAAGAACACCCAAGGAGGGTCTTGTAGCCACTATTTTCAAGACCTAAACATACATAAGGAAATCTACAGGACCCTAAAGACTCCCACACAACCAACTTTGAGTGATTCAGAAAGGGAGTGACCATAATTTTGGGGTTTTGAGAGTTTTCAGCCATTAAAATTAAATTTAGGATAAAATAATTACTATGTGGCTTTTAAGTTTCAAGGAAAACCTCAACACATCATGAATAGGGTCCTATATAGAGGTATGCACCTACAGAACCCTAACATGCAAAGTTCATAGTCAGCTAACTATAAATAGCCTTGAGAGTGTTTAAAAACACAAAGTGTGAGGATAAATATGAGTTTAGGTGAAATAAGTATCTTGTAAAGTTTTAATGAGACATTTAAACATCATTACAATGCCTAATTCATATAAAGCATACTTACATGTTCAGTCCAAAGTAGGGTATAGTCAAGGTTATGTTATGCTCAGTCTAGGCTAGGTATGGATATAAGGAGTTCATGAGAGGTTGTAGGTATAATTTGTGACTATAAATCCTTAATTATAGTAAGTATATCCTAATGGATCCTCTAGGATAGGGAAACAAGCAAGGAAGAGACTAAATGAAGAAATACATAGTCTAATTAGATTTCTTTGGGTTTTTGAGTCTTTGAAGGGTCAAATGGATAGACCAAAGGATAAAATTTTGATCAGAGTATCCTTAAAACCTATATAATCCTATAAAATATTTATATTGTTTGATAAAATAGGGGAAGTACCCCCTATTTTGTCTCAAATAGGGTGTACTTCCCCTTGAGCACAAACTGATAGTTTTGGTGAAGGATTGTAAAAGGATGGTCTTAAGAGCTATTTAAACCTCTAAAAGAGTTGTGTAAAGTTGTATAACACATATTAAAATGTGAATAACACCTCATATGATTATGAAATTTTATAGGATGGTCTAAACCCTTGGAGTTGTAGTCAAGCCTAGAGCCAAGGTTGAGGCCTAGTGCTAGATGAGGGAGTCATTTTCACTTCTAGTTTTTGATATGATTGATATCCTATTATAAAATTATTATGGGATCATGATATAAGTTTATAATCCATTTTGAGGCAATGAAAACCATAAAAGGTCATTTTTAACTCTAAGGTGTAGTCAAGCTTACTAGGCATGGTGAAGCCTAGATTCCAAATGAGTGGTCATTCACATTTATAACATAAGATGAGTATCCAAATATATTTAAACACTTTCTTAGGCTAGATAAAGAGGTAATAAATATTTTTTAAGGAAAATAAAACATCAAGGAAGACATTTTTGACTCAAAGACAAATTTAGGCCTATGGAAATAAGGAAAAGAGCTCGATAGGAGAAGTTTAGAAGCTTACATCTTTCATGAGGATTTGCATGGAGGTCTAAGATGTTTGGAGGTGTTATATATGGTAATAAAAAACCTTATTTTGGAATTTTTTGGAAACTTCAACGTCATTTTTTAATGAATGAACCTTAAACTTGAAAATAGACCTAAAACCCTTGCAAACCCTCAGTCAAGACCAGTTTGGAGAAATAGAGTTGGAAAGATGATATAATGGAATATTTTGACCATGAAACATATTTTAAATTTTATAGGACTCACTCAATCTCCCTCCCATGCTTTTTGGTTCTATGAAATTGTATGAACAGGGGGGGAAAGGGGGGATTTTTGACCATTTTTTGTGTTATACAAGTTCTATAAGGAGTCAAAGGATGAAATCAACTTTAGGAAGAACATTTAGACTTTTTATAACTCCAAATGTTAATTTAATGCCTTCTAAAATATTATAAGTTTTAAAATAATAGCCTTCATCTTAGCCAATCAAAATTGGCCTAGTGAACATGCTAGTGAGAAGGGTGAAAAACTTTAAGTGGGGTGATTTTAAGGTGTGCCTAATGCTTCTAAGTCCATGGAGGGTATTTAAACTTGTCATCCACTCCCTTCCATGGATTTTCATGAGAAACTAAAACCAATTTGAGGCCAAATGTGCAAGGTTCATGAATGAGGAATTTTTTGGATTACAGATGATGGTGGATCACTTCCAAATGATTCTAGATGATCAGGCCTACAACCAATGTATGGAGAGGCATGTATAAACTCCTAACCCTTAATTATAATCATTATAACTATTCATATTTAGTTATGAGTAATTTAAGAAGCTCAAATCATGAAGGCAATTTTTTTGAGCCAGTTAAAAGGATTTTATACCACTTTGTAAGATTCTGATGACTTGGATAGACACTTGGGATTATTGACCTTACATTATTAATACCATATCATTTTTTAATGCACAATTAATTAATTCTCTTAGCTTGGAAAGTGTCCTTGTGACCATTGGACTTATTTCTTCTTTTCTCTCTCTCAAGTTCTATAAGAACTAGCCATTTTGGCCATTGTACTTTATGCTCCACCTGAGTATGGTGAAGCCCTGCATACCAATTGATCAATAAGACTACAAATTTTTACCTCTTAATAAATATTATTAATGTGTTTCAATTTAATTTTGGATATTGATTAGTGAAGACTATGTATTCCTTAACATGTCTCATTCTTAGATCCTATTTGTAGTTAGAAAGCTTCTTCTTGCAAGGCATGTGAAGTGTTCTAAGAAATGTCAAAGATTGAGTAAGTTATTATATTCATTAGTGCCCTTATAGGCCTATTTTATATTACTCCTAGCTTATAAATTCATCCATAACCTCATAATGTAACATTGATGTGAGAAGATGTAGATTGGAGAAGTGTATGTTCAGTTTGTCCTTTGTTCTCATGCATAAGATGTCATTGCTTGGAAGTCATCAATGTATTTGGTGTATCACCTCCCTTAGGATAGTTTGATTTTATTTATCTCTCTCCATTTTCACCACCAAATTTTAGGTGTAGTTACAATCCAAAGTGGTACATCAAGGGAGCTAGCCCTGTATATAGATTCACCTCATCCCTAGGCTACCCACAAGCTTAGAGGTGTTTCCATTGTGCCATTTGGATGAGGAAAGCTTTGTAATCTACTCAAAGGGTGAAAATCCAAGTGAAAATAGTTATGAGGGTGTAAAGTTGGATTCTCAGTTAGAATTTGTTATTTTCCCATACTTAGCCAAATTTACAAAGTGGCCAGAAAGAGTCGAGTAAGTAGTGATCATATGGAATATCTCACACGTGGATGTTTTAGGAAAAGGTGATCATATGGGTTTGTTCATTCTTGGACATAGTATATTTATGATAATTTATAGATCATGAAATATTGTGCATCAAAATATATGCATATGTAAAGTTGGGCTCCTAGGCAATTTGACAGTGTTTTCCCATACTTAGCTAATTTTTTAGTGTGGAAGAAAGAGTTGAGTGATCATCATGTTTATGTTATATCTTACACATGTAAAGGTGTCAAGAGAAAATAATCACATGGGTTTATTCAATTTTGAGAATAGATGATTTGTGCTATATTTAAGATCATAAATTAAAGTGAGACAAAAGTTATGAATGCTCAAAGTTGGCCTCTCAAGTAGATTTGGACATGGTTGGCTCTATGACAGAAGTTATTGAGAAGGCACTTTAATGGCATTATATGTCACACATGTGAGAGTTACAGAAGTAGTATGTTACATGGTTTGAAGATAATTAATGAGGATATCATTTGGTCTAAATTTGAGATCCTACATTGAAGCACAAAATAAGTTATTGAGGTGAAAAGATGGCTACTCATGCATATTGAAAGGTTCCCCATAATTAGTCATTTTTTAAAGTGTTAAAGCTCGATCAAGACCGATGGTACACATTTTCTCCAAGGAGTTAGGAGGTAGTGAGATGAGGATAGGTATATGATGTTTAATGTCTAAGCAAAGGTACAAGATAAGGATCTAATCATGAGTGGGAATTTCTATAGTTTAATAAATGGTGAGCGTTGATCAATAAGGACTTGGTTGATCCATAGAGATTGATAGAGAACCTGAATTCAACATTTTAATATTACATAAGATGAGGTCAAATTTATATAAATTTAATGTCTGATCATTGGAGCCTATGTGTTAAATATCAATAAAGATCATGGAGCTTATTTGATCTGAGTTGAGAGTTCATAAGATTTGATCATTGTGTTTGAAGGTTAATTGTGACTATTCGTATTTGAATATTTGTATTTGTAAAGGAAAAACTAGTTTCTAGTTTTTAGACCATATCTTTTGATAAAATACAAATTTTCTCATGCAGTAAAAAAAAAGTGGTAGAGGACTCTAAGGCACATTTGTATATATTGATTTTAAGGTCTATAAGTAAGTAGAATCAAAGATATTGAGCCTAAAAATTTATTGTGTTCATGCTTATTCTGTAAGTGACCCGATAAGGATATTCATGCTTGTATTGATGTTGTATCAATGTATCATGATGTCTTAAATTTTTGGGAGTGTTTTAGACTCCATGGGGATGGTTTGTGTGGTTTATGGAAGTGTGATCAATCTATCTTGAGTATAAACAATGCTTAATAAGTTGATTGTGTGTTCATTCATGGTAACTATGTGCAATAAGTCTCTATTTGAGTTGATTGAGGATATGCAAAAGTAAGTTAAGTTGGCTGTGATCATTTGAGCATGTCGAAGGGGACATAAAGATTAGACACATGTATTTAAAATTGGTCTTATGTTCTTGTTTTGCTTGAGGGTGAGCTAAATGGGTGAATAAGTCTCCATAAGAGCTACAATGGCCTTATTAAAAGGTGTAGTTGCTTAAGGGTGACCCATAGATTCTATGGATGACCTATGTATATTGTATTGAGCCTTATCTTCATATAATAGATGTATTAAGGGTTAAGACATGTTTGAAGGCCGACCAAGATTGTGTTAATCATGATTTATCTATAAATAGTGGAACCAAAGATGATCGATTCTAAACTTGTATGACTTAGGGGAGGTGTGAGAATTGAAGAGAAGAAGAGAAGAGGCCAAGTGTGCCTAATGGTTTGTTTGATGATCAGAGAAGATTGAGAATTATGAGTATGACCTGTAGGTCATGTTTTTGATGGTAGAATAGTGCTCTTGCAAGTTGAGCAAAAGTGAAGAGGCCTAGAGTGATCCATAATGATGTTTTTAGATGTCTTGAGAATTAGTGAAGGATTTTTGGTGTCTATTAGAGATTGGTGGTTGGTTTGAGAGATTTATCAAAGTGTGGATAGCATGTATGACCATTTGTTCATGTTTTTGAAGATATGATAGAGTTGTTATTGTGAAGAATGCATTGAGTGTGCAAAGTTGAAGAGTGGGGATAGTTAAGAGTGGGGATAGTTGGGATATGTAATGTGTCCTAATTTATCTTTGTGTGTTGGTTCAAGTATGTAATGTGATTTGATCAACAAGGAGTGTCATGGTGATATATTTTTTTATTGAGAAGTGTAGAGTGGTCCAAAAGGTGGCTTTGGATGCATTGAGTGTGCAGAGTTAAAAAGATATGATATACTTTGTATCTCCATCAGATTGGCATGCAATCAATGTTAAGGAGATGTGTTCTTAGGGTTTTTTTTAGGTGCTCAACATCTAAGGGGGTAGTATCCTCCTTGCAAGTTGAAACTTTATAAATATCTAGTTGTTATGGGTGCTTAACTAGATAGGTGTTGTAGTTCCTTGTGGGATTGTAGTCTCACTAAAACTAGGAATGGTAGTTCCTTGATTAGTAACTTACTGGTCTAAATTAGTTCTTATTTTATAGGACAATATTACAATTGTAAGTTCCAATGGGTTTTATTCCCAAATAGGGTTTCCAATGTATTTCATGTTTTATGTGCTTAATCTTTTATTATCTTTCTTATACATTGCTATGAATGATGTGTGTGCTTCATGAATGCTTATGGTAATTGATTAAGGACTTGTAAAGATTAGAATTGAATTTGGAACTAAAGTTGAAATATCTAGGCTCACTAATTCACCCCCCCCTCTTAGTGATTGTAGCTCTAACAAATTTGCCTTCATACCATGCCTTTTGGTGCTACTTATTAATTTGATAGATATGTAAGGATCATCACATATAAAAATATAAATATGAAAAATGTAATGTAGTTCAAAATAACATAAGAGAGATTGATGGGCCAAAATGCTTTAATATGCAATATATTTTTAAATAGGTAATCACCCTTAAAGGAATAAAAACCCATACAATACTACATAAGTAAGAAATAAATTCATGAGATCTCCCAATATGGGAATACCACTTTGAGTAGATAGCTTCCAATATGCTTATTCTAAATAAAAGACTATCTACTTAATTTTTATCCTTCATAATGATATTAATCTCCTTTATATAGATATATATATCATTGATAATATATGGATATAATCCCAATCCCATTATAGGTTGACTTATTACCCAATATAATAATTCCAAAAGTCACTTGTTTAAACCCATTATTAGATCAATATAAATAACTAAGGGGGGTGTTTACCACATGTCAACATCTCCATCAACCTATATACAACATACTATCATATCCCTAGGTACATAACAAGCCATCCATTGACATGTTGTGTCCCTATAATATATGAAGAAAGTAGTTAATGAATGTTCCTAAAATCATTACATATTTTCCTCCTTACTTGATTATCTAACTACCCATGTATGTTATTTTATTTGGTGACAGCTCATAAAATTTGGTTCATAATTCCATTGTGCTACTCTAATTCCATTCATTATCATAATTGGGCATCCTTGGTGTCTATGCATAATTATTTTTCTTTTGATTCCATGTTCCATATTTTTTTGCACTAATTTTATTCCTATCATGACCATAATAGTTCTTATTTGGTTTCCATGAATAGACAATGATTATTACATTGATTTATTATTCCATATTCCATTACACTACTTTAATTCCATGCATATTTATAGTTTTTTCTCCTTTTATTCCATGTATATCCAAAATGATTATTTCTCTAATTCCAAATGTAGCCATATTTAATGGTTTTATGACTCTTCTTGTCATGCCTCCATGATTTTTACCACTCATGATGATGTGTATGTCTATATGCCTCAACCTTTGTATCATTTTCTAATACTTTGACCTTATCAAATTTTTATTTTACCTCTTCCAACTTTTCATTTTATAGTGCCTTTGTCTCTTGAGTATATGAAGTGTTATTTTCTTCTTGTACTTTTTCATTATATTCTTCTTCTGAATCTTTCTTATGCTCTTCTTTAATACCTTTTTATTCACCTTCATGCTATACCTTGACATGTATGTATTCCTCACTAAGTTTTATATCTTAAAAAATGACCTTATTTCTCTTGTACCAAAGATTCATGAAATTATTCTTAACATTAATATTGATTTATCCAAAAGTTTAGAAAAAATACTTCTTAGCAAGTATTATTCTATAATAGCCAAAGAGGATACTTTTTTGAGGTAGAAATTGAGAGCTTTGTGTCTTAGTAAGGGATAAAAAATACAACATTTTTTCATATCTCTACCCTTATACATAGAAGTTGTAATACAATAAGGGAGATGCTTAAAGAGGATGATAGTGTGAGATAATATTCAAGTAATCAAGGAAGAGGAAATTTAATATTATATAAATATTCTCTCTTGAATAGTTAATTATAATCTAGAGGTAGAAAAAGGAATATTAGATGATATTTTGTCAATTTTAAATCAAGAAAACAATAAAAGGATAATGTTGGTAGGTTTCTTTAATAGTTAAGGGAAAATACATGATTACCTCAGAGACTGTAACTCTACCAAAAAAACATTATACATATCTAGGATGAAAGCACAGATACTTCTATCAACCTAGAAAATATGGTAAATTTTGGATCCTTATAGTAAAATGAGATAACTTGATTGAAGAAAATGCATGTCTCACACATACTTGACTATTGAGTTGTAAAGGTAGCTAGTTAGTATTTATACCACAACATTGTAATATGGTATATATAACATATAGAGAGTTGAAGTGTGATAAGAGAAGTAAAATAAGAGTTTACAAAGCCTAATAATATTTATAATAGTTTAATGAAGAGTGTAAATAGAGTAAAGAGTAAGGCAATATATAATAGTCATATATATTAAAATTGTAATGGATATTTATATTATAATTATATAAATAAAGATAAGTTAGAGTAGAAAATGCTAGGTACTAACTACTATGAATTATAAGACCTACTTATTATGTTTTATTAATGCATAGGATAAATAATTATAAATAATTCTAACCTCTGTACCACATTAATTTCAACTAAAATTAACTTGAACTACATAAATATATATAACAAAAGTTAAAAAAATTATGTCAACATTTAGTGGTGTCACACAGACTTTGATTAACTATTGTGTAGAGGAAGGTATCCATTGGAGTTCTGGAAACCAATTTTAATAGATATTTAAGAGTGGTGGTAAGAGATAATTTATTTTTCACTCTGAGATAAAATGAACAGGTGAATATTTACCTAAATTAAGGCATCATTCTTCATATCCCAATAAGAATAATTTTGGGTCACATGTCCACAGACTTTATGGCCTTAGATATTGAGACAAGATGAGCATATAAAAATTTGTAGGGTCCACATTAAGAAACCCATCAAGAAGACCATGTAAAATATTGAGGCACTCAAATTTATTGACACACATTAGACTAAACTATTGATTATTGGTTTGAGACTACACTTGGTTCATTTTTTATAGTTTGGGCAATTCAGGGTTGGACAAGTTTTGACACCAAGAAAGTTGATTTTGTTGAAGGAACAAAAGAATGATTATTAAACAGGGTACCACTCTTAATTTTAAATATTTATTTGGATAGAATTTTATTAAGAGAAGGTAAATAGTTCTTTTAGGGATAGACACCTAAAGTATGGTGTGTGGAAAGAAAGGGAATCCTCAAAATATGTGACTTATCAAAATATAAGGTATAAACATTTAGTGGAGGTTAAATAAGATGTAGGGTGATAGGAAGATAAGTATCAAATTAAGAATACATTATTTAAGAAATAAATATAATATTAGTAAGAGAACAAATAAAATAAGTTAGGAAATGAGAAAATGGTGAACAAAGAGATGAGGAAATAGATTGCTGATGAAAGAATTAAGTCAAAAAATAGGAAAGAAATATATAAAAAGAGAGAGAAGAGTGAATATTAAGGAGAACTAAAATAATAGATGAAACTAATCTATCCTCTACTAATAAAAATCCTCATATTGAAAATCTGGTGCTATTCTCTACCACAAATAAATGATTTAGCATTAGTGTCATTAGATGGCATAGATTAAGTTAGTGAGAGGAATAGAATAAAATAGATATTATATCACACACCACATAAAATCATGAATGATATATGGCAAGGATTATCAAAATTATCCACACTAATGATAACCCTCAAATTATTCAAAAATTGGGTGCAGGAGACCAATCAATGGTGAGTACTTTAGCCCATAGTGAATGGGGCCTAGAAATTAGTAAGAGAGGAGATGGAGAAAATATTATAAAAATAGGAGAATTTAGTTATTATGTAGAGAAAAGATAAGATATTTTATCAATACGAATTATATGAGGAAATAATCAAGAATAAATTCATAGGTAAAACATATAGGAATAAATATATGTTTGAAGGGATGTCAAATTTAAGGAGGAAAGTGATTTAGAAATAAGTGTTAGTAGGAATATTAGAGAATTACAAAACATAAATCAGGAGGAAGTTACATTAAGGGAAGAGAGATTAGTTAATGAAAATATTGGATAAAAATATAAGATAGATATATAATATTATGAAGATGATACTCTAAGTGAACACCCACTTAGAATCCCAACTACAAGAGGCCCCATGAAGAAATGAATCCTTTGGACAAAACATCATCCCTTGTGCCACTTCACAATAGATGTGAACATCCACATATTAGACAAAGATAATTATATATAGGATAATAAGTATCAAATATATAAAATAAGTATTAGTGAATAGGTTGAAAATATAAGAGAGTTTATAAGAAATCACACATAAGTTTTAGGAAGGAAATACTTTCATAAAGATTTAGGAGGAGATAAAGGACATAGTCAAAATCTTGTTAAACAAGAAATATATAATTAGTGGAAGATCTCTATCACTTTAATAACAAGTACATTGAGCGATTGGAATAGTTGCAATAATAACACTAGTAGTAGTATTCATACAACCTAAAAAATAAAAAATGACACAAAACAAAATGAAGTTGCCATCATTTGGAAAAGATACTAAGGATGTTGAGGAACATTTGTTCATAATGGATTCAGATTAATAGAGCCATAATATAATTAATGAGAAAATGTTATTTGAGTTATTTGAAATAATTAGGAATATGCCCTCAAATGGCACATGAAAATATATTTTGTACATGCAACAAACATACAAAAAGATTTCAAATGAGACTTTCACTCCCCAAAATTACTACTAAAAGTGTTAGTAAGATGAGAGAGTTGATACATAAATAAAAATAAATAGTGAAAGAGTATGATCAAAGATTCAAATCAATAGTAATAAAATTGGAAGGACTCTTGAATGAGAATCAGTGAATCGAGTGGTTTATTTTTGGATTAATATCATATTTACATGTAAACATGGATGGAAAAATATTTAATACATTTGTAGAAACACTTGAGATGTTATCAAACCTATAAGGTCAATCCTAAAGATGTTAATTTGACTCATCACTAAAAGATAATTTGGAAATAGTAAAACTAGAATTGGAACAATTACAATTAAATCATGAGATTCAAATGAAGGATGAAAATTTTAGCTCACTAACAGTTAAGAATAACCCAACAAGTGATAGTATATGATGTAACATATTTGTGTGGAACGGCACTCACATACATAATTTCCTCACCACAAAATGGAAAAAAGAGAACCAATAATAAGAGCATCATAGACACGAGTGGGGATGTCTCCTCCTACTCAAACAACTGATATATGATGATAGAATGTATTGTAAAATTTGTTGAAGGTATGATAAACACCACAAATAGTTGTCCAATGATGGAAGTGGATCCACCCATGAATTAGTTGATTTATTTCACTAATTTTAGATCATTTAATCAATACAAATCATACATGCCATGTGATAGATGTAATTTTAGACATAAAATATAGTAACAAAAAAAGATCAACCACAATGCAATAGATTCCATCATTGTAGTTACAAATTAAAAAATCTAACACACCACACCATAGCCAATAATACCAAACCCCTCCTACACTACAAGAATTTCAATCACAAAATACCCAACCTCAATATTATAACAACCAAAGTGGGTACTGAAGAGGAGGCTATGAATGATCTAGAAAAGGACACCATGGAGGGTGAGAAAATTATCAATGGGGGAGAGGATATAACCAAGGCTATAATTAGGTATATAACTAAGGATATGGATAGGAGAGACTGTGCTCAACATGTTATAAATGAGAAAATTTTGGCCATATTACAATAAATCACATAGAAGAACCACAATTAGAGTGTGAGTTTTGTCATAAAAAAACCCATGATTATTTCTCTTTCCTTGAGGTGGCATAATTTTACAATAATGGAGGTACAAATATTAAATACTTAACCTACACATGAAAAGGAGAACAAACATTTGAATAAAGTTTCAAAGGGAGATGATATAAAAGGATAGTGCAATGAGGTACATCATGAATTAAAAAATAATAAGATTATAGAATAAGGAGGCTCACCCAAAAAAATCTCCATTTCTAAAAAAAAAAGAGAATGCCAAAAAACACTAAAAAAATATAAAGATAGTCCACAAAATAAAGTTATTAATCTTACCGGTGATGACTCAATATAATGAAATTACTTAGATGTTTGCGTGATCAAGGAATTTGACAAAGAGAGGAGGTTAGATCAAGTGTTAGTCAATAAAACCATGAAATCAACACACTAACATACTAACATATCAAAGCATAGATCTTAGGGGGAGTTTAATGAACAAATAATAATTGAAAACCCAACTAAAATGCAAAGAACAACAATCTTTACCTTCTTTGAGAGCTCCAAATGATTTCTTTGTTGGCTTGCTTAGTTTATGTATAAGAAGTCTTCATCAATGACATATGGCTAACATCATCTCATCTATGCACCATTGTTGAATGCTTTGCTTGATTGATATGGCTTGGCACAATTTCAACATTATAACACTAGGCTTTTAGCTTCATGAATCTATTCCTGCATTATAACTCTACTTTGATTGAGCTCTCTAAATGAAGAGCTCTAGGGTTGCTTTTATAGGCTTTCAAATCCTTTGGAATGGGTTAAATCTGACCATGGTTGAGTTTATTAACTTTGTTTGAATTTGGCTTATTCTTAGAATATTCTTTTAGATATTTTCATCAAGTGATAACTCACAAAGGTAATGAGTGTGTCCTAGAATGTTCTAAGATGCTCTTGAATTTCCTTTTTAGTAATTAATTTAATTGATTTATTACCTCATGGGTGAAATCAATTAGGATATAAAATTGATTTAGCTTGTTAATTGATTTTGATTAGGGTGTGTAAGTTAATTAATTCTTTTTAGGCATTTGGTCATTCATTTGATTTTGATTAATTCAATGTGTGTATTTGACTTGTTTAATTGATTTAATAGGCCAAATTAATTTAATGCAAGGTTATAAATCCAAATTTGATACTAATATCAATTCTTTAGCTAGGTATTTAATGATTGGCAAGAATTGGTCTAAAGTCGAATATGATGCCATTGGTGGCCAAATTTACATGTCTATAGTTTGCCCCTATTTGGGAAGATGTTGCAAGTTTTAAGCATAGTAACATCTTTTCAAAGAATAAAATGGTTCTTTATGCTTATGACTGTAATGGTAATGATTAAACTTTAGTTGCCCCCTCAAAGGAACAATTGGTAAGTGGGTTTGCAAATGGTCCCTCGAAAGAAAGAAGCGAAATGAGGGGACCAAACAAATAAATATGATGGGGTGACAACATAATGATTTACCCAAAGTTGGGAAAAATCACTGAGAAATGCAAGTGGGATGGTGTACAATGGTTTTTCCAAAGGTGGCGATAAGCATTGTACCTCAATAGTGGCAATGTGGTATGATAACACAATGATTTGCCCCGGCAAGTGACATAGTCATTGAGAAGAAGGAGCTGCCCCAATTAGGACAAACAAACAAGAAAGGAAAATTGGTGATAACATAATCATTTTCCCTAGCGGGTGATATAATCATTGAGAATGCATGTGGGATGGTGTACAGTGTTGATGTAGTATACCCCGATAATGAAAAACATGATAAATGTTTGATGATTGATAATTTGATACAGAAGATAAAAATGAATTAGGACAACCTACTAGTAGGGAGATGCTCATCTGAACTAACAAAGATTGAAATTATTTCATTACTTAATTACTTTGTTTGGGATATGTTGGGTATTAGATTGGGATTATTTTTGATGTCAATGTCAAGGATATGGTGATGCTACATTGATGTTATAGACCTCTCAAAGCTGATTTTTACTATAGCATTTGATGGTAGGCCTCATGATAGAACACCATGGGGGATTGGCAAAAATATTCATAAGGAATGACTCCCGATATCTAATACTCAATGGAAAATAATTTCACCAATGATAAAAACCATAATGATAATGTAGATGTTTGAATATGGATAGATTAAAGAATAATGTGCAAGGAAACACCCAATGAATACACATAGACTGAATCAAGGCCACAGTGCTAAAAGCAAATAGACAAGCACACAAAAAAACAAACAAAATAGACAAACAAAGAAATAAGTAAGACAAATAAAGAAATAAATAAGTGTTAGTCCCTATGTTAGTATAAACAACATGATGAATAGTGCCCCTAGAAACTAGGTGACAACTAAACAAGAAAACAAGATAGGGGAATAGAAGAAAAGGAAGGGGGGGAGGGTCAAGATGTCTCTATATGCACTAGGCAAGTGGATGTTGCCTAGATAGTTCCATGGATATGATGATCCAATGAAACTTCAGGCCAAATGTAGTTCTTCCAGGAAATGGGAAGAAAATGATTATTGATAGGAGACATTATCGATGTGATAGAAGAATAGAAATGAACTCACAAAATGGGGATAGTGTATGATAAAATTCATAAAAGGATGGGGAAATTAAGGAACAAGTGGTTTATTTTTAACTTATTGATGGTTCCTAAAATCCTTAAGGCAAAGAAGTGGTCAATGTTTTTGGTTTTTAAATGATTTTCAAATGTTTTTGGAATTTTCAAAGTATCTCAACTCAATAGAGAATGACAAGATATTAAAATGGTCCAAGCTCACAAAATGGTGAGATAATTATAACTTAAATGATGCTTGTAAAATGGTGAGAGCATGGTTGAAGTTGCTTGCAAAATGGTGAGAGTGTTATAGCTTGAAATGATGCTCATAAACAGTGAGAGCATGGCTAAAGTTGCTCACAAAATGGTGAGAGCATGGCTTAAGAGGGACTAAGCTAACCTCAACGTGAATCAAACATGACCCACATAGTCCCAAAATGGTTTTAGTTCATATTAGTTTACCTCATAGTGGAAGAATCTGACTAGTGTAGCAACTAATTCAAACAAAATAGGCACAATTGGTATGATGGCATAATACAACATAAGAATGGCTAGGTTATATGTCAAGTCACAATAAACAAATTTTGCCCCTAGTTTGCCCATAGGTAGTGATAACTAGGATATAACTAATATATCAATGACACCAATTTGTCCTAGTAAGTGATATAATTAGTATCAAGACCAGTGAACATTGATTTACTCTAATAGGTGATATAACCAGGCTCACATAAACAAACTTGATAAGAAGGGATTAAGAAAAAAAGGATGCAACTACCAAAACTTCTATCATAATACTCCAAAATACTACCTTTGCTTGAAAAAACTACTAAAACTAGTCTAATTTTATACGCTAAAAATGTGAAACTAATGGATGAACCAAGGTCAAACAGGCTAGGTTGATAGGATTCAAAACATGTTTGGTTGAGTAGGAATGGAATGGTTGGACAGTTTAGTTGGAATGTCAAAATGAGAGGATGGTAAGACAAATAGTTTGATAATGGTATAAATAAGAATACTAATAATATGGTACAACTTGAAATGGTCCTTATACATGATACATCAATTTACTCAAGCATAGTATCGCTTGAGGTGAATAATGTTCATCAGCTCATCAAGTTCATTGTCATCTGGTGTGGTGAGCCTATATGCTCTAGTGTCATAGTATATAGTGATGATGAAATGACCCACCCAACTTGGTTTGAACTTTCCTTTATGTTTCTTTTCAATTATGGTATTCTTTTGGTTATCTTTTAGGACAAGATCACTATGTTCAAATGTTCTATGTTTTACATGCCAATTATATTGACCCCAAAGTTGATTATGATAAGCCTAAATTTTTTTCACAGCATCCATATTATTCTCATCAAGTAAATATAGCTCTTGTAGGTGAGATAATCGATAGGAATTATCATCAAGAACATGCTTGAAGGATATGCGTAATGAAGGCAACTCGACCTCAATGAAAATTATGGCTTCAGTGATATAAACAAGTGAGTATGGAGTGGCTCTTATGGCTGTGTGATTATTGGTATGGTATGCCTAAATGGCATGGAATATTTGAAGGTGCCAATCATGATCAACATCATTGACAATCTTTTTGAGAATGTTGACAATGTTTTTATTTAATGCTTCGACTTGGCCATTACCTTGAGGGTAATACATTGTTGAAAAGTGTTGTGTGATCTTGTATTTGGCACATAGCTTTTTGACATCCTTATTATTAAATGATCCTCCATTATCAAATATAATTTCAAAAGGGATACCATAGTGGTAGATGAGATTATTAAAGATGAATTTCAAAATTTTCTTTCTAGTCATGTAAGTGAGGGGTATAGCTTTGACCCACTTAGTGAAATATTTAGTGGTGGTGAGAATGTGTTTATGGCCATCTAATGAGGTGAGGTTTATATTCCAAATGAGGTCAAGGCCAAATGTATCAAATGGCCATGGTGTCAACATTGGTTTTAAGGTCTTGGTGGGTACATAAATCAAATTGGCATGTCATCATTGACATTTGTCACATTTCTTGACATATGCAACTGCATCTATGTCCATTATCAGCCAATAGTAACTAGTACATAAGATATTTTTGGATAGGACTACCCTACTAGTGTGGGTTCCACATACTCATTTCTAAACTTCCCATAATGCTAGTATATATTTTTCCAAAGGTAAATAATGAAGTAGAGTTCTATCAAAAATATGATGGTATAGGGTTAGTCTGAGTAGGGTGTAACATTGCGAATTATGGATGAAAGCTTTGGTTTGTTTTTAGGATAAGTCTGGTGGGAGGTTTTCTCATGTAAATAGGCATATAGGTTTGAGTACTAATTAGAGCTAGGACAAAAAATATCACATATCATTGCAATAGTTGAAGGTTCATGAGCTGGTGTCATTAGATTTTCTACAAGAAACTGATACTCACTAGCTATGTCTACATGTTAAATCAATGATCCAATGGTAGCCATGGCATCTACTATTTTTTTTATTAATCTTATTATATGATCAAATTAAATGTTAGTGATTTGGTGCTTGAGAGTTTCAATCATTGCCTTGTATGGAACTAACTTGTCATCTTTAGTTTGGAAGTGGTCTGTAACCTGATTGATGATTAACTAAGAATCACCATAAACTATTAAATGACATATGTTCCATTGTAATTGCTATTGAATCCCTAAGATGAGTGCTTCATATTTGGCCATGTTATTGGTACAAGGAAAGCTGATTCTAAATGACTTGGGGATCAGATCCCCTTGAGGCATTATGAATAAAAGGCCTGCCCTTGATCCATATACAGTGAATGATCCATCAAAATATAACTTCCAAGGCATCTCCTTAACAAGTCTTTCAATGATGGTCAGAAGCTATTTTTGATAGTAGATAATTAAGGAGATCTACTTTGGAAATAACCATGTTCTTATTGTTCAACATATAGTGGCATATGTTTTGAGCTACAAAGACCATAGTGAGACAAGCTTTTTTGATGGGTGTATAGTTGTGCTCATACATAACCAGTGTATGGCTTATATAATACATGGTGTGCTCTTTTATTTTGTCATCATGTTGAGCTAGAAGTTCCCCCAGAGCATTATTAGTAGTAGAAAGATATAACAAGAATGGTTTCCCTAGTGGTGGAGGCAATAGAACTATGGGATTCATGAGATAGTCCTTTAGCTACTAAAAAGCCTTTTGACAATCATTATCCCAATGAAATGTGACACCTTTCTTTAGCAGGTGTGTAAATGGATGACACTTATCTAATAATTGAGATAGAAAGCATTAAATGGACTGGATCTTGCACTATAAATTATGGAGCTACTTTAAATCTGTCAGTGGTAGCATCTCTGTTATGGCTCTTACTTTAGCTGGATTGACTTCAATGCCCCTATGAGACATGATGAATCCCAATAATTTTCCTGATGTAACTCCAAACACACACTTCTTGGGGTTGAGCCTAAATTTATATTATTATAGTTGCTCAAATATCCTCCTTAATGTTATTGGATGGTCAACCCTAGTTTTGGATTTGCCTAGTATATCGTCGACATAGTTTTCAATAGTGTCATGCATCATATCATGAAATATGACTGTCATATCTCTTTGATAAGTGGCCCCTACATTATTAAGGCCAAATGGCATGACCTAATAATAGAATGTTCCCCACATAGTGGTGAATTCTATTTTGTGCTGGTCTTCTGGTGTTATTTTGATTTGATTGTAACCTGAGAAGTCATCCATTAGTGAAAGCATTTCATAACCCATTATGGAGTCAACTATCATGTCAATGTTAGGCAATGTCAATTCATCCTTAGGGAATGCTTTGTTAATGTCATGAAAATTAGTATATATTTTGATTCCCTTGAGTTTCTTACTAACAAGTACTATGTTAGAAATCCATTTAGACTAGTTAATTAGTCTAATACATCTTGCTTCTAACAATTTCTCTAACTCTTTCTTCACTAATATAGCAATGTGAGGATGCATCTTGCATAACTTTTGATTTACTAGTTTGGCATCAGGATTGACCACAAGGTGGTGTAAAACCAAGGTGGGGTCCAAACCAAGCATGTCAAAATATGCCTAAGCAAATATATCTAGAAACTCTCTCAGGAGGGATATGAAGACTTCACACTCCTCAGTAAGGGATGCACCTAGCTTGATCCACTTTGGGTCATTTGGGGACCTGATGTTAACCTTTATTCTATCTTTGATTATAATATTTGGGCCATCATCAAGGATAATTGGTAATGATTTTAATTGATTGATAACATTAGAGTCCTATGTTAGGACTAGTTCTTCAACAAGCTCTCTAAGACATGAGGAATTAGAATCTCTTAATGGGAAATTCGGCCATGTGACAAAGAAAATAAAAAATTCTTGTATGACTTGATCAAAGGCTTCTTGCCTTTCAAGATTGAATTTAGAACCATTATCATGTTTTTATTATCATCCTCTTGAATGATTCAATCAAAAGCCTATTGCTCTTCAAGGTTGAGCTCAGATCCATAGTGAACTTCATCATTGTTAGTTTCTTGCATGATTTGCTCAAAATCTTAATGATATTCGATACTAAATTTAGACCCATAGATAAGTTCATCATTGGTGGTCTCCTGGTCTATACATGAAGAAGGTTGAACACCCCCATCTAGTGGTGCCTGAAACAAGTTTTCACTACTAGACTGGCCTTTATCTTTACTATTTCCCTGATCAAAAAGTGCCTCAAATAGGTTTTCACTTTGAGACCTCAATGTTTTATTTATTTTATTGTGGCTAAGGGTGTTCATACATTCTCCAAAATAGGCTTCAAGATCCAATTTGATTGAGAATCCTGATTTATGATCTCCCAACAGAACATTGTCCCTAA
Organism: Torreya grandis; assembly: GCA_037957365.1. Classification (NCBI taxonomy): domain Eukaryota; kingdom Viridiplantae; phylum Streptophyta; class Pinopsida; order Cupressales; family Taxaceae; genus Torreya; species Torreya grandis. Next base: position 2,493,316 of record JARHVA010001673.1, read on the forward strand.
GGCCTAGAAAATCACATAATGCTTCATCATTTTGACACTCATCAATTGGTATATGTGTCTATTTTTGGTACCAATATATTATTTGGGGATAATATAATGGTAGGGGATTATTATGAGTGATTGGGAAAAGGGTGAAAATGGTGTGACTATCAAATAGGTTGGTTTGGGCTAAGTCATCAAATAAGCTATGATCAAACTTTGCTTCACTGTAGACATCTTAATCACTAGTCAATGGTGATAGAACATGAGTAAGATATATGGGGTCACTCCTAGGTGGTTTAAATCCAATTCCATAGGGTCCTTCATACTTGGTCATAAAATTAGGTTTCAACATTCCCTGTAGATTTGGCCCAAGGCCCCATCCTTCATAATATTCATTTTCCATGATACGATTACGAATGGGATACTTGGGGTTCTTGTAACAATGGGCCAAATTATCATTATAAAAACATGACTTGTCTCCTTCAAGAGGGTATTATTTTAGGTTAGAAGCTAGTATGAAAATGATTGGTCTTAGATTATGAATGTTGCATTTCCCCTTTCTTTACCAGTGCATGTGTGGCATAGCTTTAGGTCTGAAGCTTTGCGATATGAAATGTATCATGAGTCAAGTACTCTCTTGGGCCATTAGTTGAGATGGTAAAATGATTGGATAATTTAGGAGGTGGCATGTGATTGAGAGAATCAAGGGTATTAGGGTTAATGCAGTTGTCTTTTGGCAATTCAAGGAGTATTACCTTCCCCTTGTTCTACTTATTAGATGGATTCATGCCGAAACATTAGTTGTAACTTTGGAACCCAGATTGTAGATGTTTAAAATGCTCATACCAATGCAAATCTCTTGGAATGTTAACCTCCATCCCTAAATGGGAAAACTTAATACATTGGTGCAATGTTGATGAGACTGCATGGATCTCATGTAACCAAGGCCTACCCAAAAGCATATTACATGAAAAATAAAGATCTAACACATGGAAAAGAGTATCATGAGTCAAGGTCCTAATGATAATTAGTGAGCTAATGGTGACCTATGATTCTCGCTCTTGATTGTCATATGCTTTGATGGTGATTATTTCTACTTGGTGATCCATCATTATGTACCCAAAAATCTTGATGAGCTTGAGAGATACTATATTCAGACTTGATCCATTATCTATAAGGACACATATCACTTTGTGCCACATTATATATACTTCAATGTATAATAGATTGTTATGTAATGGGCTAAGAGGTGACATGTCACTTTGGTTGAATGTGACTTGTTGGGTTAGAGTTAGGTGTCTAACCAAAGCTTGAAATTGGTTAGAGGATATGTCATTGAGAATAATGGATTGGCTAAGTTATTCATTCAAGATTTGCTTGTGGATTGTTAATGTGCACAATAAATCTAAAATGGATATTTGTGCTAGCATTTTTTGCAATTGTTCCACTATATCAAATATCTTTTCTTGAACAATTTTAAATGGCTTATTTTGAGGCCAAATAGTGGGTTGGATGATGGGTGATGTGGCAAGTGGTTGTGGGCATGGTATGGTAATTTTATACCACCAAGTTGTGATTACATAATCAGGATTAGATACAAGACTATTATTGCTAACTGATGATGGTGGAGGGGGGCCAGATAAGATAAGTCTTAGTCACCAATGCACTTAAGTGTGGTCATGGGTGAATGATGAGTTATCATTATAAGGTCCTAACATGGGATTTATTACTTGTTGGTTCACCTGTGTGTGGTCCTAGGTCAAATAAAGGTTACTATAATGATTAGATTAGTTTGGTATGACTAGCAATGGTCTTGTTTGGTTCAAATTTGGTCTAGGATTGATGGAAATGGTATTAACACTACCTCCTAAAATATGACCTACAACTAAGTTATAGTCATGTGTAATGGCATGGTATTTTTTTTGGTTATGGCCACTATTATGGCCTTAATTATATCCATTATTTTAGCTTTGTTGGTTCTACTTTTGATTCTACTAAATTTGCTTGTTGATGTTGTTGTTATTGTTGCACTAGTTGATTATTATGTTGAGGAAATGGGTTTTGATAGATGCCAAGGTTCTTATTGGATGTGGAAGCTCCATTATCCAATGTGATCTCACCATTCTCCAGCATATTTTGGATGACATGTTTGATTTTCAAATAGCATTGCAAATTAAGGCCTTTAACCCTATGAAACTCATAGAATTATTCTAGTTTGTACCAGTATGACATGTCTATACCCTCATGATATTACTCTTTTGGAATAGGGTATCTAATTAGGTTAGCTATTATGATCTTTCAAAATATTGCTTCAATGGGTTATCTAAGGTTGGTAAAAGGATGATGAGTAGGTGTTTTTCTCCTTAGAGGAGGTGGGTTTTACAAAGTCAAAGGTTATTGCAATTGTTGCATTTATTGTGCTAGTTTAGGTTGTGCTTATTGTGCATGTTATGGCCATTGAAGAGGTTGTTGGGTAGAAGTAAGATGAAAAGGTGGTGTTGGATAAGTAGATGGTGTTTGAACCATTTGGACATGGCATGACTCTATTAATCCATTCTTGACAACATTCTTATTGAGGTTAAATTATTTTGGCCTATCATTGTTATTGTCCTGTGCTAGTTATGATGTTTGTGCTTGGTTTGGATTTTGATGCTGATTATTTGTCTAATTTTGGTTTTGGCCATTGTTTGGATTGGTTGAGTTTAGTTTTATGATCCCTTTGTTAATAAGGGATTTTTCAATCATTAAACCTTTGTCGATGATCTCTTTGAATGTATGCGCACATTACAACTCCAAATAGTAAGATATTTCGCTATATAGATTTTTAGTAAACACAATGGCTAGTTGCTTGTCTGGTAGATTATGGGTAAAGTAGTTGGCAAGATCTTTCCATCACTATAGATAAATTGTGAAACTTTCACCTAGTTTTTGCTTTGCTTGTGTTAACTTGACCAATGAAATAGCATGCTCGAGATTGTATGAGAAGTGTTGCACAAACTTATCTGATAGATCATCAAAGTCAAAAACTATGTTCTTTGGTAGTTTTAAAAACCATTCCAAGGCATATCTAACTAAATTCCTTGGAAACAATAACAATAGATAGATGTCACTATATGCCACTAGATGACATGCAACAAGGAACTCTATTAGATGTGCTTTGGGATCACCTTTCCCCTTGTATTTGTCAAACTTGGGTGGCTCATATCTTGGAGGGAATATAATTACTCCATGTTAAAAGGATATGAACACACATCATCCAATTTAAACTTTTTAACCTGTTTCCCATCTTGGATGGTAGAAATTACATCCTTCATTTGTTGTAATTTTTGTTCAAGGAAACTTGTTGGAATATTGGCTTGGGTTGATTGTTGGGTGTTCACAAGTGGATGAATTGGACTGGGATATGATGGAGGGATTTTCTAGAGTAGGTTAGATTAGCTAGGGAATGGTCTAGGAATGCACATGCATGGATTAGGGTATAATTTTTAAAATAATACCTATGGTAGTGCGACATTCTAGTTGGGGTTGGATATGTATGATTAATTTTATAGATATTAGGTTTGGGGTGGAGGGATATAACTGTACTATGCCTATTATGGTTGAATAGGGACTTGATGTCAACTATTCAAACCTTGTTATTGAGTGGAAACTTGTGAGCTAAAACCTCATCTCTAAACATATGGTACATTCTACATAGAAGGCAATTGTTGCCTAGAAGGTACTTGAGGAACATTAGAACCTATTTATTGTGTGAATACATATTGAGAAGTTGATGCATGTTAGATATTTGGTACCTTTCATTAACCAATATGAATATGTTATTGATTAGAAATCATTTTATTTTAGATTGGTATATTTACCTGTGAAGGAAGAGGTATGTTCACTGTTACCTGGTGAGGTGAAACATTGGTTTCCCCTTGTTGAGGTGGTAATGTGTTCAACCTCTATTGCATTGGGATACTTGATTATGCCTATTATTGTGGAATATTACTTGTCACATTTTAGGGAAGAGTAGGATTTGACATGTTTTGTTGTGGTATGACACTGCTTATTGGTTAGATACTTAATCTTATTGGTTGTGTGCTTGAAGAAATGGTTGGTTAAGGATTATAAGTAGTTATTTGAGGTTGGGATGTAGAAGCTCCTACTCCCTAATTTTGAAAACCACCAATGGTGATAACTGAAGGAACATTTTATTGTTGATTGATTATTTGTGTGCCAACACCACTTTAGTTAAATTAGATTTTGCTTGCGCATTATCCCCTATGTTTTACTTAGTATCATGCATAAAAACTAAATATATTTCCTCTATAATATATTTATTAAACATGGTTTCTATTGAAGTGTTTTGTGTAAATGGGTATAAACCTTGATTGTCTTGACCTGCCAAATTTGTTAAAACTTCTATTTGAGGAGCTAGATTAATAAGAAGTACATTTTATAAGGCCATATTAGTGAAGTTACATGTGAAATTAAGATATGCCTAGTATGCTTGATGCATTTTATCGAAGTGGTCATCCATGGGACCTCTTTGTGGGATAAGCACATGGGGGTTTTGATAAGGTATTGGTGTAATGGAATTAGGATTACTAAAAGAGAATTGTCCATGAGTCTGATTGTAAAACATGTTGGAAGGATCTCTTCCTATATTTTGTAAGTTTTCATACCCTACCTCTGTAGTTCTATTAGGATCATACGTTGATGACATTATGATGTGATAAGGTTATTGTTGAGTACTCTTTGCAATCAATGGTATGTTAGATAAGTATTGGGCCATTATCTCTTGATCTTACTCCATATATGGAGGTTTACTAACTAAATAGTTGGCCAAAAGATCTTTACTTTGTCCCCCTAGTTGAATTTTTTAGGGTGGATAAGAATATGTTTCCTAAATGACATTGTCTTTAGTAGGGTTTTCCACAAAGTCCCATTGTGTGAAATGATTTCCATATCTATAATTGTACATAGTTCTACTACATGTATAGTAAGCCATGTTCAAATTAAATGACAAATATTTCACAACAAAAGAAGGGATTAAGGTTTTATAAACTCTAGAAAAGCTATGCCTTTTGGAAAGATAAAGGGTTTAAACATGATCTAGATTGGTCAAAGGTGGAGCTGAATTTCCAAAAAGTTTATGCAAAGACTTGATAAAAATAGTGTATCATCAAAAGACAAATGTTAAGTGTCTGATACACACAAATTTCATTCAAAATTACCTAAGAATCAAACTACCAAAATCTAATGTTGAAACATGTTCCAATGAGGTCTAAGCTACTAAAGGGAAAAGTCGTTAGGTCTTTTGTCCAAACGTGGAGTCAAAAGCTAGGCTCAAATAGGATATGTGAGGACTAATGGCCAAACGATGGAGAAATATCAACTTAAAAATGATGATTGATTAGTCTAACAAACTTGGAATCATTTAACATAGACAAGGTACATGACTCTAGGCCTAAAACATGATTTGATTAGTATAAGATGTTAAATAAGAGATGTTTGAAGATAAATTGATTTGACCAAAATAAAGGAATAAGACAATATAATTTTCTAAATTTGAGTAATGAATTAACCCAAGTTACATAATCCAAAAGAGGAAGATCTAGGTATCAACCCTAGAAATTGAAGTCTAAACTAAAATCAACCAATATTTGAATTTGAACTTGTAATAGTTAATCAAGGACTCAACTAAGGATAAACTATGAATTTGATGACAAAAAGCTAGAAATAATTAAATAGTGTGACCATGCTAATCCAAGATTCAACAAGGCTCAAGTGATTGGTTACAAACAAATGATAATGAAGACGCAAGATTAAATAAGAAAAATCTTTTAAAACAAAAGGGTAGCCTGATGGCATTAACACTCCTAAAAGATGATGTGATAAATGGTTTATGTTTCAAGACTTTAAAGGCACAAGATTTTGAAATGATATAGGTAGCATAATGGTGCCCTCCTCAATCAAGTGCTAATCCTAATGTTTTGACACAAAAAGAGAATGATTTCTAAGTTAAATCAAAGTGTCATACAGATGGAATAACACCTCCTTAAATAATAGAGTGATGTGGACTCATGACTCATCAAATGACATGGTTTGATCAATAAAATTTTTAGTCTAATACACCAAGCAAAAATGACCAAAATACACTAAGTGTAATCATCCAAATCCTAACAAGGGTATGAAAATGTGGGGTTGACAAAACTAATAATTTTGTGAAAATTCTAGATGGATCAATTACACAATTACTTTCACACCAAATGATGCAAAATAAGTTCACTTTAATTAGGTGTCTAAAAAACTTGGCTTGTTGTAAGTGACAGATGTAGTGGTTGTAAAAAGGTCTTTCCCTTTTTGCAACCACTACATCTATCACTTGCTCATTATAGTATGATGTCCAATGTGCAAATACATCATAATGCTTAACCCCAACACTAAAAGGTGTTTAACCACTCAAACCTCCAATCCTAGTGGGGGTAATGAAGTCAATGCTGAGAGATGAAACCCTAAGTTAAAGGTTCTATATATAAATTATGGGAGGTAATGAAGCCCCCCTCACAAGCCAAGATGTAATGAAATAAATGACACAATAGAAAGACTTTATGGTCACCTCAAGATCACATAATACTATTGTAAGTTTTTGGGGAGGGATTTAAATGGCATTCTTTATATTCCTTAGACTAGGCTCAAAGTGCAATGAAATGGCACTTTTGATCCCAAAAGTTCCCTAAAGGGGATGGATGGGAGATCATACATGCACATATCTTTTTACTAAAACACACAATCAACAACAAAATTTGAAAATAATTGAAGTGAGTTTAATTTCATTGCACCAAATTGAAAGTGTTTGATTAGATTCATTACTAGCCCCTTGGATTTAAGAAGTGAAAATGGAAATAATTTCAAACCACCCAAAAAGAAGTTGGCACTTTTAATCCCAAAAGTTCTCTAAAGGGGACAGATGGGAGAGCATACATGCATAACTCCCTATTTACTAAAACAAGTTTAGACTAAACAAATAATGAAAATAACTTACAAAAACTTTGAAGTGTATTCAATTTCATAGCACTAAATGAAATGTGTGGTGGTGTTCTATTAGCTCAGCCAAAAAAATCTCCATTTCTAGAAAAATAAGAGAATGCCAAAAAACACTAAAATAACATAAAGATAGTCCACAAAATAAATTTATTAATCTTACCAGTGATGACTCAATATAATTAAATTACTTAGATGTTTGCGTGATCAAGGAATTTGACAAAGAGAGGATGTTTAGATCAAGTGTTAGTCCATAAAACCTTGAAATCAACACACTAACATACTAACATCTCTAAGCCTAGATCTTAGGGGGAGCTTAATGAAAAAATAACAGTTGAAAACCCAACTAAAATTCAAAGAAAAATAATCTTTACCTTCCTTGAGAGCTCCAAATTATTTCTTCATTAGCTTGCTCATTTTATGCATAAGAAGTCTTCATCAATGATATATGGCTAACATCATCTCTTCTAAGCACCATTGTTGAATGCTTAGCTTGATTGATATGACTTGGCTCAATTTCAACATTATAACACTAAGCTTTTGTCTTCATGAATCTATTTCTACATTATAACTCTACTTTGGTTGAGCTCTCTAAATGAAGAGCTCTAGGGTTGCTTTTATAGGCTTTCAAATCCCTTGGAATGGGTCAAATATGACCATGGTTGAGTTTAATAACTTTGGTTGAGTTTGGCATATTCCTAAAATATTCTTTTAGATATTTTCATCAAGTGACAACTCACAAAGGTAATGAGTGTGTTCTAGAATGTTCTAAGATGCTCTTGAATTTCCTTTTTAGTAATTGATTTGTTAGCTCATGGGTGAAATCAATTAGGATTTAAAATTGATTTAACTTGCTAATTGATTTTGATTAGGGTGTGCAAGTTAATTAATTTTTTTTAGGCATTTGGTCATTTGTTTGATTTTGATTAATTCAATGTGTGTATTTGTCTTGTTTAATTGATTTAATGCAAGGTTATAAAGCCAAATTCAAAACTAATAGAAATTCTTGGGCTAGGTATTTAATGATTGGAAAGGATTGGTCTAAAGTCAAATATAAATCCATTGGTGGCCAAATTTACATGTCTATAGTTTGCACAATAGAATATTATATCATATAAATAAGATATAATACTTGATAAATGTAACTAAGCTACTTCAAGTGTCTAATCTCTATAACAATGCAATAAGAGAAAAAAATTCAATATTATGATCAAATAATTACCACTACCTCCTATATATACTCTACTTAACCATGGTTATTCCATAGGTTAATCTTACTAAGAACATAGAGAGATGCAACAAGATAATATAAGAGGTATGTAAGCCACAAGTCGGCCACACATATCCTTAGACATACCATAGGTTAAGGGTATAACATACCCCTCCCATTTAGAATAATGTTTTCCTTAATGTTGAATCAAATTAGTATGTTGTTTTAGGAACACTTCATCTTCCCATGTTTCATCTTTAGAATTCATATTCTTCCATTTGATCAAATACTTCTTAATCACTTTTGTGATGCAGTTGCTCAATGTGTGTGAGAAAGATCTCTTCAGGATCCATAATGACTCATATTCTTCATCTAATTCAAGTAACTCAATCTGAGCAAAAAATATATGTCCAATTACATTATTTAGGTAAGAGACATGGAATACTAGATGTATGCAAGTGGATAAGGGAAATTCTAGCTTTTAGGTGACACTATCAATTTTCTACAAGTTTTGATTAGGGCCATAATACTTATGGGACAAATTTTTATCCTTTTTCTATTTCTTTAGAGACATATAATTATATGGTTGTAAATTCATAAAGACCTAATCACCTATGTCAAAATGTCAACCCTTGTGGTGTTGATTTGTTTGTTGCTTCATTCCATTATGTTCTATTGCTAAATTTTATCTCAAACTAGCGAGTACCTCTTGTTGATGGTGAATGTGTGACTCAATATCTCAAACCTTAGAATGCACCTTCAAATCTGAAGTGATGGATGGGGGTGACTCTCATAGACTACCACAAAAGGAAAAGTTTTGGAATAATTGTGACAAAAACTACTATAACACAATTTAGCAAGTGGAAGCCAATGGACCCATTTGTCTTGTTTGTTAGAAACAAAATAATGAAGATACCCTTATAGAATTTTTTTGATTACATATGTTTATCCATCATATTGAGGATGATAGGATGAACAATAAGCCAATTGGGTGCCAAAACATGTAAATAATTTAGTCTAAAAATTACTCATAAATATGTGATATCATTCACTTATAATGATCTTTGGAGTACCATGAAAATTTTGAACTGTATTAATAAAAAATAAAAGCTATTGTATTGGTGATAAATGGTTGTGATAAGGAAAAAAAATGAGCATACTTGGTGAGTTTATCCATGATTACCATGATAACCTTTTTACCCTCATAACTTAGTAACCCATTAATTAAATCCATGGAAACCTCCCCCCAACTTTGGCTAGGGATGGATAAACGATGCAAAAGACCTGGGGTCTTAATGGTTTCACCTTTTTTCTATTAACATACCATGCATTCAACCACATATTTTTTGACATTCCCCTTGATTCCTTCCTAGAATAAATATTTTTTCATTATATGATATGTTTTAAAGATCATGAATGACCTCCTATTGGAGACACATGAAGTTCCTAAAACATTTTATGTTTGAGATAAAATGCTTACAAAGGTATAATCGATCATTGTACCATAATGCATTCCCCTTTCATGAAACTTTTTCAGGCCTCCAAACCCCAAGGGAAATATTTTGATTCAAACCTCAAGTATCCCTATCATTATCCCATTTTGATCTTACTTCTTATATCCAATCTTCCTACCAAATGGTTATTACACATAACAATGCCTCAACTAATTCATCTCATTTGGATAGCGCATCTGCCACCACATTATATTTTCCTTTATTATATACTATTTAAAAATCATATCTTAAAATTTTAGTCACGTATTTATGTTTTTATTATGATGACAATCATTTTTCCAAAAATATTTGAGGTTATCATGATCATTCTTTAACTAAAAGTGTCAACACATCAAATAAGATCTCCATTACTTGAATACATGTAGAATAGCCATCATATCTTTCTCATAATTATCTTGAGAATTTTTTTTACCTTTAGTTTATGACTCTCAAATTCAAGTGGATTTCCATATTACATGATTACAACCCCCATGCCATATCCTTATGCATCATATTCAACAACAAAAGTTTTGAAAAAATTAGGGGTAGCCAATCTAGAGTGGTGCACATATCCATTTTTAGCTATTCAAATGCCTTGGTAGTTATTTTAGTCTACTGAAAGAGTATTTATTCAACAAATATGTGAGTGGGGATATGATTATAGCATACTTTTTTAAAAACTTGAGATAGTAACCCATTAATCTCAAAAATACCAAAGGTTCTTGAGGCACCTAGGCACCTATCATTCCATCATCACTTGGATATTTTCAGGATCAACTTTCACACTTTCATGTGAAACAATATGAACCAATCACTCCACATATTTTACACTAAAAACACTTTTATAAGTTTTTGCATAAAATTGATGTTTTTCTAGAACCAAAAGTACTTGTTTCATGTGCTTCAAATGTTCTTCCCATTTTTTAATGTAAATCCAAATGTTATAAAAAATCAACATAAACTTTCTCAGAAATGGCCTAAAAACAATATCATCAAACTTAAAAATGTATATGGTGCATTTTTTAGACCAAAAGGCATAAAAATAAACTCATAATGGCCTTCATGATTTTTAAAAGTTATTTTAGGTATGTCATCTTCACATATTTGAATCCAATGATAACTATAATGAAGATCTAATTTGGTAAAATAAATAATGTCATGTAATTCATCTAGTAAATCATCAATTAATGGAGTAGGAAACTTATATTTGATGGTGTACTTATTGAGTTATCTATAGTTTTAGCACATCCTTCAAGTGTCATCCTTCTTATGCACCACAACCATTGAGGAGGAATATTCACTTTGGCTATGTCTGATAATTCTTACCTCCAACATCTTTTGTACTATATTTTCAATGTCACTCTTTTGGGTATAGGGATACCTATAGGGTTTGATGTTGAGTGGTGTACTACCTGGAATTAGTTTGATATAATTATCATGCACTCTTATTGGTAGAAGTCCTTTTGGCATGACACCAAAAATAATAGAATGGTCATCCAACACTAGTTTTAAATTAGGATGGGTAAATTCATTCATTGGTTGAACTTATATGTAAAATAATCACACAAAAAATCCTTTAGCACATTTTTTAGCATCTTTGTCATGTGGTGATAACTATCTAACTATGGGTATTTATACGTAAATCATGAAGTTTAAATGTCATGCTTTTTAAATGAAATCACATGAATAGTTCCTAGAAATTTAACTTAATTGTGCCCAAAATGGTGAGCCATGACACTTTAAAAAACAATATCAGCACCACTCATGGGAATATAAAAGATAGGAGAATCTAAAATTTAGTCTCCCATAACAAGATTAATTCTATAGCATTTGCGAGAACACTTGATTTTACCACCAACTACAATCATGGCCTAAAATTTTGGAGTTGGGAAAATGAAATAGTTTAGATGAGTAGCCAACTTAATGTTGATTAAGTTGTGTGTACTCCCAAATTAAATCAACATAGTCACCTTCTATTTCTTAAGGAAATCCACCAACATAAGAGTTTGAGGAAAACTAATACTTGAAAGTGTATGATAGGAAATAATAGGTTGAGAATATTTAGATTCATCCTTGAGTTCTCCTATACCTGAATCTAAGGCCTCATAATATTATTCATCATCACTATCACTTTAAATTCAAACCAACATATTTTTAGCACATTTATGTCCTTTTATCCATTTGATATCACAACTAAAACATAACCCTTTTTCATGCTTCTCTTCAATTTACTGAGTGGTCAATCTTATAGGCTAAGGAAATGATGGGGATTGGAAATTGCGTTCATGAACATTAGTGAAAGAAATTTATTTAACCAGATATTTTTTCCTCTATCATTCATACCACTAGTATGACTTCATTTACTAAATTGGAATTAAACATGCAAACCTCCATTTTGATGCTATCTTTGAGGCTACCCAATAACAAGCCAATCAAATTTACCTTAGTGATGTCATCCACATATAAGGAGAGATTTTGGAATTGATGAATATAATCCTTCACAATCCCTATTAAATTCAATAAAAATTGAATTAGTTTTCTAAGACATTGTTATGATAGTGGAGTTTTAACCCCTTATAAAATACATACCAAGTAACCTAAAGGCCCTTATTTTTATTTTGAGCACACAACCATATATACAAAATGAAATGCTAAGGTTATATATATATATATAGGCCATGGACACATTTTTTTCACATGGATTCTAATGCAGATCAAATAAATTTTTGATTTGATTGATCCAAGTGAGTGTATCCTTACCATTAAACTTGTGCAAGTCACTTTTGGCAACAATTGCTTCAAACTAGGATTGGAGGTTTAATTGTTTGAATGGAAAGAACATAACTAGAGTGGTGGAGGATTATTTTTCAAAGGTTAATTTTTAAGATAGAAAATTTCCTAGTTACAAGAGTCAATTGATCCTTCAAAACATTTAGGTCCCCTCTTACCCCAATTATGTCCCCTTTGACTTCATTGAGATCATCTTTCTGTACCATGATTTTTAAAATTGATTGAAGTTGGTGAACCCTCTTAGAAACAAATGGATTAGAAATTTTTCACTCCATGTCATCCTTGTGAGGAGTTTTTAAATTTTGTTCCCCTTTCTTATGTATGTGAGTGTTAGGACTATCCATGCATAAACCCTCGGATAAATGGTTTCATCCCCCCTAAAAAATGTATAGGTAGATTATACCATTGAGATCATCTCATCGAGATGAATCCAATGGTAGCTAATGTGTATAAGGGTGAAATTTTTTAGCTTGAAAAGTATATTGATATATTATGCCATTACAATCATCTCACTAAGATGAATGCAATGGTTGCTAATTTACACAAGGTGATAGTTTTCTAGATTTTATTACTATTTTTTCAAAAAAAGTACTTCAAATAATACTAAATGTTGGGGATCAACCAACAATTTGATTACACTTATGAAAGTAATAAATGCAGAATTAAATCAGAATGATAAGTAACTAGAATGATAAATAGCAAGAATAAGAGATACAAGAAACCACCCTGAAAACTTGTATTAAACTCTTTACAGAAGGAATACAATTGAAGAAACTTTTTTCTTCCACACCTCTCTTAGATGTACAGATCTCTCTCTAGATCTCTTTCCCTCAAGAGCTATCTCTCTCTCAAGTACAATCAACTCCAACAACCTGGAATGATTCAATTTTGTACTATTCTTCAACATACCAATACATTACTAATAAGCTAAGAAGATCTTATCCTACATATAGAATTAGGAAACTTGAGCATGCATTTACAACCAACAGTTATGCCACTTAAACAAGGGCTCTAAAAAAGTCTTACTAATAATAGAGACGTGGACTTAAGACTATGACTTAATCTCATCATCCAAACACTCAGTTCTATCCTCGGAAATAGCTCTCTAGATGCACAGGTAACCGACACCAGATCCTACCTGCTTGCCTATGACCAACATCGACTGATCCCTGCCGACGTTGGCATCTCCTGAACTGCTCCCGACGGACGTCGGTCGCTCTTGACCGACGCCGGTGACTGTGTAACTACTACAATCTTGCAAAGTGCTCCTTGGTGAAGCTTTTAGGCTCCACACCTTAACAATCTCCCACTTGGAGATAAACAATTGCACCAGTACCTGTACAACAACATCTTCTAGCTCCTCCATCTTCAACTCAATCATGAAGACCAACAAAATTTGAATGAAGATTCAACTTCTTCTTTGTAATTGGCTTGGTTAACATATCCATAAGATTCTTATCTATATGGATCTTCTCCAGCTTCAACTCACCATCTTCCAATACCTATCGTATGAAGTGGTACCTTAGCTGTATGTGCTTGGTTCTTGAGTGAAAGGCTAAATTCTTAGCCAAATGAATTGCACTCTAACTGTCACTATACAATCTGCAACTCTCTTGCTCCTTTCCAAGCTCTCCCATGAACCGTGTCATCCATATCATCTCTTTTCTAGCCTCTATGACTGTAATATATTCTACTTTTATAGTTGACAAGGCAACAACCTTCTACAACTTTGATATCCAGCTAACCGTCGTTCCACCAACAATGAAAACATATCTTGTGGTGCTCCTTCGCCATCCAAGTCAGCTGCCATATCTGAATCTACATAACCATGTAGAGAAGTATCTAAACCTCCATAGCACAAATTCCTACTGTTGGTTCTTCTCAAATATCTAAGGATCCACTGAACTGCTTTCCAGTGTTCCTTTCCTAGATTGGCCATATACTTACTTACAACTCCCACTGCTTGGGCAATATCCGGTCTAGTACACACCATTGCATACATTAAACTCCCTACTACGGAAGAATATGGAACTCTACTCATGTACTCTACCTCATCATGTGAATTAGGACATTATTCTTTACTCAACTTAAAATGTCCAGCCAAAGGTGTGCTTATCGGTTTTGCATCCTGCATATTGAACCGTTTCAACACCTTGTTCACATAATCCTCTTGAGACAAAATCAACCTGTGATTTTTTCTGTCTCTCTTAATGCTCATGCCAAGGATTTTCTTTGCTGCTCCCAAATCCTTCATAGCAAATGTTTGAGCTAATTTCACCTTAAGCTCAGAGATATCCTGCATGTGTGATCCTACAACTAGCATATCATCTACATACAATAATAGAATAATATATCTACCATTATTCAATATCTTAAAATATACACAATGGTTAGATTGACACCTACTGTAGCCATGCTCAGTCATAAACCTGTCAAGTCTCAAATACCACTGTCTAGGAGCTTGCTTGAGGCCATACAAGCTTTTCTTCAATTTGCACACTAGCTTCTCCTTACCTTTGACCTCAAATCCTTTCGGTTGTTCCATATATATTTCTTCATCCAAATCTCCATGAAGAAATGTTGTATTAACATCAAGCTGCTCAAGATGCAAATCCTCAATAGCAACTAAAGACAATACAACCCGTATAGAAGTCATTTTAACAACAGGAGAAAAAATCTCACCAAAATCAATACCTGGTTTTTGTGCAAATCCTTTCACTACCAACCTGGCCTTATATCTCATCTTACCATTCTCACCTTCCTTCAATCTGTAGGTCCATCTATTCTTCAGTGTCTTCTTACCTGCTGGCAACTCAACCAAATCCCATGTTTGGTTCTCTTTCAAGGACTCCATTTCCTCAACCATGCCACGCTCCCACTGATCTTTGGACTCTACCTATATTACTTCTTCAAAACTATCTAGTTCTCCACCATAAATTAGTAATCAATAGAATAATGAAAGAGAATATCGAATTGGAGGTTTACTTACCCTTTCTGACCTCCTGATAGGTGTCTGAGACTCATCCACAACACATTGTCTGCCCAAATTCTCTGACAATGATCAACCTCGATCACTTCCAGGCTTGTAACTGGCCGATGTCTATTCTGCCTGACCAATATCGGTTCCTGTCCTACCAACGTCAGTCTCTGTATGATCGACATTGGTTTCTATCTTGCTGACGCCGGTTATTGCCTGGCCGACGTTAGTCTCTGTGTTTTCCTATAAGTGATTATTTCTTCTTTTTGTGAGCTCATTTTGGACCATCACCTCGTCCAATTCTCCATTACTCTGCCCAGATTGATTCAACTTCTTCAGCTGATCACTATACATCACTTTTTCATTGAAAACAACATCACGGCTCCTAATTATCTTGTTAGTTCCTAGATTCCAAAATTTGAAACCAAAATCATCTGAGCCATAGCCAATAAATGTGCACCTCATAGACTTAGCATCTAGCTTCTTTCTATTTTCCTTATTAACGTGCATAAAGGCTTCACAACCAAAAACTTTGAGGAATGAGAGATCTACCTTTTTACTTGTCCATGCCTCTTCTGGAATTCCACCATCTAGAGCTGTAGAGGGTCTTCTGTTAATCAGGTACACTGCGGTATCAATAGCTTCTACCCAAAACTCTAAGGGCAACCAAACATGCAATCTCATACACCTTGCACGCTCCATGATTGTTTTGTTCATCCTTTCAGCAATTTCATTCTGCTGAGGTGTCCTTGGAAGCATCCTTTGCCTATGGATTCTATGCATATAACAATACCAGTTGAACTTATAGCTACAGAACTCACCACCATTGTCAGATCTCAAGCACTGCAATCTTCTGCCTATTTCATTCTCAACCATAGCTTTCTAAATCTTAAAAGTCTCAAATACATCAGATTTCTTCTTAATACAATAGATCCTTACCTTTCTTGTAGCATCATCTATGAACAAAACATAGTACTATGATCCTCCAATAAAAGCAACCTGAGCCGGTCCCCACACGTCTGTGTGAACAAGCTGTAACTTATGCTTCTTCTTTGTTGACCCAGTCTTGAGAAAACTCACTCTCTTCTGTTTCCCAAAAACACAGTGCTCACAAAACTCTAGATCTATGCTTTTTAAATCTGAAAGCATACCTTTGGACTTAAGAATTGACATTTCCTTTTCACTCATGTGGCCAAGCCTTGAGTGCCACAATTTTGCATCCACATCTGAAGTAGATAATACAGAAGGAGAATTATTAGTAACACAATTACATAAATAGAGAGTACCTACTCTCTTACCTCTGGCCATTACAAGTGTACCCTTGGTCACCTTCCAAGATTCAGTTGTGAGAGTTACTGTACAACCCTCATCCCCTAACTTTCCTGCAAAAATCAAATTCCTCTTCAAGCTGGGAACATACATCACATCTCTCAACACCCATGTGTTGTCATTCTGCATTTTCAGCTGCACTTTACCTTTGCCAATAATTTTACAAGGCTCATCATCCCCTAAATACACTATTCCAAAATCTCCATGGATATAATCACTAAAATATTCTCTATTAGGGGTAGCATGAAAAGATGCACTAGAATCTAACACCCAAGATTCTACATTATTATGCAAAGAGAATATTAAAGCATCTTGTGCAATACCTGCAACCTTTGCTTTTTCTTTTCCTTCATGCTGATTGTCCTCCTTAGGCTTTGACCAGTAATCTCTGCTTATGTGCCCTATCTTTCCACAATTCCAGCATTATGGCTTCCTGCCATTTCTGGATTTGGATCTACCTCTCACCTTTGACTTAGATCTTGATCTCCTCTTGCTCTTCTCTTTTTGCCTTCCCCTTCTCTCAAAACTTAAAGCATTCCCTGATGTTTCCTTTATGCTTTTCCTATGAATTTCTTCATTCAAGATAACACTAACAACATCCTCTACTTTTAAAATGTTTGAAGTAGATGCAGTATTACTAACTGCCATTACTAAGCTATGCCAGCTTTCAGGCAAAGAACATAATATTAAAAGAGCTTTAATTTCATCATTAAACACTATTTTGACTGAACTTAATTGATTTACAATTCCATGGAAATCATTTAGGTGATTAGATATAGATCCACCTTCCTGCATATGCAAATTAAATAACTGCTTCATAAGATATACCTTATTAGAAGCTGAGGGTTTTTCATACAAATTTGCTAAAGTAGTCATTAACTCTACCATAGACTTTGCCTGTGATAAATTAGATATCACAGTAGATGCTAGACTCAGTCTTATAGACCCCAGAGCCTTTCTATCAAGAGCTTCCCATTCTTCATCATCCATGTCTGTGGGCTTCTTTGCAATCCCACCTAACGGTAAGTATAGATCTTTTTGATACAGATAATCCTCTATCTGCATTCTCCAATGTTGATAATTTTTTCCATTAAACTTCTCCATTCTCAGTTTACTTTCTTCTGCCATTATTTCTCCCACTCAAACATAGATCTCTGCAAAAACCCCTGTGAGTAACCTGTAATCAATACACACTACACAGATCTGAACCACCTGTTAGTGAACCTGAGCTCTGATACCACTTATTGGATATCAAGCTCTAAACCTACAACCAAGGCTCTGATACCACTTGTTGGGGATCAACCAACAATTTGATTACACTTATGAAAGCAATAAACATAGAATTAAATCAAAATGATAAGTAACTAGAATGATAAATAGCAAGAACAAGAGATACAAGAAACCACCCTGAAAACTTGTATTAAACTCTTTACAGAAGGAATACAATTGAAGAAACTTCTTTCTTCTACACCTCTCTTAGATGTATAGATCTCTCTCTAGATTTATTTCCCTCAAGAGCTCTCTCTCTCAAGTACAATCAACTCTAACAACCTGGAATGATTCAATTATGTATTGTTCTTCAATATACCAATACATTACTAATAAGCTAAGAAGATCTAATCCTACATATAGAATTAGGAAACTTGAGCATGCATTTACAACCAATAGTTATGCCACTTAAAAAAGGGCTCTAAAATAGTCTTACTAATAATAGAGATGCGAACTTAAGACTATGACTTAATCTCATCATGCAAACACTCGGTTCTGTCCTCGGAAATAGCTCTCTGGACACACAGGTAACTGACACTGGTTCCTGCCTACTTGCCTGTGATCGACATCGGCCGATCCCTACCGATGCTGGCATCTCCTAAACTGCTCCTGACTGACATCGATCACTCCTGACTGACGCCGGTGACTATGTAATTGCTACAATCTTGCAAACCGCTCCTTGGTGAAGCTTTTAGGCTCCACACCTTAACACTAAAGTGACAAAAAAAAATTATTGCTTGATTGTAAGTTATGTTTTTTTTACCCTTTCATTTGTAAGAGGCCCACAACACTAGATCCAAAAACTAATACTGTAGAAACTTTCCCAAATCTAACTCTGATACCACTTGTAATGAAATTACTTATATGTTTAAATAATAAAATATTATATCATAGAAATAAGAGTAGAATATGTATATCCAAAATAATAATTGACATAAGATTAGTGTGTGTGAGAAAGATCTCTTTAGGATCCATAATGACTCAAATTCTTCATCCAATTCAAGTAACTCAATCTGAGTAAAAAATATATGTCCAATTACATTCTTTAGGTAAGAGACATGGAATCCTAGATGTATGCAAGTGGATAAGGGAAATTCTAGCTTTTAGGTGACACTATCAATTTTCTACAAGTTTTGATTAGGGCCATAATACTTATGGGACAAATTTTTATCCTTTTTCTATTTCTTTAGAGACATATAATTATATGGCTGTAAATTCATAAAGACCTAATCACCTATGTCAAAATGTCAACCATTGTGGTGTTGATTTGTTTGTTGCTTCATTCTATTATATTCTATTGCCAAATTTTATTCCAAACTAGTGAGTACCTCTTGTTGATGGTGAATGTGTGACTCAATATCTCAAACCTTAGAATGCACCTTCAAATCTGAAGTGATGGATGGGGGTGACTCTCATAGACTACCACAAAGGGAAAAGTTTTGGAAGAATTGTGAAAAAAACTACTATAACACAATTTAGCAAGTGGAAGCCAATGGACCCATTTGTCTTGTTTGTTAAAAACAAAATAATGAAGATACCCTTATAGAATTTTTTTGATTACATATGTTTATCCATCATATTGAGGATGATAGGATGAACTATAAGCTAATTGGGTGCCAAAACATATAAATAATTCAGTCTAAAAATTATTCATAAATATGGGATATCATTCACTTATAATGATCTTTGGAGTACCATGAAAATTTTGAACTGTATTAATCAAAATAAAAGCTATTGTATTGGTGATAAATGGTTGTGATAAGGAAAAAAAATGAGCATACTTGGTGAGTTTATCCATGATTACCATGATAACCTTTTTACCCTCATAACTTAGTAACCCATTAATTAAATCCATGGAAACCTCCTCCCAACTCTGGCTAGGGATGGATAAACGATGCAAAAGACCTGGGGTCTTAATGGTTTCACCTTTTTTCTATTAACATACCATGTATTTTTTGACATTCCCCTTGATTCCTTCCTAGAATAAATATTGTTTCATTATATGATATGTTTTTAAATATCATCAATGACCTCCTATTGGAGACACATGAAGTTCCTAAAACATTTTATGTTTGAGATAAAATGCTTACAAAGGTATAATCGATCATTGTACCATAATGCATTCCCCTTTCATGAAACTTTTTCAGGCCTCCAAAACCCAAGGGAAAAATTTTTAGTCAAACCTCGAGTATCCCTATCATTATCCCATCATGATCTTACTTCTTATATCCAATCTTCCTACCAAATGGTTATTACACATAACAATGCCTCAACTAATTCATCTCACTTGGATAGCACATCTGCCACCACATTATATTTTCCTTTATTATATACTATTTAAAAATCATATCTTAAAATTTTAGTCATGTATTTATGTTTTTATTATGATGACAATCATTTTTCCAAAAATATTTGAGGTTATCATGATCAGTTTTTACCTAAAAGTGTCGACCCATCAAATAAGATCTCCATTACTTGAATACATGTAGAATAGCCATCATATCTTTCTCATAGATTATCTTGAGACTTTTTTTTTACCTTTAGTTTATGAATCTAAAATTAAAGTGGATTTATATATTACATTATTACAACCCCCATTCCATATCCTTGTGCTTCATATTCAACAACAAAAGTTTTTAAAAAATTAGGGGTAGTCAAACTATAGTGGTGCACATATCTATTTTCAGCTATTCGAATGCCTTGATAATTATTTTAGTCTACTGAAAGAGTATTTATTCAACAAATATGTGAGTGGGGATATGATTATAGCATACTTTGTTACAAACTTGAGATAGTAACCTATTAATCTCAAAAATACCAAAGGTTCTCTAGGCCCCTAGGCACCTTTCACTCCATCATCACTTGGATATTTCAGGATCAACTTTCACACTTTCATGTGAAACAATATAAACCAATCACTCCAACTATTTTACACCAAAAACACTTTTGGAAGGTTTCGCATATAATTGATGTTTTTCTAGAACCAAAAGTACTTGTTTCACATGCTTCAAATGTTCTTCCCATTTTTAATGTAAATCCAAATGTTATAAAAATTTGACACAAACTTTCTCAAAAATAGCCTAAAAGCAATATACTCAAACTCAAAAATGTATATGGTGCATTTTTTAGACCAAAAGGCATAAAAATAAACTCATAATGGCCTTCATGATTTTTAAAAGTTGTTTTAGGTATGTCATCTTCACATATTTGAATCCAATGATAACTATAACGAAGATCTATTTTGGTAAAATAAATAATGTCATGTAATTCATCTAGTAAATCATCAATTAATGGAGTAGGAAACTTATATTTGATGGTGTACTTATTGAGTTATCTATAGTCTTAGCACATCCTTCAAGTGTCATCCTTCTTATGCACCATGACCATTGCGGAGGAATATTCACTTTGGCTATGTTTGATAATTCTTACCTCCAACATCTTTTGTACTATATTTTTAATGTCACTCTTTTGGGCATAGGGATACCTATAGGGTTTGATGTTGGGTGGTGTACTACCTGGAATTAGTTTGATATAATTATTATGCACTCTTATTGATAGAAGTCCTTTTGGCATGACACCAAAAAAAATAGAATGGTCATCCAACACTAGTTATAAATTAGGATGGGTAGATTCATTCGTTGGTAAAAATTCTATGTAAAATAATCACACAAAAAATCCTTTAGCACATTTTTTAACATATTTGTCATGTGGTAATACCTAACTATTTATGGGTACTTACACGTAAATCATGTAGTTTAAATGTCCTACTTTTAAAATGAAATCACATGAATAGTTCCTAGAAATCTATCTTAATTGTGCCCAAAATGGTGAGCCATTACACTTTAAAAAACAATGTCAGCACCACTCATGGGAATAGAAAACATAGGATAATCTAAAATCTAGTCTCCCATAACAAGATTAATTCTATAGCATTCACAAGAACACTTGACTTTACTGCCAACTACAATCATGGCCTAAAATTTTGGAGATGGGTAAATGAAATAGTTTAAATGAGTAACCAACTTAATGTTGATAAAGTTGTGTGTACTCCCAAATTAAATCAACATATTCACCTTCTATTTCTTAAAGAAATCCACCACCTTAAGAGTTTGAGGAAAACTAATACTTGAAAGTGTATGATAGGAAATAATAGGTTGAGAATATTTAGATTCATCCTTGAGTTCTCCTATACTTGAATCTGAGGCCTTGTAATCTTATTCATCATCACTAGCACTTTAAATGTAAACCAACATATTTGTAGCACATTTATGTCCTTTTCTCCATTTGATATCACAACTAAAAGACAACCCTTTTTCATGCTTCTCTTTAATTTATTGTGTGGTCAATCTTATAGGATAAGGAAATGATGGGGATGGGAAATCACAATCATGAATATTAGTGAAAGAAATTTATTTAACCAGATATTTTTTCCTCTATCATTCATACCACTAGTATGACTTCATTTACTAAATTGGAATTAAACATGCAAACCTCCATTTCGATGTTATCTTTGAGGCCACCCAATAACAAGCCAATCAAATTTACCTTAGTGATGTCATCCACATATAAGGAGAGATTTTGTAATTGATGAATATAATCCTTCACAATCCCTATTAAATGTAATTTAAAATGAAGTAGTTTTCTAAGACATTGTTGTGATAGTGGAGTTTCAACTCATAAAATACATACCAAGTAACCTGAAGGCCCTTATTTTTATTTTGAGCACACAACCATCTATACAAAATGAAATTCTAAGGTTCTATATATAGAGATGCCATGGACACATTTTTTGCACATGGATTCTAATGTAGATCAAATAAATTTTTGATTTGATTGATCCAAGTGAGTGTATCCTTACCATTAAACTTGTGCAAGTCACTTTTGGCAACAATTGCTTCAAACTAGGATTGGAGGTTTAATTTTTTGAATGGAAATAACATAAATAGAGTGGTGGAGGATTATTTTTCAAAGGTTAATTTATAAGATATAAATTTCCTAGTTACAAGAGTTAATTGATCCTTCAAAACATTTAGTTCCCCTCTTACCCCAATTATGTCCCCTTTGACTTCATTGAGATCATCTTTCTGTACCATTTTTTTAAAAATTGATTGAAGTTGGTGAACCATCTTAGAAACAAATGGATTAGAATTTTTTCAATCCATGTCATCCTTGTGAGGAGTTTTTAAAGTTTGTTTCCCTTTCTTATGTATGTGAGTGTTAGGACTATCCATGCATAAACCCTAGGATGGATGGTTTCATCCCCCCTAAAAAATGTATAGGTAGATTATACCATTGAGATCATCTCATCGAGATGAATCCAATGGTAGCTAATGTGTATAAGGGTGAAAATTTTTGGCTTGAAAAGTATATTGATATATTATACCATTACAATTATCTCACTAAGATGAATCCAATGGTTGCTAATTTACACAAGGTGCTAGTTTTCTAGATTTTTTTGGTTTTTTTTTTTTTAAAGTACTTCAAAAAATACTAAAGTGACAAAAAAAAAAATCTTCCCTGATTGTAAGTTATGTTTTTTTACCCTTTCATTTGTAAGAGGCCCACAACACCAGATCCAAAAAATAATACCATAGAAACTTTCCCAAATCTAAGTCTGATACCACTTGTAATGAAATTACTTATATGTTCAAATAATAGAATATTATATCATAGAAATAAGAGAAGAATATGTAGATCCAAAATAATGATTGACATAAGATTAGAATGCTTCATAAATACAGTTGAGCCACTTCAATGAGGAAACCTACACAATAAATAAATAAGAGTATAATTCACAATATGGTGATTAAATTCTAACCATTTCCTCCTATATATACTCTACTTAGCCATGGTTATTCCATAGGTTGAACTTACTAAGAACATAGAGAGACATGATAAGATAATATAAGAGGTATGTAAGCAATAAGTCATCCACACCTATCCCTAGACACACCATAGGTTAAAGGTGTAGCACGCAAAACCTTGAATGACAGTAACCACTCAAACAAAAATAAGAATAGGGAAATGAAAAGAGAAATCTATAATCTCTGAAGATGAGTAAAAACCAAATAGTGATAGGGAACACCCTAATCCGAATAAACATACCTAGATAGTGGTAAAAAGCATAAGAATTATATAGGATGCACAAGATAATTATTCACTAAAATCAACTTAATTTTATGAGGATGAAATTTGAAACCTAAAATGACTATTAAAGTTGATACAAAACCAAGATCTAGTAGATAAATTAAAGTAGTTTTGAAAGTATTGGAATAAACAATAGAAGGAATTGATGGTATAATGAATTGATAAAAATTAAAAATAATGTGTTCAGAAAAAATGAGAAGTGGAAGAAAAAAATAATCTTATTAGATATAAAAAATAATGGCCATGAGGCAAGGAATACATTATTGGACCTTGGATCAAATACAAATGACTTACCACATAATATATGGGAGCTACTTGATAAACCAAAACTACATGAAGAAAAATATAACATCATTATGGTTTATTGCACACTACGCTCACCAATAGGATCACTAAAAGATGTTTAAGTTGGGTAGAAAAATAAAATTAGATTTTAAAGTGTTTGACATGTATGATGCATGATTCCCAACCTTATTAAATTTAAAATGGTTCATAGACTATAGTGACACGTTAAAATATGAATAAGAGGAAATTATATTTGAAGGAAATGGGTTGGTTGTCCATTTCCAATTAGAAATAGGTATGGGAGTTGCATGGTTACAGGAACTATGGTCAGATGATGAAGTGATTTCAATGAACTCTATGGTGTATACACCCTTAAAAAATCACAAAACCTAAAAATGACCATGAACCCAATGATGAGGGATAAATAATACTTGAACATGACGAAATAAAAATAGCTTCTCATGATGATATTGAGGCATGGTTGTATGGAGAATCAAAAATAATGGTAAGCAAAGTAATCAAAATGAAGAAATTAAAATCTTAGATAAATAAAATTACCACAGTAAATGATATAGACTATAGAGAAGAAGGGTATATCACATTGGATGAGCTAACATGCCAAATTACCTAAATTCATTAGAATTATAAATGTAAAAGACTACCTACAACATATGATAAGGGTATTTTCCTAAGAACAAATAAGGATGTAGGAAATTGATGACAAAATGAATATCAACACTACAAGGTGGTGGAACATCCACAAATAAATTATTCTAAATTGGGAATATTTTAGCATCCTACTTAAGATAAGGTTTATCAAAGCAGAAGACTATTTTTAGGAGAGATAAAAATATGCGAGAACAACTAACCTAAGGATTTACATTCATAACTATGAAAAGATATGGATTTTAAAAAGAAAAACCAATATATGCCTTTGGGTGCAATTATTTTATTATACCCTAGATACATATCCAATAAAATGGAACATACATCATGATATGTAAAGAGGAACTTATAAATGAGAGGACTTAAAAATGGATTTTTTGGACTTTCAACTTTTGGGACCCAAATTCCTAAGTCTATTGTGCATTAGGAATTATTAAAACATTCTTAGTCATGCTAGATTCCACTACAAAACACCAATTTATAAAATTAAAATCAAAAGTAATAGTATTGGACACATGGATGACTAGGAACCCCTTGGCACTATTACAAGAGAATTACCTTCAAATGTAGAAAAACTTAATCCTAAAAGATAAGTTGAGAATTAGATACATCACAATAAAATAAAATAAGAAGTAGGTGACAATGAGGAAATTCTCAAAAATATGAAAACAAAATATAATAAGGAGAAATACATTGATCGATACCATGGAAGACAGGACGTAATAATTTTATCAACCCCTTGAAGTAAGGGATAAAAATATAACCAGTGAAGGTAACCCCATAATTGAAAAACTTAGACACTATTGGTCTAAATAAGAAGTTGAAAATATAATATAATTACTAAGTGAATATGAGGACTTGTTTTCATGAACATTAACTAAATTAAGAAGAATAAAGGAATAGACTGATAACATGAAAATATAGCTAAAATAATATCCAAACCTAATACATAAAAGACCTTACATTATAAATTTGAATTTTAAAACAAGGTGAAAATTGAACTAGATAAAATGTTAGACAGTGGAATAATAACCCCCATTTAGGACACAAAATGGATAAGCCATATGATTATCTAAAATAAGAAAACATGATAAATTACCAATTGTGTTGATTATAGGGAATTGAGTAAGGCATGTTTACACAACCTCTTACCAACACCATTCATATAATATATATTATAGAGTGTTGAAGAAATAGAGATATATTATTTTACTAATAAATTTTTTAGGTGCCACCAATAAGGAGAACCCTAGAAGATTAGCCAAAGTCAACATTTACAACTAAATGGGGTTTCTTTACTTATATGGTAATGTCTTTTGGATTGAAGAATACTACAATTATGTTTAGTAGAATAATAATGAATGCATTTACAAACTTTATCCATGAGTCTTAAGAATTATACCTTAATTATTGGATGGTGTATGGCTTGGTAAAATACCATATTCATGTGTTGTGGTTAATGTTCTAAAGATGTAGGAAACTTAACATATCACTCAACCTAAAGAAATGTATTTTTTACACACCATTTAGTTTATTATTAATACATATAATCAATAAGGAGGGATCAATGGTAGATCCACTAAAATTAAGAATTATCATAAATCTACCACCACCCACAATGTAAAAATAATTTAGAACATTATTGAGTCACACTAGTTATCACCACCAGTTTATTAAATAATATATAACCATTAGTGCATCGATAAAATATTTATAGAAGAAATGGAATAACCAATGTTTGGATTTGGTCAACACATTGCTAATAATATTTTGATAAGTTAAAAAACAAAATTTTGGATGCACAAATATTAGTGTTCCCTGATTGAAAGATCCCATTTCACGTCCAGGTAGATGATTATAGGATATCAATAGGATTGGTATTAGAATAACCCCATATTAACATAGACCATTTTATCTTTTTTATAACTAAGAAATTGACAAACATAGAGACAAACTACTCTACCATAGAAAGAGAGGAACTTTCCATGGTGTATGTTGTGCAAAAGTTTAAACATTACTTGTTAGCAAACTTGTTCATATTATTTACCAATAAAAAGTCACTCAAATGTTTGATCAATATATAGGGAATAATTTCCCAGTGGTTAATTCTCTTTCAATAATTTGAATCTCAAATTTTGGCAAAACCTAAAGGATAAATAATGGTTGATTACTTATCCTGCATTATTACAAGATAGGATGTAGGCCCAATTGAAGATGAGTTCCCTGAATCTCATATATTTTACATTGAGTCTATCCCAAAATATATGGAAATTATTTCCCAAATCCTTTCTAATAGTGAGTTTACTGAAGAATATAGAGCATTAGAATGAAAAATATTGACAATCTAAGCTTTCCCTTTCATATTAATTGAGGTAACACTGTACAAAAAAGGAAGAGGTGAAGTGTTGAGGATATTATCATTACCACATGAATGAGATAATATACTAAGAGAAGCCCATGATGAGATAACATGAAGACATAACTCAAGATAAAGTAATCATAAAAAGATAATTATTGCTAGTCTATGGTCGCCAACACTTTGTGAAGATGCACATTAATACATTACAAATTATGACATATGTAAAAGAGTGGGAAAATCAATAGAAGAGATGAAATTACACTCCATCTATTATTAGTACTATCCCCATTTGAAAAATGGCCCATTTATTTCATTGGTCCTATTAAATTTACAATGTGAAAAATTAATACTAGATTTATTGTTATTGGAACCAAATATTTGACAAGATGGGCATAATAGATACCCACAAAGGATTGCATAGCTAATATTATCATAAATTTCTTGTATGTGAGTATAATTACATGTTTTAGATGTCCACTAAGTATAACAAGTGATCAAGGAAAGCACTTTATCATTACCACAATTATAGAAATACTCAAACACTTTCTGATCTAGCATAACAAGAGTACTCCCTACCACCCACAAGGATATGGTATTGTCAAGGATTTAATAATGTATTAGAGAAGGTATTAACAAATGTGTGTAATAAAAATATTATAGATTGGGACACTAAAATATTGAAAGTATTGTGGGATTACCGTACCATGTACAAAACATTAACTAAGTAATGCCCTTTTAAACTAGTATATGGTTTGGAATCAACATTACCAATGAAGTATATATTATAAAGTTTGAGAATAACAATGACACTCAGATTAAATGAGAAGGAATCCATTCAAGAGACATTGATATAATTATAAAAATTGATGGAAAATATTCTTAGCTGCTTAAAATCAAACTCAAGATAAAATACACCAAAAAGCATCACATGAAAGACATTAATGTCAAGTAATTTCAAATTGAAGATAAGGTATTACTCTATGACAACAAATATAAAAATTTGGGAAAGTTAAAGATAAGATGTTTTTGGCCATATATAATTGAATACATGTTAGATTCTAGAGTAGTAAAATTAATAACACTTGCAGGGACACATAGAAAAAGATTTATGAATGGAGCCTATTTGAAGTTATAGTATAATGTGGTGAAAATAAAAATGAAACTTATGGGGTGATATTGTCCTTCTATTTGGGTGATTTGAGTGATGGTACTGTAGTATCGTATGCCATATGTATAAGTATTGGTTGTTGATCATGTTACATAATAGGAAGAATCGGAAGAGTAAGAAATAGGAAAGAGGTGACATTGTCCTTCCAACTAGGTGAGTTGATTGAGGATATTGATGTATCTTATGTTAGATTTATAAGTATTAATTATTAATATTGTTATCCACCACCCCCCCCCCCTGCCAAACAAAAAAAAAAAAAAAAAAGAGTAGAAAGAGTAGAAATAATATAGGGGGTGATGAATTTTAAAAAATTAGAAAAAAATAAAAAATAATTTTGAAAAATATGAAAATATTTGTAAAAAAAATGGAAAAGATAAAAATAGATTTGAAAGAAATTGAGAAAAACATAAAACTAGTTTTGAAAAAAATAAATAAGCAAGCATAAACAATTTTGAAAAAATTATAAAAAGGGTAGGAAAAATCAAGAACCCCAAGAAAAGGAATATGAATATAATAAGATATGTGAACATAGGAGTATAACTTTTTTATAGAAAGAATCTAAAAAAAAAGTAAATAAAATAAGAGTTAAGTGAAACAATGTACAATGTAGTTACATTTATCTCCACATAAGGATATATCTTACAAAATAAGAGTTAAGTGAAACAATGTATTTACATTTATCTCCACATAAGGATATATCTCACAGGTTAGTTGAAATACATAACAAAACTAAATACAAATGATGGAAATCAATACAAAAATAATTAAAAGGAAAAGATGATGATGTAAAAGTACAAGGATGAAACTAAATGAAAGAAGGAAAATAAAAATAATTAAGACAAAAAAAACATGTGAAGTAAGTAAAAGGGGTAGGAATAATCAATGATAATAAAGAATCCACCAGAACCCCATGGTTAATATCAATATTATGGACATTAAAAAACAAGGTTTTAATTTAATAAAAAATTACATAATCCTATGATAATGACACTTTGCTCAGATTTCATGTGAAGTACTAGAATTTATTTAAGGTTTCTTAGGTACATAGAAATGAGAGATGGAGGTGCCACAAGTTGTGAGTGCAGAGAAAATTAAGTAGCAAAAATTTAAAAGTTGTCTCATAGATGAGACAAAGGAATAAAATATAGACAAATGTTGGTAGGATTATTCAATAGTTAAGATCCAAGACAGGATTATCATAAAACCTCCAACTCTTTTACAACAACATAATACATCTCTAGGTTAATAAGGCATAGGCTTCTACTGACCTAGGAAAAGTATTAAATATTGGATCCTTGCAGTAACATATGATGAATTTCTTGAAGTAAATGGATGTTTCACACATACTTGACTATTGCATTGTAAAGGTAGCTAGTCAGTCTTTATACTACATCATTATAATATGGTAGATATAGCATAAAGATAGTTGAAGTGTGATAATAGAATTGAGATAAGAGGTTATAGAGCATAATAATATTTGTAATATCTTAGTGAAGAGTGTAAATAGATTAAATAATAGGTAAAGATAGAATAATAATATCTACAGAAACTATAATGACTATTTATATTATAAATATATAAATAAAGAGAAGTTAGATTAGGAAACACAATGTATTGAGTACTGTGAATGAACACACCTACTTTTTTTGTTTTATAAATGCATAATATAAATAATACTAACTTTTGGGCCACATTAGTTTCAACTAATTTAACTTGAATTAAATAAACATCTATAACCAAAGTTACAGATTTTATATCAACATCTAGTGGACCCTATTTCTCATGAGGAAGTTAAATTTGTTGTTTTCACTATGGAGGGTGATAAAATGTTTGGTATTAATGGATTTCCTATAGAATTTTTATAAAAATACTAATATTTAATTTATTTTTATGTGATTGTGGTTGTGGATGAGTTTCTTACTTCTAAAAAAATTCTTAGGGAGCTTAATAATACCTTACTTGTCCTTATCTTAAATAAACTTGGGGCTAAAGATTTTAAATATTTTAGGCCAATTAATTTTTAAAATATTTATAAGATTTTCAATAAAATATTATTTGTTCACTTACAAATTTTTATTTTGTATATTATATCTCAAGAGTAAGGAGGTTTGTCATTAGAAGGTCAAGATGGGATCATCACTGTCCATGAAACTATGTATTCAATAGACAAGAGTGAAAAATAAATAATTTTATTGAATTTGGACATGAATAAATCTTATTCCAAAGTTTATTAATAGTTTTTAAATAACTTTCAATATAATTTTGGGTTTCACATAAAATTTAGGAATTTGATTAAGACCTGTATCTCCACTCCCATGTTATCAGTTTTGATCAATGGATACCCTGAAGGTTTATTTGTAAGTGAAAGAGGATTATAGTAAGGTGATCATATATATCCTTTTATCTTTACCTTTATGGTTAAAAAAATGAGAAAAACTTTAACTTCACCCATTAGGAAAAGAAATATAAATGGTATAAGTTCAACTCTATCAATGGAACCAATTCTCACCAACAGTTTGTTGATGACACCTTTTTTTTAGTTGAAGCCTCTATGAAAGAAGACAATGAGCTTAAATAACTTTTGAAGGACTATGAAGATGGATAAGGATAGAAGTTTAATTTTGAAAAGATTTCCCTATTCTTCATTAATAACCCATGATTAAAAAACACATAATTTATATAATATTGGGATGTCAAATGAAGGACCTCCCCTTTACCTATATTGGAATGTCATTCTTTTGTGGGAAGATGTCATATTCTATCTAGAATCCTCTTTTAGATCAATTTCAGTGTAAGTTGACTGGATGGAAAGGCTATATTCGTAGCCATATATGTAAGCTTAAATTAATTAAGAGTACCCTCAAAAATATCCTAGTGTATCTAATGTATTTATTTAAAATACCTAGGACTAGTGTAGATAAGATTGAGAAAATTCAATAAGGATTCCTATGGATGGGTATGTAATAAAAACACATATTTTATTTAGTGGAGTGGGATAGAGTATGCTTCCTGAAAGATTATAAGGGACTTGACATTCATAAAATAAATATTATGAATAAATAAATGATTTATAAAGCTAGATGGAGGTTCTTGAAAGAAACTAATCAATGGACAAATATTCTCAAGGCTAAATACTTAGACAAACAAGATGCTGAAAGTTTGTTGTTGGATGAATCTCTCCCAAAAGGTTCTTAAGTTTGGAAATTTTTAGATAACATTTGAAATATGTATGTAAAATTAGTAGATGGAATATTGGATCAGGAGAATGAGCTATCTTCTTAGAAGATTTCTAGATTTTGAAGTCTCTTTTGGGTTATACAACTCCCTAGGAAAATATCAATGAACCTATGAGAAGAAAATATGGAGAAAGAATAACTAATTATTATGAGGAAAATGAATTAGATAGAGTCTATAAAACAATATCCTTATATAATCCAAATCAATAAGAAAACAATACTCTATCTAAACCCAATGAATTTGTAAAATAGTTGCATATCAACTAAGTGGTTAAGGAAGATGAAATAGTTTGGGCTAACTCTTTAAATGGAAACTATAGTGTTAAGTCAGGTTTTGTGATGGATTTTAAATATGATCCAAATATTTTTCCATGGAATAAACTATGAGACAAGCACCTTATACAAAATATTAATTTATTCTATTGGTTTGTTGTTCAAAATAAAATCCTCATAATCGATAATTTGATGAAGAGAGGAGTCTTAATATCAAATAGATGTGTCCTATGTTATAATAGTAGGGAATTTGTTGTTCATGTGATTTTATAAATCCCATTTGATTACCAAGTTATGAGGTTTATTCTTGATAAATTTTAAGTTTGTTGGGTTAAACCTTCTTCCATTTTGGAAGTTTGTTTGCAACGAACCTCACCCTTTCAAAATGACTTATTGAAATAAATGTGGAATATATCTCTTCCCCATGTTTTTGGGTCAATGGCAGGAAAGGAATAAAGTAATATTTAAGGATAAAAGGATAGATATAAAAAGGGTAACCTCTATAATAGTGGATTTTATTATTTAAAATTTTGTGGTAATTAAAGTGGAGAATAATAACAAGATAAGAGAAGGTGAACTCAAGGTTGTTGCTAATTGGAATTTATATAATGAGGGAATAACTAGGATTGATTCAAAGCAAGAGGTTAGAAGTCTTGTTAAATTGTTATCTCCTTGTCTAGGATGGGTAAATATAAAATTTGATGGGGCTCCCAAAGGAAATCCTAGAAAGGTAGGAGGAGGGGGTTTAATAAGGAATAATAGAGGGCTATTGATAGTAGCATATACTAGTAATTTTAGAATATAAACTAATCACTTTTAGAAGCTAAAGTAGCTCTCTAGGGTTAAAATGGTCAAAGATTTATGGGTATCTCCCCTTGTTGTAGAAGGGGATTATTGGAACATCATCAATTATATAACAAATAAACACATCCTGAGTTGGAAAATTAAGAATTTAGTGGATGATGATTTAAATATTATTTATTATTTTGAAGGGATCCTAATTAAGCATGTATATAGATAAGGAAATAAGGTAGCTGACTAGTTTATTAATAAAAGGGTCATTTGACATAACTTAATAATTTAGAGAGATAGACAAAACCTCTTGACTAATGTTTGTCAAATAATTCATGTTGAATCCTTCTACTAATTTTTTAGTTATATCCATGAGATGTAATTATAGAGTTAATAATCCCATTTGTAAGTTAACTTTATCTTTCAAAGATTGCGTTAACCACAATAATGGTCTTTCTAGTAAGGTTTTATACATTAGGGTGAAGAAGGAAAAATGTATGGACACATTTTATAATTATTTCAAAACATTTAACTTTATCCTAGTAATGATAATAATAAATATTTTGAAAAAGGATTGAATTCATGCCAATTATGACACGAGCCTTTAGATCATAATCTCATTAAATATGACAACTTTCACATCATTTAAAATGATGTGGTCACTTTTATTCATGGTGATACTTGTGTGAAACAAAAGGGGAAACTTGAGTTGGAGTGTTAAGAGGGATATAATAATAACTATAATAGAGGAGTCTAATAATATCTTTTTTAGGTGATATAGTTGTGGTTTGGGAAATTGTTTTAAAATGGGAGGAGATAACTACAGAGTGGAGCCTTTGAATGTATATCCTATGAGAAATATATTTATCATATGGATAATTTTAAAACAAGGAGGCATTACCAGATTCATGTATAAAATTAAAGGTTATGATCCTCAAATATATGTTATATTTTCTAAATCAAGGAATGCTCAAAATGTCACTATGAGGGGCATCTCTTTCATGGTTTGTGAGGGTAGTATATCCCAAGTTACTATCATGAACATGAATGAGATAAAATTATACAAATCTAAGTGGGACAATAAGGAAGACATGGATTTTTTATTGAAAGTAAAAGATAATTTTATTAAATTTCAAGGAGGCTATTTGAGAGACTCAATCCCTACACCTTAGAATGAAGTTTTACTTCAGGTTATGAGGTATGTAACCCTTGAGGGGAGATTCATAGTGGATTTCTCCTAATAATTTAAATTTATTAATCATTTTAGGCATACTAAATTTCTTAGAATACCATTATTTCTATTATAATCACTATAAAATTTAGATATTGAGGTTCAAATTGAGAAATTTACACTTCTTTTACATCAAGCCTTGATATATTTGATTTTCCACCATGATAAAGATCAATCCATTGGACCTTCCTTGGATATGAGGTTTGTTTAATCTCTATGGGGTGAGAATTCTATTAAACATGTGACTACTAGGGGGGTTAAAAACTCCAAAATACCTAAATCTATTACTATACAAATTTTGGATATGGATAACCCTCTTAAAAAAGGGTAAGTATAGTATGGTCAAGGAATCCTTAGTTGAGGACTCCTCTATTTCAAAATGGGATAGTATCTCTATTGATATCCCTAACCTTGTTTCTTTAAAACATAACTCTATCATCAAAGAGAAACATGACATTGTAAACTTCTAAGATCAAATTCCTTATGAGAAGGCAATGTATTTTGATGATCATGATTGTGATCAAGACATTAAATAATTAAAGGTAAAAAAGAGAATTTTTTAATCCATATATGATAAAATTTAGGAAAATTCTGACTCTACAGTTAATTATGTTGATATTCATAATGTTACTAAAAGATATAGTTAATCAAATTGATTTGAAAATTAGTGGAGGAATCCTTCAAAGAAGTTGCCCTAAGAAGCATTTAGGGGAGATGTTTGAAATTAACAATCTAATAAAAATGGTGGCCCTGTTGGATGAAAAGGTGATTCAATTGGAAAAATAAAAACTTAATATTAAGGAATAGCTATAACATCTTGTTTAGATAAGAAAATTAACTGTCAAGAACTGTGTTACCAATATTAGTCTACTAAAATAAGCCTTCAAGACAAAGAAAGAGGAACATATAGGTTTAGGAACAAGTAAAAGATTGAAAGGTCAAGACAAAGGAAATAAAAATGATATGGAGATGATAGGACTTGAAAACATAGATAAGATCATCAACATCATCGGTGACAAGTGGGAAGTGCCTAAAGTTATTATTTGTGAATAGTTTTCTTCCTTGATTTTACTTTGTTGTAGATGTTTTGTTAGTTGTTGATCAATAATATTTTGTAAAGTTTGCTTGGTGAGGCTATTGGTTAGTCTATATATTTTTTGTATGGTTTGTTTATGCCTATCTTTTGGATGTTTCGTGTATAAGGGCAGGGCCCCTTTCAAATCCTTCATTTTACCTTTTATCAAAAATTTGTTCCTAAAGTTTATAACAAAAGATATCCAAGAGCAATATCCAAGCCTTCCATTTCTACAACATAAAAATATGAATGCAAAACATATTTGTCCATAGTGAGATTTAAATATTCACAAACTTGAATCTTCTTACCATATAATTAAGCTTCATTGATATCCTTTTCTTAAAATTCTAGATGTTAGGCAATATCCAAGCTTATGAAGTCATACTTGCTACTAGGTTTTATGGACATAGTGTAAAATATTGAATCTTATATATCTAGAGATACATTATATGGACTCTTATCATCCCTCTCTCCTTTTGTCTCTTTATTATCCTTGTCATAATCATTACCAAAATATTTTTATTCTTATTCTTCTACCTCATCCCCATCAATAGTTTTATCCTCATCAATGTCATCATCATCATCATTATTCTCTTCATCATCCTCATTTCATACCTCTTTATCCTTATCATTATTTTATTCCTCTTATTTTTCTTCTATGTTACATCTAGCCAAGAAAACATATTCCAAACCATATCATGACCAATCAAACATGTTATTTCCCAACTAATAAGTTGTTGCTATGTTGGACCTTTAAGAAAAAGGTGAAATTTATTTCCACCATCCTTATTATAAGCATGTCTCCTTAACTTGGATCTATTATTATATAACATTAATATCATCCTCACCACATAAAAAATGAATCCTTGTGATCCAAAATATATATATATTAGAATAAATATTATCTAATACCACTAGTAAATATCTTCACATATAATAGTATAAATATGAATAATATAATGTAGATCAACACAACATAAGGGATAATGATGGCAATAGATTCTTTAATATGCAATATATTTAGAAATAGATAATTACCCTAAGATAGGGAAACACCATACAATATTCCTCAAGGAATAAATAACTCCATAAAATATCTAAATATGGTAATGCCACTTTAAGGGGAAAACCTCTAATATGATTATACTGTTATAGGTACAATCACTGAGAGGTGGGGTGAATCAGTGATGCCAAATATTCCAATTCAATTCCCAACTCTTAAACAATAAACATGTATAATCATGATACATACAAATTAACCATTGTAATGAATAAGGAATATATATCAAGATCAAGCACATAACACATTATATACATGGGAAACCCTCTTGGGGGATAAAACCCATTGAACCCTACAAGATGGACTATAGTGCTATAAAGACAAGATTCAAAATTTAGACCAGTACCAACTAATCAAGGAACAACCATCCCATAATTTAGTGAGACACCCATCCCATAAGGAGGAACCAACCCCTGAGGCAACCAAGCACCCACTCAGCTACCTTGATCTGATCACCAACTTTGATAGGATGTCTTCTACACTTGATAATGACTTATCTTACTTTTTATATTTTCCCTTTACACTCTCACAAACTGGCACACATAGCAATACATCCAAAACACCCTTTTGGATTACTCTTCACTTCTTATCATATACACAATTATAAAACCTAAAACAACTCTATAAAAACATCAAAAACATGACCTAGGTCATACCTAAAATCCTTAAATTTCTCTTCTCTTCAATCCATCCACTAAGCACACTCACTCAAGTAGCATGTAGGGCTTACTCGCTCAATCTGCCTCTTTTAGTCTCATTAGATCCAATGAACTATGTGTTCACCTTAATCACCTTGATTAGAAAAGCATGATTGATCTTCTTCACTCTCTATTGGTCCTTAATGACCTGTACCTTCTCTTTCAAAGGTTTTCTCCTTCGCTTGACTCCACATTTTTTGAACACTAATCTCTCTCAAGTTGCCTCTAAGACTAATTCACTTAACATGCCTCTTCTAGGCTTATTAGGTCCTTTGACCTTATCATCCACCTATATAAAATTTGTTGGATAATAATAATGGTTTCTCTCATCTTATTATGGTCCTCAATGACCTACTAATTCTTCTTTAATGAGCCCTTTTATTTGATTGAATCCACACTTGCACAACTAGCATAATTAGTCCAATTAAACCTTGTATTTATACCACTTTCTTCCTTTAACCCATCTTGGTCAGACAAGATAATTTAAACATTTTTTCACCCTTTGAAATAGGTCCTAATACATGTTACATGTAATAATTTCACTCTCCTTAGGTCGGCCATTATCTCATTATCCCCAAACCACCATTAGGTCTTGGTGAGACCTAAAACAATTAGGCCTTCATACTCACATGTTACATGTGAGACTTACTTGGACCACCTTAATCCTTTAACAATGATTCAAACACATACATCCTATTTAAAATATCCCCTTTCTTACTCCCATATTGGTCCATGCCACTTGGAAAACCAACTCACACCTTGAACCTACCAGTTATGTTTCCTTGCTCTTTAAGCCTTTAAACACCAGAAACATAGTCTTAATATTATAAAGAAAAAAATAAAATATTTCACATATAAATATGATTATATCACATGGGTTAAACCTTCAGGACCTCATAAACATTTCCATGTGCTTTATATACTCCAACATAGGCCTAAGCACTCAATTCTACTCTCTCAAAATGACCACTTAGACTAGTCACATATAGTCAAAATATAGTCAAGATATTTTGACTCACCTTATCTAATAAAGTGAATAGTATGACATAAAATAAATTATCATCAATATATGATACTTTCTTGACATATTTATATTCATTTTCTTCCTTAAATCTGCTCAGAACACCTTCAAATTACCTTTACAAGATGGTCACTCAATCTTCCAGTGTATTCATCAAACACAATCAAATTCTAAGCCTTTATTCATAATTAATATGAATTTTTAAAACCTAAAAAATCCATATAGATAGTCATTATGGATTCAAAAACAATATTCAATAGTTATTTCATCTTGAAACATCAAAATTCTATCAAAAATTCTTTAATTTTCCTTCTCACGTCACTTGCAGAATATGGTCAAACACAATCAACTTTGAATCTCAATATATTTAAAGTTACAAATAATTAAATCTTAAAATAAAATTTTATAGATAAACCTTGAATTCCTATTTAAATTTAATTTTTACATCATCTTCAAATTCATTGTAGATCAAAAGATATTAGCAAAATATTGAGTAGTGGTTTTCCCTCATGAATTTGAATATTCAAATTCCAACGGTCACTGAGTAATTAAAAAGCAATTGACACTTATCATGATCTCTTGATACTTATAATATTTGTAAAACATGATCCATCTATATCCTCATGATCTTCCTAGCTTTAGATCTACATTTCTCACTATTGATCTTAGACAAAGGCATCCACGATTACAACACTTAGCACTCTCGCGTGCCTTCTGAGCACATTAACTTTTTGAATCCAATGAGATTCCACCACTTGGAATCCCGACATGAAATATTGAATATTTTAATCAATACACTACTTTGGATCATAATATTTATGATCATTCACTCACCATTGATCTTTAACTAATAGGTTTCATGCTCACCGTTAGATTTGATGCTCAAGATCCATGATAGTGACACATGTCACTATCGCATGTAATCTTAACTATTTGAATTTGAACCACACCATTGGATCCTTATCCATATATATTAAATGATCACCATTATATATGATCCAATTAAATTATCACCGTATATATCTTCTTGCAAATTTGGCTAAGTATGGGAACTTAGTGAAACTATTCCTAGAAGGCCAACTTTGTACCTTAATAACTTTTGCTACGCTCAACCTCATGACTTGAAATTTTAACCATATGACATAATAACATATGGTAATATATAAATATATGATTATACTCTTTAAACCTTCACACATATGAAATATGACATCATCAATCTATTCACTCAACCTTATCTGTCAAGACGACTACTTAAACTTAGACACTCAATTGACTACTCTAATGAATTCCTTTCACTTACATAATCATTATAATAACTCATAACATCCCATAGGGTCTTTAAAATATGTCCATATCATTAATAACATCCAATGATTTCCTACCCAAGTCAAACACTATATAACCATGTAAGAACATTGAAGCACACTTTGTCATTGTCTATCTAACACACATGACACCTCATCAACAACATTAGTCACCTCAGAGACATAATTTACAAACATAAAACAATATCCCTCTTTTTCATTGATGTAAAACACCAATACAAAGCTTATGCTTAGACTCTATCTCTCTCTTCAAGCACTTTCTTCCCTTTTGACACAATGACAAAGTGGTCTCAACTCCTGATCATGCAAACCTGAAAATACTTCAAAGACCAATAACAAGAAAGGACCACCTAAGAGAGATGATACAAACTCCTCCTAACATTGTGCATACCTCTTCTTACCTTGAGCTTCTCAAACATGCTCCATGACTACACTCTTCTTTGATCATACAAAGCTTCTATGAAGATAAAACATACATAAACATTAAAAAATACATGAACTTACCTTGAAAACATTGAGAGGGACTCCCCCTAAGTCACATAAGCTTAAGCACCATTTTGATTATCTTCAGATCACCATAAACCATGATGACACAATAAAATTGCCTTCATACCTTCTCTTTCAAGCCAACCCCATGATCACCAATAGATATTTCAAGCCATACTCAAAACATGAAAGATGTTCAAAATCAACCAATAAACTCATTCAAGGATAAACATACCTTTGTAATTTGGATAAAATGACCAAAAACATCTTTTCTTCTCACTAGCCTTGCTTAAAGGCCTAGTAGCCCTACCTAAACATTGAAACATGCATAAATCTCTATCTAAATACCATCATGACTTGAAAGTCCATATCTGAAGCATTCTCATATGTCCCCTCATGCATGCCAAAAATAAACACTCAACTTTTTCTCTGCAACATACTTCTTTCACAAACCCACTAGTTAATTAGCCCTCCATTTGTATAAATCCTCCTCTAGGAATAAGCCACACAATTAAATAAGACTATGAAAGACTTTTTGAGCACCCATTTGGCCATTTAAATTGATTAAGTAGCCTCATACCTCAACTCATTAGCCAAACCACTTTTCCAACAAAGGCCAAAATGCTAGGTTTATAAAAAAAATGGTCAACATACTATCCTCTAGTCAATGCCATCACTTGAAACTTCTTCCACACTTGTAGGTCACCAATGCACAGTTTTGGACCAAATTTTGATCTCAAAATAATTTAGTAATCCATACTTCCTATACCATTATTTTTGACCTATATACCCTTAAACATAGACTAGGAAACCTGAGAGCAAATAAAATTATCCAATTGCACACAACATACCTTCAAAGCTTTAAACCACCTGGAGCACATTTGAATAAATTCATCACACCTTTATCTAATCTACTCCACTTAAGCTAAAAAATCATACCAACAAACACAAGCTTATTAAATTGAAGTATCTCACAAATGTTCCCCCTTAGATTATGACCACATATACAATCAAGATCTGCTCCTTGACACATCTTGCTCACAAGAAACATGTCAAAACATCATACCATACTCAAGACACCTAATTTAGCTCTCCCTAAATCCATATTGATCTCTAAACTTCTAGGGCCCATAAGTCCTCTCCCAAGATTCACTATACTACTAATTAGAATAATAAGAACAAACATAATGCAGATTGACTCACCTAAAACTAAGGTCCCAAGTACTTTCAAGGCACTACACCAGATAAAGCTACCTCAAGAGACCAACTATGGATGAAATCTTATTACATCCATACCTTTATTCTATTGCAACTCATATTCATATAAGCTAACCTTGTAGGTTACTCTAACAAGTATCTTAGGACCTTAATAAGCATCCCCCATGCTTTCTTTTGCTGACAAGTGTCTCCTTGAAGCTTAGAGAGAGAAACCCCTTTGACATAGTGAGACTAAAAGTCCCAAAACTTAGGAGACTCCCATATCTCCATACTCTCATTTGACTTGTAGTCTTGCCTCATCATCAAGTTGAATTTGAATGGATCCTTGACTTCATTCTTTACTTCAGACTTGTCAACAAATGTAGACAATAGAAACTCTTGAGTTTCCTTCATGTCTATCATGGCAAAAAAACCATCTTTGATCTAAATTTGATCTCTCTTAACATACTTAGGTCTCTAAATCCATGTTTGACCTCTTTCTTACAATCTAGGAGCTCCATACACCTTATTTTGCTTTGTGAACTTATTCAACCTATTTTTGCAATATCTAGCAACGTATCCAACTCTATGACATCTAGAAAAACAAGATCATTCATACCTTTTTCTTGATGATAATTATGATCTTTATTTAACTAATTTCTTCTCCTCTTGCATTCTCTAACAATGTGGCCAAATTGATTGCATGCATAACAATGACTTTAGGATGAATATCTCATTGCATTGATATGTCTAGATTATCTTCTTTCTTACACTCTAAGAGCCTGATTGAACTTATCTTGACTTGATGGTATTTGATTGCAAAACCTAGCAATGTGACCAAATCTTTGACAATTATAGCAAAAATATTCTTCCATACCTTTTGTTTGAATATAGAAATTATCTCATTTTGACTGATTGATTATTTTTATACAGTCCTTTGCTTTATGACCAACAAGATGATAAACAAAACAATGGCCTAAAAAATATTTGGCATACCTTGAAGCATTTGGTTGTTTGATTAGTTTCTTCATTTTGTTATTGACCTGATCTATCTTGTTGACTTCATGTTACCAACCTCTTTTTCTTGTCCTAATTTATTTTGATATTTTTCAAGCTTGCCTATCTAAACTATGACCTTTTCATACTCATCCTTTAGGTAAACAAGATTAGTCTTTATTTGAACACATTCATCTTCTTTAGCTCTCAAACTTGAACTCATAACCTCTAATTGAATTTGAATATCTTTGATGTTCTCCTTAGCTTATTTATCCATGTCATCCTTCAATATATATGCTTGCTCTTCCATAGACTTGATCATTTCTTGATTCTCCTTTTTCTCTCTCATAGACTTATCTGATAAACTCCACTCAAGAGACTTGACTTGTGCTTCAAGACCTTTGATCATATACCTCATTTTATGATTCCTCTTATTTTGCTCCTTTAGTTTACTAAGTGCACTCATGAGCTCAGATTCTAGATCAACTTATTATTCCTCGCTATCTATAAATCTTCTTATTCTATACTGTTATGACAAACTTCTTCATCAAATGATGATCTTTTATTTTGAATAACTTTCTTTTTTACCCATATTATACCTTAGATCAACTTCAAGTGGTTAAAATTTTAATGAAGGTCTTGCTCTAATACCAATTATTAGAGGTACAATCACTAAGAGTGGGGAGTGAATCAATGATTCTAGATAAACCAATTCAATTCCCAACTCTCAAACATTCAACACATACAATCATGATGCATACAAATTAAACATTTCAATAAACAAGGAAGATATATCAAGATCAAACACATAACACATGCTATATGTGAGAAACCCTCTTGGAGGATAAAACACACTAAACCCTTCAAAATAGACTAAATTGCTATAAAGATAAGATTCAACATTTAGACCAGCATCAACTAATAAGGAACACCCATCCCTTAATTTAGTGAGACACCCATCCTAGAAGGAGGAACCAACCCCCTACGCAACCAAGTACCCATTTAACTACCTTGATTTGATCACCAAATTTGATTTGATGTCTTATACACCTGATGATGGACTTGGCTTGCTTGTTCTCTTTCCCCTTTACACTCTCATAAACTTGCACACACAAGCAATGCATCCAAAACACCCTTTTGGATCACTCTTCATTTCTTAGCATATACATAATAAAAAAACTTGAAAAAACTCTATCACAACATCAAAAACATGACCTATAAATCATTCCCACAATCCTCACCTATTATGCTCTTCAATACATCTACTAAGCACACTCACTCAATTAGCCTCTAGGGCTTACTCACTCAATTAGCCTCTAGGGCTTACTCACTCAATCTACATCTTTTAGGCTCATTAGGTCCAATGACCTATGTGTTCACCTTCATCACCTTGATCAAACAAGAATGACTAATCTTATTCACTCTCTATTGGTCTTTAATGACCTATAATTTCTCTTTCAAAGGTTCTCTCCTTCACTTGACTCAACACTTTTTCAACACTAATCTCTCTCAAGTTTCCTCTAAGACTAATTTTCTAACATGCCTCTTATAAGATTATTAGGTCCATTGACCTTATTATCCACATATATAAAAAAATTTACATAATAATCATGGTTTATCTCATATTCTGATTTTCCTCTATGACCTACTATTGCTC
The DNA here is from genome assembly GCA_037957365.1 of Torreya grandis. Lineage (NCBI taxonomy): Eukaryota > Viridiplantae > Streptophyta > Pinopsida > Cupressales > Taxaceae > Torreya > Torreya grandis. Next base: position 2,537,070 of record JARHVA010001673.1, read on the forward strand.
CTTCAATGAGCCCTTTTCTTCGCTTGAATCCACAATTGCATAACTAGCACAATTAGTCCAATTAGACATTATACTTATACCACTTTCTTCCTTTAACCCATCTTGGTCAGTTAAGATACTTTGAATATGTGTTATACCTTTTAAAATAGGTCCTGATACACATTAAATTTAATAGCTACACACTCCTTATGTTGGACATTACCTCATTATCCCCAAACCACCATTAGGTCTTGGTGAGACCTAAAACAATTAGGCCTTCATACTCACATGTTACTTGTGAGACTTACTTAGGACAATTTCACCCTTTACCAATGATTCAAACACATAAAACCTATTTCCAATATCCCCTTTATTACTCCCATATTATTCCATGCCACTTGGAACACCAACTCACACCTTAAACCTACCAATTAGGTCTCCTTGCTCTTTAGGCCTTCAAACATAGTCTCAATATTCTAAAGCAAGAAATAAAATATTTCACATATCCATATGATTATATCACATGGGTGAAACCTTAAATACCTCTACAACATTTCCATTCACCTTATACACTCCAATGTATTCTCTAAGCACTCAATTCAACTCTCTCAAAATGACCACTCATACTGGTCACACACAGTCAAAATACAGTCGAGCTATTTTCACTCACCTTATCTAATTAGGGGCATATTGTGACATATAATACATTATAATAAATATTTTAAACTTACTTTACATCTTTATATTCATTTTATTCCTTAAATATACGCATAACACCTTCAAATTACCTTTGCAAGATGGTCACTCAATCTACCAGTGCATTCATCAAACATAGTCAACTTCTAAGACTTTTTTCATACTTAATATGGATTTTTAAAACCTTAAAAATACATATATATATTATTAATGGAGTAAAAAACAATATACAAAAGTTATTACATCTTTAAACATCAAAATGCTATAAATAACTCTTTAATTTTCCTTCTCAGGTCACTTGTAGAACATGGTCAAACACATAGTCAACTTTTAAGATAAATATATTTGATTGTAAAAATAATAAAATATTAAAATAAAATTATATATATGTGATTTTAATTCATATTCAACTTTTATTTTTACATCACTTTGAAAATCATCCTAGATCAAATATATTAGCAAAATATTGAGCATTGGTTTTCCCTCATTAATTTGAATATTCAAATTCCAATGGTCACTAAGTAAATACAAAGTAGATAAAACTTGTAATCATATCATTTTCCCTATAATATTTATCAAATTTTCTCCTTCTATCTCCTTTTGAGCTTCCTAGCTTTAACTCTACATTTCTCACCATTGATCTTAGACAAAGGCATCCACGACTATAACACTTGGCACCCTCACGTGTCTTCTGAGCACATTGACTATTTAACTCCAATGAGATTCCACCACTTGTAATCCCTATGTGAAATCTTGATTATTTGACTTAATACACTCTATTTGATCATAATTTTCATGATGATGTGCTTACTATTCATCTTTATTTGATAGGTTTCATGTTCACCGTTAGATCTGTTGCTCAAGCTTCATGATTGTGACACATGTCACTAGCACATGAAATATTGATTATTTGATTTTGAAACGCACCATTGGATCCTTATCAAATAAAATAAAATTATAATTATTATATCTATGATCCAATTAAACTCTCACTATAGATCTCTGCTTCCAAATTTGGCTAAGTATGGTAACTTAGTGAAACTCTACCTATAAGGTCAACTTTGCACCTTAATAACTTTTGATAAGATCAACCTTATGACCTTAAATTTAAACCATATTATCTCCTCACATATTTGATATATCCATATATAAAAAATTTATTTAAACCGTCACACATGTGAAATATTATGTTATCAATCTGCTCACTCATCTTTATCTGTTAAGATGACTACTTGAATGTAGACACTCAATTAATTACTCTAATGAACTCCTTTCACTTACATAAGCGTTATAAGAACTCATAACATCCCATAAGGTCTATAAAACATGAAAATATCATAATTAACATCCATTAATTTCTTATCTAAGTCAAACATTGAATAACCATGCAGGAACATTGAAACACATTGAAGCACACTTTGTCATTGTCAATTTAACACACATGACACCTCATCAACAACCTTAGTCACCTTAGAGACCATTGAAAAACCTCTAACATCTACCAAATAGATTAATATCCAATTACATCACATCTTTCATAATGATATTTGTCTCATTTATATAAAACTCTATCACTAATAATGGATGGGTGTAATCCTAATCCTAATGTAGGCCGATTCATTACTAAATATAATAATTAAGTTACCTATTCGACCCCATTTATTAAACCAATGCAAATAAAAGGGGATGTGTGCCATATTTAAAAATCTCACTCAACCCATATACATCATAATATCATATCCCTATGTACATAAAAATATCTAATGTGCTAATAAAATCATCTCTTCTAGCACCATCAACTCACTCATTCCTAGATGTAAAGAAACATCATCATTAAACCTAGTTTATATATAAATACAAAGGTTAGGGACCAAGACCTCAACTAACATGGCATCCTTGTGCCTATACACAAACTAAAAATGGATTTATTTTGTGATCATATTATAGGTTATCTAATATGTCTACATCATTATTAGTACTCTCTCTTCCTAATCCTTGTTTTGTACATCACACATCTCAGTCAAAATATTCTCCAAGATATTTTAAAATTATTTCATAGTACCATTATCTCAAACATGATATAATGAGATATTATTATGTTAAAACATTAAAACATGTCACAATATCTATATTTTTTTAACCAGTAGATAGGTACCTTGATAAGTAGTAATGATTAGTAGACAACAAAACCTAGTGATTATATGCTCGTATATAAATATTATTTTAGTCTAAACTATGCAATCCCTATTAGTCACAACTTTAACCCAATAATTTAAATATTTAAGAGAAATGATAATGTATTTTATTATACCATTTCACATTATAAGGTTGATTGGTCCAACAAAATCAATATCTAACTTTTTAAATGGACCTCAAATCAAAACTGACATCGAAGGTGTCTCATTGTGCTTATTAGGCATTCTAATTATATGAAAAATATCATAGATGTATGCATATTTTTGAGAATCCTAGCGTAAACTTGGACTCAATAGATTTAAAATTAATGTGTTCATGGTTTTATCCTTTCTTGAATAACTACCCCTTGCAATTCCTTCATGACACTATTTTAACACGACTTATCATTCATGCTCTAGGACACAATTATCAATACCTCATCCAATCCAATATTAGAAAAAATCACATTAATTAATTGAAAGGGTGTCATTTCCATAATCATTTGATTTTTATATATTTTAGTATAATGTTATGTGCATAATATGATGTAAATATTACAATAATCTCTTCAAGCTCTTAAAGAACAATCTCTATGAAACCATTAAGCATTAAGTAGGTCATCTTCAATACCACCTTATGTTAATTCCCTTTATTAGTAATGGAAAAATGGTCATGCATTATATGTTTATTTTTTATCTTTATCACAATATTCAACTCAAATTTGTGAAAGAGAATTAACCATTTCCATACTTGACCATGCAAGGCTAGTTTATTGACTAAATACTTTAAAGTCTAACGATCTATGAAAAAGGTGAATGGGGTAGATAACAAAAGATACCTAAATTTTTGTAGTTCCTACACCATCCTAGTGCATCTTAATTTATATAAATATATTTTTTATCCACATATGTGAAATTATTGTTGGAAAAATAGATGGGTTAATTAATATTATCCTCACTAGGTTGAACCAATACTGCTCAATGGCCATTGTCGATGCATTGAAATGAACATTGAAATGCTTTCCCCAATATATAAATAGTAATATAGGAGAAAATAAAATATTATCATTAAATATATCAAATACTATATGTTTATTAAATCCCTAATAAATCATCTCATCTTTTCTTAACATTCCTTTCAATGGTTTTACTATTTATGAGTTATTTATGAAAATATTATAGCAGCAATCTTATTTCCTAGGAAGATACAAACATCCTTAAGTTTTTCAGGTATAATCAACAAAAAAATGATTTTAATATTTTTATTATCTACCATCATGTCATATTTATAGATAACATGACCCAAAAAGTGTTTTATGGTGTCATAAAAACACAAATTTTCAAATGAACCACTATCCACGTATGTCAAAATTTCTCAAACATTATGCACATTTCCTACACATGGTCACACAACATGTCATATAAAATCAAATTATCCATATATACCTATAAAAACTCATGAATAATATATTTTAAATTTACAATCACAATCCTTGAAAACATTGTAGATATGTTCTTCATACTATAATGTACCCTAGTGTAAGCAAAGGATCCAAAATTTATACAAAAAGTTATTTTGTAAGTTTCTTCCTCCTCAACTATTACCTTGTGATACCCAAAAAATCCATGTTTAAAATGGTATGCCTCATGTTGTATACTAATTTCCTAGATTCTTCTATGAAAGGGCTAGGAAATGGGTTTGTTATGTGAGCAACATTTAGTGTCCTGAAATCTATGTTTAGTCCTTCTTGATAGAATAACTGTTAGTGTTTGATATTATTTTCATCTTAATTATTTATCATGGATTATTCTTACAAATGTATTCAACTTACTTACTGTAGACACCTAATTTTATCCACTCTCATGCTTAAACTGACATTCAGTTCAATTTCTATCAAATAACACATTTTAAGCCTAGAAATCACTTGAATTACCTAAATTCATCTATGTAATGGATTTAATTTTCTAAAAATGTAATGAGGCTAGCTTATTTTGTGTATTGTCCTTTATGCATCACTAACTTGGTTTAGTTCTAACCCTATTCAACTTATGACCTAGTAATTTGACACTTTTGGCATGTTAATCTATTAATTCATGACATTTAAATCAATTTCCAAAAGCTAAAAATCACTAAGCAAGACTAATTATATTTCTAATATTAATTAACTTGCCTAAACAAAAATTCTAAATCAAATTAGTGAATTTCATTTACTAAAAAGGAATTTTTGCCAAAAATGAAGTCAAAGAGTCAAATGAGCTAATAAAGTGATTTATTATCTCATAAATATTCAAAAATATGACTCACACCTCACAAATATCTAAAGTGAGTTGTCATGCCTCATAAATATCATAAATTGAGGCGTCAAGATTTCATGAGTGCCTTAAACCCTCCCAAAGTTAGACTAACTTAACCAAGGTTAATTTAGACTCAACCCAGTTTATAATTTAACCTAACCTACCCATGGTTGGAGTTAGTTCTTTGAGATATAAATACAAGTGCCCACACTATTGATAAATATTTTTTTGTGTGTAAGGTTATTCTATTGGAATACCTTCTTGAATCCCTTGAAGAGTAGAATTTTTATGCCAAGATTCAAAACTAGGCCACAAGTGACTATTGGAGAGATGTTACCACCATGGAAGATCATTGATAAAATGCTATAATCATCATAGGTTGAGCATGAACATTATTATTCCAAAAAGTAAGCATCATATGCGAAAAGGGAGGTAAGAAATTTGTATGGTCATCTCTATTTTGTGCTCTTGCTTATTGTGTTATTCTCACCCTAGTTCTTAGGCAAGAGGGTTTAGTCTTAGTGCATTATTGTTCTTGATGTTTTCTCATTTTGACTAAAAAAAGACTAATCTACTTATTGTTTCCTCTTTGAACTCCTAAAGTACATAATGACACACCCAATGGGATCTCACATCTCTTATGGCCAAGGGGATTAATAGACTAGTCTTTGTTTCTCTAATCGAGTCATCTATATCTTCAAGTTTAGATTTTTAGATTTGTTTTTTACACATTTTTTAACAAGCTGGCAAGGTTCAATGCCAATTTTTCATATTGGCATCGACTGTAGGAATCGACCATGACCTCTGCATAGAAAATAGATCAAGGTAAGAAACATGGCTAACAATGATTTTACTTGATTTTGATTTCCTTCATTTTATGTTTGATGATTTTTAAGTCATCTACATAACCCTTTTATTGTAGAATCCATGAGATATTTAGGTTTTAAAGTTAATTTATTAATCATCATTCCTTCAAAATAGAGCTAGTTTTTGGGTGTTTACAGAAAACATCAACGATCTACTTTTATCAACATTAATTTTTGTAATCAACATCAATCTCTATGGATTGGTCATTATTATTCTCTAAGACGAAAAATTAAAAACTCAAGAAGTAAATTTAAATTGTTATTTTCTCACTTGCTTTTGGGATTTTAAGCAGGCAAACCCTCTGACAATTTTCAGGTCCTAGGGTGGAAAGAGCAAAGTTTAAGCATGGTTAAATTTTATTGATATTTTATTTGGCACTTAAAATTTACTTAATTATTTTCATCTCTTAGTTTTTTTTGAATTTTTTTCAATTATAAACAACAAATACAAGGGCCAAATTTCATTTCACATTTCACCTAGTGCTTTAAATAAAACTCAAATCTTAGACTAAGTGCTCCTAAGAGATTTGTTTTTGTTTATTATTTTTGTTTTTTTCATTTTATTTCAAATCTTAATTTATGTGTATGTTCTTCCCCCATCCCCTTTAGGGAACATAGGTGACCAAAAGTGTTTTTTTCATTACCTTGTTTCTTAGTCCAAGCCTAGAAAGAATGTTGTCTATGTTCTCTCCAAGTTTGAATAACTTGAGTGATTTTTAAAATGACCTTTAATGTCCTAGCTTCACTTATTTTTTGTATGCATTTAGATTATGGGTAAGAGTTCATTACCTCACCACAAGTTATTTATGGGTGAATTGACTTGGGGTTTCATCTCCCAACATCATACCATCCCTTCTACATGATGGGGTATATAAATTAGGGAATATGATATTATGATTACTAGTGGGATGAGCGGCTAGCGTCTCCAATTATAATGAAAACTTGAGCCAAATCTGGATAAACATTAGACTCCAATAAGAATTAAATGGATGGAGTATCTATGAAAAACAATAGACCCTTGCATAGTAAGTTATCTGGGATGAACTCAATTGATTTGATTGTATCTATAGTGTTAACCACACTTGAAACTATCTAGAACACATAAAACTTATAGTTTTTAGACAAAAACACTTAATGTTGAAATATTATTAATGTAGGGTGAGTATCCCAAACTTATGTGTCACCATAAAAATTATTGATAGATGGGGGGGGGGGGGGGGGGGGGGTGCTAAAAAAACCCAACTTTTCATCTGCACCTAAATTTATTCGATTAACAAATTATTTCCTCTCAAGAAGGAGTATATCGATGGAATTTGACATACAGACATAATATGAGAAGGTATAAGAGGTTATTAAAATCCCTAAAATGAGTTTTTTAAATATGGTTATACTTGTTTTATAAATAATCCTCGGTCTCTCCATTGAATTGGTCTAACCCTTGAGGCAAAAAGGGGCTTAACATGCCTAAATAGGCCTACATACATGAATTAAGACATTTGATAGTCAGAGGGATTGATATAAGTCTGAAGATAATTGAAAATAAAATAAGGGAGGTGTAAAAAATATATCATTATGATTAGACCTTAAGACATGAAGTACAAGATCTCACCTCACTCATAACACAATCAAGACCTTAGTTATCTCTTACAGGTAGGGTCACTTGTAAGAGAGTAGAAGTGTGAACACCATGTAGAGAAGCACAATATATATATGAAGAGGATTATCTAAGCTACTCTCCCAATAATTTCACTTGTAATAGTTACTTAATTCAATGGTCATAGGCAAAGAAGGAGCATAATGGTCTTTTAGGCCTAAAATGGATTTGCATAGGTCTGATAAGAATAGTTGGGGTATTTACATAATTTAAGGTTATCAGGAGGATGGAACCATAAATAAAATAAATATAAATCATGTGATAGGATTTTAAACATTTTAAAATCATTATATTAAAGTAATAAGACACTAAGTCAACCCCTAGGGCTACATACGTGTGACCTCTTACAAAACCTAAGCCTAACTATATAGGGTATGCAAAAACATAATTGCTAAAATACATGATCCCAAGTATGTTTTAGGGTCATGTGGCTATGTTTCATGGTCCTAAAAAACTCCATCACTATTATTTAATAGTGGAAGAGGGTACTCAGGTCCTAAACACTTAGGCTAGCAGGCAGGCCATCAAGCAGTCATATGAGAGAAGGATGCAGAAAAAGTAGTTTAAATGGATAGAGGAAAATACAAAGGATGGGAATAGGTAATATAAAAGTTTTAACATGATTTTTAATCTCCCTAAAGTCACCTATAAATCAATCATACCCTTGAGACTCAGTTGAGGTCTGCTAGGCCTAAATCTAGTCTTAAGGCCTAGAAACCCCAAATCATCTTGAGGCATGATCAGACCTTTTCCAAGAAGAAATAGGACCTTGAAATTTTTTAAGAGTATGTTACATATCCTAATAATGTGATTTCAAGTAGATTAATACAAAGTAATGACCAAACTCAATCTTATCACCATCTTGAATTCTATAATCTTACACAATCACCTCAAACTACACTTTTAGGTACTCACATTTTTAATCACAAAAGAACTCAGGGAAAATGATCCTAGGGGAATTTGGTAACCCCTATGGAATCAAGATCCATGGTAGAGGGATTTGGTTTAAGGGTCTCACCTTTATAAATAAATGTTAAGGCTATAGATATGTCTAGACTACCTGTAGAAATCTCAAGGTTCACCAACTTGCACTCACATCTTTCCACACAAGATACATGGGACCCTAATATTTTAAAGAGTTTTAGGGGGGTATATAGAATAAACATCCATGACCATAAGTTTGGGATTGGAAGTCTCATATTTATGAACATTTGTTAATATGGTAGACCTCCAAAACCCTACTACAAACCCAACTTGGGAAAAATGAAGTTTTTAACTCTTAAACACTCCTAATTAACCTAATAACCACTTTAATCATAAATCCAACTCAGAAGAGACCCTATTTATAGTACTTAGGTATATAAACACTATATGGAATTGTAAAAAAAGGTAATTTTTGAAGTTTTTGTGATGTTTTTAGGGTACAAGGTTGTTTTGGAAGTTACAAATCATTTGAGGTGAAGGTTTGGGACTTGTTTTATCTCCTCAAATCCTAATATTTCCAAGAATCTACCTAAAAATTCCTATGTAACTCTCCTCCAAATAGCCAATCTGTAGATGTCAAAAGTAAGTGGCCTAGTCACCTAATTTGGTAATGTTCTAGGTGTGAACTACTCAAAAATACCTATGTCATGATATGAGACTTTTATTAGTCTTAAAAATCATCTATCCACTTGTTTTATAGGTATTTTATAGGTTTTATGGCCACCCAATTAGCCAACGGTCAAATGACTAGGCCTAGTGGCCTAATTAGCTTACTTGGTCAATAGAGAGTTAGAAGCTTACATAGATAGATTATTGGAAGGGTCAATACAAAGATATTAAACCTGGTAACTAATGCATTAAATGAATCAAGTGTGTATTCCATGGTCATCATGAAAGAGGAGGATAGTTACCTAGTTGGGTCAACATACACAAGGATTAGTGGGTTATTCAATGCCTCATGGAGGCTAATTACACCCCAATTACATCATGTAACTACCTCAATAGAAGTAATTGATCCCTTTTTGATCATGGTCATGCTCTAAGGGAAGTCAAATATGTCTAACCCAGATTCCACCACTCTACCTCAATGCCTAAGGGGCTAATTGAAGAGCATCAATGCATGGAGAGAGTTAAAAGAGGGCTTTTAAGGCTAATGAAATGGATGCATGAATGGACTATAGTAATTTATGACCTATCATCTATAAATATATTCCATTTTCACTCTCCTTCTCTCTTTATTATGCTATATATTTAGGCCTTAAGGCCTTTATTTATATCCCTCACCTAAGTATGATGAAACTCTGCCTATTTTTGTACTTGATGAACCTATTAGACTGATGAATAAACTATTGAAACTTATCCATGATTGGTTTATAGTGGGTATATGTTTGTTCAAATGTGATAAGTGGTATAAATATTCCCTTATCATGTCCTTGGCACACCTATATGATGATAATTTGTTTTATGTAGTTTATATGAAGTGTCAAAGATTCGTGATCATGTTTAGAGTGTAATTTGGTTAGAAATGCCTCAAGATAGGCCTCTCACCATTCACCTCCAAGTTATAGTTACTCATTAGTACCTTCATATGAAATATTATTTCCTAAGAGTTATTAGAGATAATTCTTCAATTCATTTATGCTTAACTATTGTTGTTAGGATTCTAAATTGAGTGGATGGATGAATCATATTGGTACATCACCACCCCTTAGATTATGTTTATTTCATGTATTTTATACCCCCTTTTCACCGCAATAATAGTATGTTTGAGTGGATTGAGCCCAAATAGGTGCACTAGAAGAGTTATCCCTATAATATAAAGGTTTGGTTTAATGATAAGGTCACCTACAAACTTTAGTCCATTCCCATGTTAGTCCAAGTCTAAATTAGAATTGAACGATATCTTTCAAAAGGTGCAACTTGGGTTTTTAATAGTTTTAACATGCCTAGTGAGACTAGATTCAAGCATTGGAGACTTTACAATAGCATCTTGGTCATCTCAAGCATATTAAAGCATTCAAATTCCAAGTTGTAGTCATAAATTCATGATGTGGGTCATCACAAGGTCATCATCTCATGGTAATAATAGTTTTTATTGATAGTTGTATTAATTTTCATGTGTCTCATGATGAGTGATGGTTTCATATGGGGTATAAATCTATCACACACCTCCTTATCATCAACCCTATGACTCATATCACTCCTATGATAAAACCTACCATCCTTATATTCACCTTTGTCAATAATATGAGATCCCTCATCAGGCCTCTGAGCCTATTCAATACTAAGGACACCACTCTAACCCTCCTTATGAGCTTAATTCACCTCCTTATTAGCATAATTATCAACCTAATCAATCATGGAAATATCATGACCTTCATGGCTAACCCAAACATGTCACAAACCAATCCATATCAAGCCTCAAACAAACCTTGTTAAGCTATAAAAGACACATGGTGAACATTGACACCCTAAGAGGGTATGGCCAAGAAATCCCTAGGCATGTGATTGAGATCACGAGAAATTCATTTTAGCATGCTAAATAAGAGTGGGAATTCTTTATGAGAGGTCATTTAAGGATCAATAGTGATATGTTAAGTATATAAGATATAGTTTCAAATATTTAGGAGAAGTTTGTAGCATATGAGGGGAAACAAGTTCACCATCATCAGCATTATGTCCCCCCTCAATATCATATTAGTCCTCCATTGAGATACCCATCACCCCTAAAAAGTCTCAAGAAAATGAATGTCAAGACCTCCCCAGTCCTTTATAAGTCCTACCAACTTTTCCTACTTGGAGATATGTCCAAGAGAGAGTTCAAAGGGAAGTAGAAGTGTGTCTTGAGAAGGCTGAGTTCCATGACTCATAGTAGACTTTACAAGGCCATTCACCTTCTGATCCATATGAAGAAACCTCTAATCAGATGGTACTTGATTTTGAGTATCACCTCGTTAAACAAATTGAACTTAAAAATCAACACCTATATTAGTCAGTGGTAGATGCAAGAGTAATACCATCCCAGTAGGAATTTCTTCCATTCATGTCCAAGGCTACAACAAATGCAAAAGAATAACCTCCTACATATAAGTTTCTAACTTGGAAACAAATGTAGCAATCAAGGGGAGGAGGATAACAATCAAGAATAAGCCAAAGTGTTAAATTAGAGGATGAGTCTGATATCATTCAAGATTTCAAGGCCTTCCCATCATGGAGGTCTATTCAAGATAATGTGCAACAGAAAGAGGAAGTGATGGTTTTCAAAGATGGGAAACTCAATAAGCATGATAAATAATCTAGAACACCATTGGATTTGAATCATCTTCTTGAACTCTTTTAATTATACACCATGCCATTCCTTGAGAAGGAGTTTGTTCTATATGAGAAAAATGAATAAGAAATAGTTGTATTAATAGATTATGAGAGTGGTTTGAGTGAATAAGAAGAGGAAATCACCATTGGGACACCCCTTGGTAAGAATAAGTATGAGTCAGTCTTCCATAATGCAAAAGAGGATGAACTCTAAGAGGTTTCTTGGGTGCAAGATAATATATAAGAAGAAGACACTTCAATTGGAAAAGAATAAGATGGTTCCAAAGAGCTCCTTGATGGCATGGTAGCCTTTATTTCTCATGGCATTCATGAAGAGTGGGAAAATGAAGCATTTGTTCAATCTGTAATAGCTGCAAGGCAAAGTGATAACCTCCAAGGGTTTATAAACATTCAAGAGAATGTATGTGTTCAAAAGGCTTCCAATTTCATTAAAGACAAAATAACCCTTCCTTGATGCTAAGATAAGCTTGTTTATATGCATGAGATCCCAATAGTTGATGATAGTTTTAAGTGTGATCATGATTACACATAGTGTCAAGGTGATAATTATGACCATTACAAGTAGTTCATAAGCATTTGTAATGAATATCAAACCCTTTAAGGACTCACACGTCATAAATATCATGTTGAAGATAAATCAACTACTGATAATGTCAAGAGTTACCCACAAGAAGATCAAGCCCAAGATGATGGAAGGAATGATGAAGTGTTTCCTAAAATAGTACATTAGAGTGTAGGCACAAACCAAGACATGGAAAATCAAGAGAAACTTATGATTAAGGTAGAGATGAGGCTAATCATGCAAGGTAGACAGATATGAGATGATTATGATTGGGTGCTTGACCCGCCTAGCCAATATGTACACCTAAGAGTGGAGAAAGAAGGTCCAAATACTCTCTTAAGGATATGTGAACATGTTAATGCCTTTAGATACATGTGGGAGTCCTCGTATAATGAGAAATCCCTGGTTGGATCCCAATTAACACATAACCATTTGACCTCATGCAACTAACTTGATCAAATGAGTTTCTTTTTTGATCTTGGAGGAGGCATGAGGTGTCTTCTAGTTAGTTATTTCTATTAGTTTCTTATCTTGTCTCAATAAGTGTATCATACACAGGTTTTAGTTAGTTGCCTTAGTTTTCTTGGTATCTTTGTTATTTGATTCTTAGGTTTTAGGTGTATTTACTAGGTTTAGGTGTTTTTTCTTTAGTTGTCATCACTATGTCTTGTGAGTTTTTTTAGTCCTAAAAGGTGTCATAGGTGATATGTATATTTGGTAGTCTAGGAAAATGGGCATATAAGTCATGATGTCATCCTTGAGTCAGTGGGTTCTCTTAACCAACAAGTTGGTCACCCTTAGGAGTCTCCAAAAATGTTGAAATATTGGCCTCACAGGGCAAATGTCAACCCCTTCCATCAAAAACTTGCATGAGACCCCCTCTAATCTTATCTACAGTGTCTAAATTGGTCATGGTCCTATGAATGTCTCTTGAAGTATTTTAATCTTGTTGAGAGGTCTCATGTTGTCATAGAGTCTACTTGTGATTATCATATATCATAGTTGTTTTGAGGCCTATTGGTGATGTATTAGGTGTCATAGTGATCATGGATTAATTAGGAAGTTACCACTATCCTTCTCAATTCTATAATTATGGTATAAATAATGTTTGGTAAGATTAAGGTCATTTAGCAAATATTAAGGTAATTTGGAGAAAATGAGGTTTCTAATCCTTATAATTTTAGAACTTTTTAAGCCATTTCAATAAGGGGAGACTTTTCCAATGAAATGTAAGGGAATCTAAGCACTATTTGAAGTCATTACATGAGGTACAATAGTGTGTTTAAGGTCATTATTCATTATATACTCATACAGGCCTAATTCACCCATAGAAGCCATCAAATACCCCATACATGCCTCATATGAATCTACATTACATTGTTAAACTTAGGATAGAGAGTTTTTTAATGCCACATTTCCTTTAAATGGGTCTTAAATTAGACTTATTTATATTCTAAATCATATTTGAATGGTTTCATATTCATAAATGTCCATCTCAAGACCTATTTTCACCCCCACTCATTAATTAGATCCCACACATGGGAAAATATGCCTTTTTATCTCTTCCCTTTTCATACCACCAATTTTCAAATGATATTTGACCCATGTTTTCCATCTTTATAACCTCTAATTGAGGTTTAAAGATTGAAATATGGAAAACAAATGCAAAAAATTATAGGGTTTTCAAGTGTTTTAGCAGGTTGTATAGACTTGTACAGTAATTTTCATACAAAGGGGAGTTAGGGGTTGTAAATGAGAGTTCATGTCAAATGTCTGGGATAAGTTTTAGGTTAAAATTATGTAAGAACATGCCAAAAACATTCCTCTCTCTCCAATGAGTCCTTGGTAGTCCAAATAAACTTTCAAGTTTTAAATAATTTTGTACATGAGAGAGAAGATCAAGATCTAGGATTTTATGGAATGAAGGAAGTCCTTGACATTCTTATCCATGTCATTTATCTATAGGTTCATGGCTTGATATTTATTTAAAAATCTTAACAACATGTACACTCCAGTGAGCTTCTTCATTTGTGCAGGGGTTGGAAATGGCAATGGTTTTGGTCTATTTTTTAGGATTTTTTGCAAACCAACACTTGTTGTGTGTTCCTAAGGTCCTCACAGACCATATCCATCACCCTACACTCCTTCTATCTTTATTTATAGAATACAAATAGGTTTCCCTTAATTGAGTGGTGGTTATGGGTTTTTTCATAGTTCTTTAGAGTCCACTAGAACCTCTATGCCTTCCCCAAGCACTCAGTTCATCCATCATCAATTTTAGATCCCTCCAAGTCATGTTCCAAGGTGACTACCATATGTGCATTACATGATCTCCTAATAAGCATAAGCATGTGTCATTTTAGTGGCTATAAATGGGTTTCAAGTCAAGTCAAAATAGACATCACCTCCTTCATGTTATACTAATTCCTTGTTTTATCACCCTCAAAGCCCATCACTATCATATGACCAAATATTCTTAGTTTTCATATTTGAAAATTGAACCCTCATAAGATCACCTATAGGCTTGTACCTACATACTAAAGAGACAGAGGTCTATTAATAGCTAGAGGATTTATTTATGTTATGGGTTGGATGTTTAAAAGTCAAAAAAGGCTTGTGGAGAGAATTAAAATATGAAAATCTTATGATGAGGATGAGGGCATTAATAAGTTATTGTTATGAAGGGAAAAAAGAGAATCAAGACAGTTAGACAAATCTACTTGAGAGACTTGACTGTCTTGTGGGGGATCAAATAGAGTTTTGGTGCCCTAAAGATGTGATTTTCAAATAAGGTCAATGGGGAGTGATTTCCACCAATAATTATTATCCATTTCAACTTGGATAGATTTCTTTAACAAACTTAACACCAAGGTCAATTTCAGAAGGTAACTTAACCATTTATAGGTAGATTAACAAGTTCAAAGGTAGTCTAATGGGAAATTTAAGTGTTTGGAGAATGTATAAGGAAGGATAAAATTGTCTATAAAGACATGATAACTAGACAAACTCCATTCAAGGTCAGAAACACCAGACAAAAGGAACTCACCTATCATACACAATCAATAGACATAAGATGTCTATAGGCAGACATGATAAAATAAGGGACTGAGTGAGAAATGGGGTCTATAAAGGGGTTTTAGATTGCCTATGCTAGTGAAATAACCCCCATGCATGGTGTACCACAAAATTAATGATTTAAAGTACCATGAAGGGATGATCTATACCTATAGCTTAGTCAATGGACCTAGAAAGAATACCTATAGGTAAGGTTCCCAAATAAAAGATGAAACTGTCCAAAACCCTACATGGTAACAGAGAGAGAGAGAAGGATAAGTAAATATTTTATTTGTTTTAAAATCTCTCAAGCCACCTTTCCATATCTTGGTCCTTTGAGATAGGATTAGAATTGGATAGCCTAATCAAACCTAAACACACCCACATACATTCAAAATCCTAGATGCCACATATAGGCATAATATGAGAAGGTATAAGAGGTTATTACAATCCTTGAAACAAGGCTATAATTTTTTTATGAATAATCCTTAGTCTCTCCATTAAACTAATCTAACCTTTGAGACAAAAAGGGGCTTAACATGCCTAAACAGGCCTATATACATGAATTAAAACATCTAAATATCAGAGGGATTGATAAAAGTTAGAAGATACCTAAAAATAAAGTGAGGGAGGTGTAATAGATATCTCATGATTATGAAGACCTTAAGACATGAAGGATAAGATCTCACCTCACCCACAACATGGTCAAGACCTTAGATATCTCTTACTAGTAAGGTCACTTGTAGGAGAGTAGAAGTGTGAACACCATGAAGAGAAACACAATATAGAGATAAAGAGTAGTATCTAAACTACTCTTCCAAGACTCTCACCTTCAATAGTTCTTTAATTCAATGGTGAGAGGTAGATAAGGATCCTAATGGCCTTTTTGGCCTAAAATGGATTTGCACAAGCCCAATAAGAATAGTTGGGGTATTTACATAATTTAAGGCTATTGGGAGGATGAAATCAGTAGTAAAATTAGTGTAAGGGACATGATATGGTTTTAAACATGTTAAAATACTTATATACAAGTAATAATACACTGATTCAACCCCTAGGGCTATATAGGTGTGACCTTCTACAAACCCTAAACCTGACTATATAGGGTAAGCAAGAATAGAGTTATTGAAATACATGATCCTAAGTATGTTTTAGGGACCTATGGGTATGTTACATGGTCCTCAAAAACTCCATCACTACTATTAAATAGTGGAAGAGGGTATTTAGGTCCCAACCACTTAGGTTAGTAGGTAGGCCTACAGGCAGTCATATGAATGAAAGATGTAGATATTGTAGTTTGAATGGCTAGAGGCAAATATAGAGGATGGGAATAGGTAATATAAAAGTGTTATCATGATTTTGAATCTCCCCTAAGTAACCTATAGATAATTTAGACCCTTAAGACTTAGTTAAGGTCTACTAGGTCTAAATCTAGTCTTAAGCCATAGAAACCCCACACCATCTTAAGCCATGCTCAAACCTTCTCCAAGTAGAACTCGGACCTTGAAAAATTGTAGGAAGATGATACAAATCCTAATAAGGTGATTTCAAGTAGAGGAATGTAAAATAATGACCAAACTTAGTCTTATCACCATCTCAAATTCCATAATCCTACATAGTCACCTCAAAATACACTTTTAGGTACTATAAATGCTCCCAGGGGAAGTTAGGAACCCATATGGACTCAATATACATGGTATATGGAGCTGGTTTAAGGGTCCCACCTTTCTAAACAAACATTAAGACCATAGACATGTCCAAACTACCCGTAGAAAGCTCAAGGTTAACTAACTTGCACTCACATCTCTCCACATAAGATGCATTAGACCCTAATATTTTCATGAGTTTTAGGGGGTTCTATATACTAAACATCCATGATCATAAGTTTGGGATTGGAGGTCCCATCTTTATGATCCATCCTTAACATGGCAGACCTCTAAAATCCACCTTAAACCTTGATACAAACCCAACTTGGGAAAATTTAAGTTTTTTACACTTAAAAACTCATAATTAACTTGATAAAAACTTGAATCTTAACATAAACTTAGAGAAAACCCTACCCATGGTACTTAGTTGTATGGACACTATACAAAATTGCTAGAAAAGCGTACTTTTTCAAGGTTTGTGATGTTTTCAAGGTAAAGTGTTGTTTGGAAAGATACAAATCATTGTATGTGAAGGTTTGGGAATTTTTTTATCTCTAAAAATCCTAATATGTCTAAGAATCTACCTTAAAACTCCTCTACAACTCTCCTCCAAATAGCCAGTCTGCAGATGCTAAAATCAAGTGGCTTAGTGACCTAGTTTGATAAGGTTACATGTGTGAACTAATCAAAAAAACCTATGTCATGATATGATACTTTTATTTAGGCCTAAAAATAATTTATCCACCTATCTTATAGGTCTTTTACATGTTTCATGGCTAATCAATTAGCCAACAGTCAGATGATTAGGCCTAGTGGCCTAATTGGCTTATTTGGTCAACAAAGAGAGTTAAAAGTTGATGTAGAGAGGCTATTAGAAGGGTTAATATAGAGATACTAATACTGGTAACTGATGCATTGAATTAATCAAGTGTGTATTCCATAGTCATTATGAAAGAGGAGGACAGTTACCTAGTTGGGTCAACATGCATAAGGATTAGTGGGTTGCTCAACACCTCATGGAAGCTAATTACACCCCAATTTAATTATGTAATTACCTCAAGAGAAGTGATTGGTCATTTTTTGGGTGTTTTCATGCTCTGAAGGAAGTCAAATATGTTTGACCTAGCCTCCACTACTATACCTCAATACCTAAGGGGTTAATTGAAGAACATCAATGTATGGAGAGAGTTGAAAGAGGACTGCTATGACTAATGAAACTAATGTATGAGTGGACTATTGTTATTTATGACCTCTCATCTATAAATCCATGCCATTTTCCCTCTCCTTCTCTCTCTTTTCTATTATATAATTAGGCCTTAAGGCCTTGATTTGTATCCCTCACCTAGGTATGAGGAAATTCTGCTTGGTTTTGTACTTGATGAACCTATTAGACTAATGAATAGACTATTGTAGCTTCTCCATGATTGGTTTATAGGATTTATATGTTTGTTCTAATGTGATAAGTGGTATAAATCTTCCCTTAGCATGTCCTTGCCATACCTATATGTTGATAAATTGTCTTATGCAGGTTATATGAAGTGTTAAAGATTGGTGATCATGTTTGGAGTGCAATTTGGTTAGAAGTGCCTCAAGATAGGCCTCTCACCCTTCACCTCAAAGTTATATTGTATTGATCTATCATTTGTTGAGATAGCAACATTGAGAGATAGGTGTGTGGTATACACAAAGGGGTTGGTGCTCCTGTGGATTGGTGCTCACGAATTGTTGCTGAGTTGGTGCTTGGCAAAGGGGTTGGTGCTCCTGTCGGTTGGTGCTCATGAATTGTTGCTGGGTTGGTGCTCGGCAAAGGGGCTAGTGCTCCTATGGGTTGGTGATCACGAATAGGTGCTGGTTTGGTGCTCGACAAAAGGGTTTGAAGCTCTTATGGGTTGGTGCTCATGAATTGAAGCTGAGGTTTGTACTTGGCAAAGGGGTATGGTGCTCCTGTGGGGTTATTCTCACGAATATATTTGAGATTGATTCTCTATGGTTTTTCCCACATTGAGTTTCCACGTTATATCTGGTGTCTCTCTCTATCTTGTGTGATGTTTATTGTTTGAGTTTTATTGCATTTCTTGAATGATTGATTAAGTGGAATTTGGTTAAAAAAAATATTTATAAGATATATAATATACTGATTCACCCCCCCTCTCAGTATATTCTGTGCTTAACAATTGGTATCAGAACAGGTTCCTTCAGAAAGGGTTTAACAGCTTGAAGGTAGATCAAAGGAAAAGCACAGATGGCTAAGTAGCTAAAGAAGGAGAATCAAGAATTGAAATCTATGGTTGAGGCCCTTAAGGAAAAGGTGTGTATCTTGGATTCTAAGTTGGCTATAGAAGTAAAATAAAATAAGATATTTATTCAAGATCTTAAAAATCAGTTAGAGGTTACAACTTCAATTTTAACATCAAAAGAAGAAGAGTGTAATCATTTGAAGGATGAGTTAAGTTCTTTAAAGGATAATCATGAGAAGTTTATAATCAAGGTTGAGAAAGATCATGAAATATCAGTCCAAGGAAAGAAGGATGCAGGTTTTGCAGGTAAATCAAAGAAGCCAATCAGGCAGCCCAATGCTTTCAAGTTTTCAAATTCTTTTCATAGAAGTTGTTTTGTTTGTCATCATGTTGTTCATAGGGCAAAAGATTGTATGAGGAGAAGCAATGAGTCAAAGGGAGATCACAATCACATTCAAGAAAAAGGTATGAGAAATATTATTTGCTTTTGTTGTCATGAGGTTGGCCATGTTGCTAGATTATGCCAAAATAAAGTAAAGAGATATTCAAAGTATGTCAAAGGTTACAAAGCCCCTAAAAGATATAAGAAGAGTCAAATTAAGGTGTGGAGACCTAAAATAACAAAGGTTGATCAGGTTGAGTTTAAGAATGAAAATGAATTACTTGCTATAGTAGATAAAGAATCAGATAAGGATTGTAAAGAGTCTCTTGTTACATTTGAGCATGAGCTTTGTCAAGATAAGAAAGTTGAAAAAGTTGAGAAGATGAAAAACATCATAAATGATAAGGTTAGTAGGGCAAAAAGGTTAGATATGCTTAAACAGATTGTAAAAGAAAAACACAAGAAAATTAAGGAAGAAACAGAGGAGATGTGGGAATCTCCTGAGATTTATTTCTAGAACCCTTTTGTGTGGGGGTGTCTCTTCTAGGCTTCAAGGAGACACTTTTAAGAAAATTGAAGCATGGTGGGTACTATTGGGTCTTGCATATTTTGCATGACAAGAAGGTGAGTTGAAAAATTAATTTGTATATCTTTTGAGGGAATATAGTTTTGAAGAAAAGTTTTCATCAGTATTATGGTTTGAGGTTATTAGAATGATTCTTGCATATGCAGTGTTTTAAAGTGTTTCAAATGATTATAGTCATAAGAAATTAGAATGTTGAAAAAGATCTAATAGTTTCAGAAAGAAGGAAAAAGATACGCAGATTCAATGAAGAAGGATTAGAGTTTCAAAGTTCCATTCATTAGGAAGAAGATTCAGACATGTTCATGGTAGAAGAAACAACCTAAAGATTTTATGATGGTACAGATAGCTCTACATGTGAGAGGTAAAGATCAGCCATGGTTCATTGTTAGTAGATGTTTGAAGCATATGATAGGAGATAAGAGTAAATAAGATCAATGGTGGTATAGTGAGATTCTGAGATAAAACCACTGTCAGGATAGCCAGAAAAGGTACTTTATTTTTGGATAATGGTAGAACCAAGACTAAGAATGTTTCATAAGCATAATATATTAAATGTAAGGAAAATATGTGATCAAGGATACACCTTAAAGTTTCATTTGGAAGAGATTAGAAAGAAATATTCAAATAAGTTGATTGCATATTCTCAAAGGACAGGCAATGTTTTAATCAGATATCTTCTCAAAGATTGGTGAGAGGAGTTGGGAGTAATTTTTATTACTTCCTACCATTGATGTTCAGCATCAAGTGAGGGGGAGCTAAGTGTAAGCTCCAGGTAAGCCCTTTGCCATTGATGTCAAAGGGGGAGAATAATAGGTATAGGTATAGGTGTAGAAAATAGGTACAGGGAACAAGTACAGGTTGTTACAATAAGGGGCAGTTACTGTATGTTTTCAGATGACAGGATGTGGCAGTTTTAGGATTGAGGTTGCCATCAATGACAAAGGGGGAGATTGTTGGAAATATTATCATTGATGTCAAAGGTTTAGTATTATTGGTGATAAAGGCCCCATTGCATTTAATGTTATTTATCTTGGCTAATATGAGTTAATATTTATTTAATATTAATGAATATATTTTTGGTTGCATATGAGACAAAATAAGGGCCCATGGAGAAGTCGAAGAGTCACAAGATAAAGACAAAATAAGGATGGGATGCATTTTCCCATGAAGAGTCATCTTGGGGAATACCAAGAGTCACCAAGTGAAGACAAAAGAGTAAAGGGCAAATTTCTCATGAAGGGACACTTAAAGGAATACGAAAAGTCACCAAAGATAAGGATAAAAGTGGGAAAGACATTTTTGGTCATGAAGGGTCACCACATGATTTTTCAAATGCTTGGATATGAAGGGTCATCCAAGATTGGCACCATTTTCCATGAGAATTGAAAGGTCACAAAGGGGGAAGGCCAAAGGTCATTTGGAAAGCTATAAATAAAGGCTTGAGTAGCCATTTGTAATGTGTATGAGAGAGGTTGATTTATTATTATAATATCTAGCTTAGAAGAGCAATTGTGAGAGATGAATATGATTTGTATATCTAGCTTAGAAGAGCAAATGTGAGAGAGAGAGGAAGGAGACGTTGTATTGATCTATCATTTGTTGAGATAGCAACATTGAGAGATAGGTGTGTGGTATACACAAAGGGGTTGGTGCTCCTGTGGGTTGGTGCTCACGAATTATTGCTGAGTTGGTGCTTGGCAAAGGGGTTGGTGCTCCTATGGGTTGGTGTTCATGAATTGTTGCTGGGTTGGTGCTCGGCAAAGGGGTTGGTGCTCCTATGGGTTGGTGCTCATGAATAGGTGTTGGGTTGTACTTGGCAAAGGGGTATGGTGCTCCTGTGGGGTTGTTCTCATGAATATATTTGAGATTGATTCTCCATGGTTTTTCCCACATTGGGTTTCCACATTATATCTGGTGTCTCTCTCTGTCTTGTGTGATGTTTATTGTTTGATTTTTATTGCATATCTTGAATGATTGATTAAGTGGAATTTGGTTAAAGAAAAGATTTATAAGATATATAATATATTGATTCACCCCCCCCTCTCAGTATATTATGTGCTTAACAAACTTGCCTCATTACACACGTAGAAGGACCATGTATAATCCATATTATGAGAACTTTTTGACTAATGACACTTTTTTTCAAGAGTCATATGATGATGTCACTTATGAGATAGATCCATATCCCTCTTATAACATCCCATATGTTGAATAAAGGCATGACCATTTAGCATAGTATTTAGTAATTGTGCCTCCTTATCTAGGACAAGAAATAGAGTAAACACAACAATACCTTGATCAAATGATGCTTAAAATTGAAGAAGCCCAATAAAAATAACCTTATTATGTTACTACAGTGACATAAACTAGCTATGATCCATACTTGTTTGAACTTCATTTATTGGAAAACAAATACAAAGTGCTATTTAGAGATATCTGAGTAGGGGTTAGGTTTCTACCAAACTTCACATAAGAAATTTTATGTAGTTTGATTAGAATGCCTAGTAATGCACTGTGAATTCAACAGTTCAAATATGCATCTACTAGTTATAGCTGAGATTTGGTCCCAATGCCATAATAAGACCAAAATATGCTTGCAAAAAAAAATGCATTATGGATGAATAAATAGAACATGTATAATAGGCATACCAAAACTATCTCAACCTAGCTCCTAACCTAAATGCATGGGTTGTTTCCTCCATCAACAATGCAAAAAATAGATACCTTAGGATATGCAAGTCAAAATTTATATCCCTTTAGCCAAATCACGTTGGTTGGTGACATGTATAATGTTCACATTTTGATAGAAGATAATATTTCTCAAATATAATACCACACTCAAAATCTTGTGGATAACATGCAAGTGTAGTCCAATATATAAAAAAGAGGGTCTAACTTAATGTCAATTAATATATAGCATATTCCTCCAAATAATACCATGAGTGGATTGAAATAACAAGGAATATGTATGCCTATTTCCCAAATTCAACAAGTAACTTCCATTCCCCAACTAGTTGCTTCCTCAAATGTGCAATAAGGGCAATAAGATAATAACAAACCAACTTACCACTAAAACAGATACATAACATTATGCCACCTCAATAGTTGATAATAAATGTTCCACCATAATAATCACATACTAATGAACCTTCTCAATCACAAATTTTATGTAATCAACAATGTATTCCTATTAGTTAGAGAGTGCTAGTTTTTCAATAGCAACATTTTCCAAACCAACAAGTGTCATCCCAACAACAAATTCCAAATCAATAAGTTCCATTTCAATAGCAAGTGTCACTTTAACAACAAGTGTTATTTTAACAAGTATCAATTCAACAACAGGTGTTTAACCAACATCAAGGTTATTACACACATCAGGTATTAGGTACTCAACAATAATTTATTTTCACCTAATGGGTATCACATGTGAAATAAGGATATAAATACCAACACCTTCAAAAATAGGGACCTACTCAACAATGTGTTCCCTATATCCAACTAGGTTCAACAAGAAAACATCAAGTTCCCTCCCAATCCTAGCCATACCAACACATTCTACAGAGCCAAATTTTATTGCTACAAATATAATTCACTAACCAAGGTTATGTTTCCAAAATAAACCAAAATGTACCTCAAAAATAATGTATTCTATACCCACAATATAATCCTAATGCATGGATATGCATACTTGGTCATATGGCCAATTCAACTAGTATCCCACAATACACCTATCCCAATCAAGGTAATTTGCCTTTGACCATGCAACCTATTGAATATTTTGACAATTCAAAATAAATCAACCCCCTATAGTTTAAAATTTTATATAGGGGTCTATTATGGTCTTATATGGTGTACCATAGTCTTAGTGATGTTATTTGATGTGTCTTTAGCCTTGGCATATTTACTTTAGTCCTTTATGTCATTTCATGTCATTTAAGGTTAATTTTATGGTCATTTGTGAATCTTGTATATTTTTAATAGAGATACAAGTGTTTTGGAGTGTATTTTAACGTCCCATGTGTTATTTGAAGTTATATATACCGTTTCATAACTTTAAAAATGTAGGTACAAAGTTAGGACAAGAAAATCAAACAGTTAGAGATAGTTTTTAGTTAGTTTTATAGATTATGCATGAGTTTTATCATGTGTGGAAGGATTTAGATTGTATATTTAGATATTATAAACTCACTTCCAAACTTGAGCATCCTTTAAGATCCCAAAAATGACATAAAACCATTACATTCTTCCATCACACTCCTAGGCAAGTAGAAATAGTCAAATGATTTTCTGATGGTACAATCAACAGGAGAGAAATCAAATTGAATGCTCTTTAGGGATGAAAATAATCCTTGTATATTTAAAATACATGGTAATATTTCAATTATTAGTTGTTTTTTCTCTATTAACCATTGCTTATAAGGTCTACTTCTATTTTTTACATGTTCATCCCCATCACCTCAAGGTTTCTCTTTTGTTTGGACTGGCATATATAAACCAAGTGAGTTACATGTTCTTAGAGAGTGTTATTACCCTTATATCATGGTTTATATCCTTTATTTAATGTGTGTAGGTCAAAATATAAGCATGAACCATCTTAGTTTGTTAGGAGGACACCATTGGAGTTTACAAACCAAGTTTCATATGTTGCAGAGTCATCCTTCCTATAGTGGCTTCAAAATAGAGGTGGGATGTGTTTCCACTCTCATATTTCATATTATTTAGTTTCCATTTTAAATTTTTGGCCTCAAACTTGTTCCACGTGGATTTAATAAACTAATACATTCTCACACAGATAGCTTTCTTCATGACTGTCACACACAGTCAAGTCAAAAAGAGCCTTGAATAGTCATGGTGGTCAGACACAAAGGTTTAAAGGTGGCGAGAGGTCTCCTAAGGTGTAAAAAATTAAGTTTGAACCATTCAAATTATTTGATATTGGTTGAGACAATAAATTCCATAATATATATAGTTCTATTTTGTATACTACAATAACACCTACAAGAAAGATCCTACAAGGGTCTGAAGAATATTGAATGTTAGTTGTTTGAACTAATTTTAAGCCTATTTGAGGTCTAGAAACATGGAGAGTAACATTAAAACAATGGTGGATTCATAAGGTGACAAAAAAAATTGAATCCATGCTCATAAGGCAAGAAAGTTGCTAAAGGGATTCTTTACCTTAAACTCTCCAAAATAGGAATTCTACCCTACTTTTGATCCTCTCATGGTGGAGTATCTTGAAGTATAAACTAGTTTGGTGGTTTCCATCATGCATCCCAGACATAAGGGTAGTGATTTGACATGATATGAGGGTTATTTGGTCAGGATAAGGTTGCATAGAAAGACCTCCATCTCAAGCATTCTTTCACTATAGAATGTCAATATACTTTATAGAATTTTGAGTTTCACATGGCCTTACATTACCATATGACACAATAAAAGCATAGAGTGCTAAAAAAGTGACTTGTTCTAGATGAGAATTAACCTAATGACCATGAAGGATTCTAAACTATGGACTAAAAATTTTCATTTTCTAAACACCAACTATAGGGATCTCAAAAGTGCACATACAGGTTGACTAAAGATTGGTAACATATTAGAACATGATAGTTTAGATGTTATCTTAAATCCTAGGCATGTTATGAATATTTTTGACTATAAAGGTGATATTAGAGGCTCCAATAAATAATGTAGGGTATGAAACTCCAAGTTCTAACATGAAAATCTACCCTTTTGTTCTCAAAGTGGCTTCGTATAGTTTGATTATAGACTGACAAGATGTTCATGGGAATAAGCAATTTGTCTATTGATAGAAGCCCTACTACATGATATGAATGATCCCAAACAAGTATGAAATTAATTAAAAGACTTAAATGAGATAGAGGACCATGATATATAAGGTCCAGCATGGTTGACACCTATAGGCATATGTTTTTCCTAAGTGAATAATACAATCACACAATCTGCCAACTAGACTTAGGAAAATAGAGAGAAGTGAAAGTTGAGGGTTAGAAAATAAGTAGTGAATTAAACATGATTGAAAAACCATCATAATTTTAGGGATAATTCCATATTTTCTTGAAAGGAGAGAGATATATCTAGGTCAACCTTCACACTCTCAACCCATAGTCAACTCAAAAATCCTACATAGTCATCAATTATGTGAGTTTGTCTAAAATTTTGTGCTAATTGATGACTCTAAAGAGGTGATCCAAATATGAATTTTTGTATTAAATATCCCCATGCCCTATTTTATCCTCTCACATCATTATTTTAGCTAAACACTTAATGTAAGTACCCTTTATTCTATCTCAAATAGAGTGCACTCCTTAAGAGCCAAGATTGCAAACTTGGTGGGTAGATGACAAGAGAAGGTGTTAATAAGTCTTGTGAAACTACAAGGAATGTGTATATAATTGTATTTTAAGTGGAAAATGTATATAGGACTCTGCAAGTAATATTGACATTCAGTGGTGGCCTCAACACATAAGAACACAGTCAAGCCTATCAGGCCTAGACCAAGCTAAAATCCCTAATGGGGCCTCAATCTCACTTCCAAGGCAATATGAACCTTCTCAAATAATTCATAATCTTTAGAGGGAGGTATAAGGTTGTTTTAAATCATTTTATTGCATAGATATCACTTAAGTTAGTCATTATTATCTCAAACCTATCATAGGGTATGTAGAATACACTCTCAAGCTTGATATGCCATCTTTGAAAGCTCATACCTATATGGATTGGTCGTATGGAGATGCAAGGAGTTAGGTAAATTTAAGGAGGGTCCTACAATTACACTTTGTGGAATTTTTTGGGAAGTTGGATGTCATGATTGTATGAACAATCCTTAAGAGTCTAAACACTCCAAAACCCTCATAAACCCTTATTTATGACCTAAATGGAAAAACATAGACAAAAATGCATGAAGAGGAATTAAAATGACCTAGAAATGAATTTTAACCTATAGAGGGATCTACCATGCTCTTCCCCACATATTTTGTCTATACCCTACTTGTATGAATAGGGTGAAAACAAACTTTCTTACAGGTTTTTATGTGTTTTACAAATGCAAAGGAGAGTTGAGTGATGAGGATCATAGGTCATTGGGACCTATTATAAATATCCATGTCCATTTCTCATTTTATACAAGCACACAAACATATTTTCTAACTCATTCACTTTAGGGAATCTTTGGTAGATAGTGAAAATGGAGAGTGACTGCTAAGTAAAGAGATGATAAGTATAATTGAGGGGCCTTTTAAGGTATACCTAATGAATTGGGAGACAAGGGTAATCTTTTTATGTGTCATAACACTCCTTCCATATATTTTATTGTTAAACTAAAAGCCACTTAGGTGAAAAATGTTAATAATGAGTGAAAGAGAGATAATGAGTGACTATAAATGGTGAAAACAAGTGTCCATATTAAGGCCATGAGTTAGGGACATATCTGATGATTTTTATGTCATGTTTAGAACCCTTCCTTATTATTACACATGTGTTAGCTCTCCCTAGTCTAGTTTGGAGCAACCAAAATATGCGTCATGATGAAGGCAGTTTCAAGAAGCCATTTAAAGACCCCTACGCCAAGTTTGGAGAGTTATCATGATTTAGGTGGGAATTTGTCCAAGAGGACCTTATATAAATCTATTATCAAATTCATACTTATGAAATATAACTATTTTTAATGCCTTCACATGTGTAATTTTGACCTTGGATCTCTACTTCCTTTTCTCTCTTCTCACATTCTATAAATGCAAGCCATTTTGGCTCTTGTATTCAATTCCACACGTGATATGGCAAAGACCTAATGGTTTGATATTTTAATTTTCCTTTGAAATAAGCTATGAAATTTGGTTTTGTGTTCATAAATTATCTTTTCAAAGTGTGTGAAGATATGTATAGTGAAAATTCAAAATATTGATGTCTATCCTTGCTTTCTCTCAATCCTTCCATGTTTGATGCAAGTTGTTCCACTCTAGCAAGTCACATGAAGTTTTATCAAGTGTATGGGTCTATTTTCAAGTTTACAAGTAGCCTTAGTGTCTGAAATTAATATTTGGTTCACTTACCTTGAGTACTTTTTAAGCATATCACCTTCATGTTTGAAATACTAATGTTAGAGTATTCTAGGACTTTGAAGCTAGTGTTGTAAGCCATGTCTCTCAATGCAAGAGTGTGATGATATTGTGGAGATATTTATAGTGTATCACCCCATTAGATTAGTTTAATTCCATGTCTATTTATATCTATTTTAACATAAGCAATCTATTAGTGTAGGTGTAATCACTTAAGGATCAATTTAGGGAGCTAACCCTTAAACCTAGAGGTCTACCTCTACTATAGGCAACCTACAGGCCTAGAGGTATTCCAATGTTGTCCAAATATTTTATTAGGATTGGAAAACCTCCTATAGGGTGTGATATTTGGTGACAACACAACTTCAACAACAACAAGCCACTCCTAATGATTTCTTATCCCAAGAGTTGCAACAGATGAAGGATGCAATTCAAGTGATACAGGATGGAAAATAAATGAAGAAATTTAAACTGGAGGAGATATGATCTTACCCATGCAATATGGAATATTTTTAAATATTTTTTCCACCAAGTTATGAGATACCTAAATTCAAAAAATATAAAGGAAAAGGTAATCCAAGAGAGCATTTTAAGGAATTCTTTATTGCCTGCCAAATAGTCACCTTTAGCAATGTATATTTTCTTCTAATATTCTCAAAGAGTCTAGCTAGACAAGCCTTCGAATGGTTATTAAAATTTCTAAAAAAAAATTGTACATGACTTCAATGATCTATTTGATAAGTTTGTATAGCATTTTTCATACAATATCGATCATGAGATTACTATTATGGATTTAGGCCAAGCTAAACAAAAACTTGGTGAGAGCTTTGGTGCATCCTTACAAGGTTGGAGATCCCTATCAAGTTGGTTTACACATAATCTACTAGAAAAATAGCTAGCTACCATATTTATGAGGAGATTACATAGTAAGATATCCTATCATCTCAAGTTACAATGTGATCATACATTCAAATAGGATATAGCCACTGGCATATAGATTGAGAAGGCCCTTAAAAATAAAGGCATAATCAAGCTATCATCTTCCAATCAGAACCAAAACCACAATAGGGGAAAAAACTATAATCATAACCAAACTCAAGTACTGGATTCAACACCACCTTAATCTAACAATAATGAAAGACATAAACCCTACAATTTCAATAAGAATGTTGTTAGTAATGGGTTTATTGAATCATGCCATGTTCAGATAGTGCAAACACTGACTATCCATATACCTCCACCCACTCAATAATGAATTCCTCCATATATTCAACTAGGCCTTCCAAAAAACCAACCACTACAAAATCAAAACCAACTATAAACCCCTCCTCTTGAGATAAGTGTTGGAGGCCTAGATTACACCCTAGCTGAGTAAAGGATTGTTCAGGTCCTCTACCCAATCTATTCCAACATGGGAATGACCCTATGCCATGGGTTACCTAATCTTGGGTTAGAAATCTAGGGTTTTTAATGAGGATATCTCCTCAGATATGACAATATAGTTCCTTTACCAAACCTATACTTATACCAAGGAAAAAAGAAAGGGAAGAAATCCAAAAGGAACAAAACCTAGTCTAAGTGGTGATGTATCAAATGTTTAATGATCCACTCTCATCTTAGACACTTTTATGACTACTAATGAATCCAATTAGGACAAGAATTGATCAAATTCTATGACAAGGTTGCAAACATGAGTATTTTGTATGAAGGCTGAGAAGGGACTTTCAACTTGAAGGACAAAAAGAGATAGGTTTAAGCAAAACACTATGGACTTACGACACTTCAAGGGAAACCTCACTAGCCAACACTTCACACAACCTACAAGAAACCAATATATTTTAAGCAAGGTACATGAAGGACATATAAATGATAAATATGAAACATACACTCTTTAAATCAAAATTCAATAAGGCACACTTATCATTAAACTAAAATTTGAGATGTCTTATATTGCTTCAAAAGAGTTTTATAAAGTGATTTTGGCAAAGCTTCACTATATCAAGCCAAGGATGAAAATCAAGAGCTCAAAGCTTGAATTTATAGTAGAATTAGATCAAAGAGAGGGGAACTAAATAGATAGACCTTAATAAATGTGACCTAACCACAATGATCAATTAGAATCAATCCAAGGATGTTTAGTCATAATCCATCAAATGGGAACAAGTCCCTAAGGAACTTGAAACACTAAATGGCCCATTGTCTTCCTCAATCATTCTTAATGTTCTTCATGTTATCATATAGTTATTTGGGCTCATTCCTTGATGTTCCTTCTAACATTTCTTACACAATAATCATTATACCATTACTTTTAAATCATGAATATAGATATATTATGGATGAAAACTAATCACCTTATTGTTTTTCATTTAGTCATGATTGAAAATGAAGATCCATAGGCTAGGATTTGTTGAATCTAAATGAGATGTAAAACCTATGTCTAAAGGCTCTTGAAAAGTTTTATAGGGTTTTAATGATATTGAATAGATTTGAAAGGTCTACTCCTAGTAACTTAGATCATGTTTGACCTTGAATTTATGTATTCTACCTACTTAAGGTGGCAAAATCCTTTATCCAACATGTCTACCTTTGTGGCATTTGACTAAGCTCTAATGGTGATACATGCCCTTTGAAACATTTTCTATTGGTTCAACTTGAACTATATTGACCTCCATTTAAATTTTCCTAGCATTGAATTTTAACATTGGCCATTGATCTTGATCTAGGTCCTTGAGATTATGACACTTATCTTCTTTATGTTAATCCTCAAGATCCTATAGTTAGTCCATCCATTCATGTGCTTACACCATTTGGCATTCTCACATTCATCCTAAGCTCTTTAACTTCTTGACCTCTTGGACATTACTAATCTTCTTTGGAGTGATTGAATGCATGTCATCAATCTTCTTCTACTTGATCAAGCATGTACCATTGATTTTCTTGTTTATTGAGATCATGCCACTGTTATCCCTTTACTTAATCATAATATCCTCTAACTTTTTGACCCTTCACTCACCATTGGATCTTTGGGACCCACTGACTCGTTATATTATTTCTCATCATTAGATCTCAATTTAAGCTCCCACAATCTTGACACTTGTCATATATATGTTTATCCTTAAAACATTTGAATTTAAATGACTATTTATCGAGGCCCAAATTTAACATCTACACACACATCCCACTCTACAAGTTCATCTTTGGAATCTTATATCCTGAGATAAAGAATTCATCAAGACATGAAATTTATAGAGGATGTTTATGGGACCAAAATCATCATGTAACATAATCCTTTAGCTCTAGCAGACTCCTCAAGTGTAATTATTAAATGCATGACCAGATTGCTTTATTCATTCTTGCATGATGTGTCATGATGTTTTGGTCCCTTGAGATTGCCAAATTTACACTTTAAACCTACTTAAAGTATTTCAAAGTTTTGTAAGTGACTTGATCTTCTCCTAAATCCTATTTATTCTTCATGACATTAGATAACTCTTCAATTAGGACCTTACTTAGCTTCTTATTCTAGATCAGGACAATTTTGGTATGTAGGCCAAATTTGGCCAACATCTTTGGTGACTTAGCTCACTTGACCATCCTGCTGGTCATGAAACCTAGAATTTCATCTAGATTGCTCATGATGACTAGAAAAATGAAGTATTACTTACAAAAGGATTATTCCTAACTCTTGGAAACACTTTTGAAGCAAAGAGACACACACAAATAACAACAAAACACACCAAATAACTACCTAAATAGTAGGAAAACAACAAGTAGAGCAATGTGCAAAAGCACTTAAAGGTAAAGATAGACCTATCTACCTATGTAAAAAGATCATGAGGCAATAGTCATAAAATAATTTAAGATACCTGGCATTGATCTGGATGGGAAGACTCTCTCCATTCAACCTAGAAATATTGAAGGCATTGCTCTCCTTGCAACTTGTGATGACATAAGGCCTACTCTAAAAACTATGAAACTTGGAGTGCTTTCCTAGTTTTACATGATCCTCATCCCATTTAAGGACTATATCACCTTATTAAAATGTATTTAAGGAATATATCTTATAAAATGACCTCTTCACTTGGTATTGATTAGACCACATGATATGCATAGTAGTGTCCCTTGTCTCATCTAGTTGTCTGAGCTCATTCAACCTTATCTATATAGCATCATCCTCTAAGAGCTCAAGTTGATGTGCAAGCTGTAACACATGAAATTTAAAAGATACAACAAGTCTTCATTATTTCCCATAGATAAGAAGGTATGTTTATTTTCTATTAGTTTTTTTAGGTTTCACTTTGTCTATCCACAAGGCAATCCTTAGTCTAGTCCTCTGACCATCTTCCATAGTTCTCTTAATAATCCTCAACAAGTTCTTATTTTTGGACTCTTCTAGTCCATTGCCTTATGGGTAATAGTTAGAGGATTCCTTGAAATAAAATTCCATGTGAAATATCCCACTCACATACCTTGTTTTAGATTAAGGTAAAAGCAGGTTTTGAATGGACCCCAAAACCCTTTAACAGAATCAAGAAAGATAAAACATTAACAACCACTAGGAAAATCATTCTTGAAACCTACTAAAGAATAGTATCAACATCAAGTTTTACAGGGACCTAAAACCACAAACATAGTCCAATAAAAGTACCCAAGTTTTACAAGGACCTGAAACATCATCAAAACCAGGTTTTACAACCTGAGCTTATAGCATAGGGAAAAGAATGCTAAAAAATATTTCCCTTTAGCATTCTGCCCTAACCAACAATGCAGGTTGCCATTGCAATAACAACACACAAGCATTTTCTATGACATAAAAGATCCGTAAAATACCTTTGGTTTCTCTATCACTTTGATTTGATGGAGACACCATTAGATCCAGCAATAATGACAGTCGTAGCCATCTCAAGAAAAAGGCCATGCTCCACCATGCCCTCAAACCCTAAAAACACACTGCTCACAGCCCTGACATCCTTATTTAGCATCTTCATGAGATCAAGTGACCCCCTTGGGATTGAGCATGCAATCCATCACCAAAACAAATAGAGTAGGCACCCAGGTTCGATCCAACAACCCTGAGAACACAAAATCAAAGGAGTTGTTCGCAAATGGCAGCTATTGAAAATTTCCTTTGCAGGACCTTCGATTGATTCTCATGGCATCTGGCACGCCGTTCTCCCTTAGCACCAACACGGCATGGGTAGATCCACCCTCGATACAGAGGCCTTTAAGACTAGGTCACATTGCCACCACCAGAGCCACCATCCACACTGGGTGCACTGACATAGAGGAAACAAAGTTTCCCCCATCCATTCACTATTTCCTTTGTAAACTAGAGCAGGATGGCAGTCCAACTCAGGCTAGAAATCCAACCCGGGTTCCATCCACAATACTGAAATTTGAGGAAAAAATAAAGTTCCACGCAATAATAGATCTCACATTACAGTGCCGCACAGATGTGAGGAAGGGTTTGAGGGGGCCGCGTAGATGCGAGCCCCCAGCCCAATTTGAATATGCACTCACATACCTTGTTGTTGTTGAAGGCCAATGGACTTTTTGAAATGATTGTAGAAGGCACACCAAATCTGGTCATAAGGCTATCATAAAAGTCCAAAATAGAATTTTCATTAGCTTCATTGAGGGAAGTTACTTCAACCCATCTTGTAAAGTATTTTGTAGATGTAATGATCCATTTATGTCTTTTAATTTAAGGGGGGTGTATCATCCTTATGGAATCTAATCCCCATTTCATGAAAATTTGTTTTACTCATATGGATTTCAAGGGAAGGGCAACTAGTTTTTGCTGGCCAATAAACATTACACATTTTGGGCATTTCCTTACCCAAGAGTGTGAATATCTAAACATTGTGGGAAAAAATTATCAATCTCTAATGATATTAAAGGGTGTGGTCTTGGTATCAAAGTTTGCACCAACTGGACCATCATGGAACTGCTCAAGCAATTTGACTATTTGGCATGATTCCAAACACCTCAAAATCATGCTTGTTATGTCTCTCTTGAAAATTAATCCATATATCAAGACATAAGGTATAATTTTAAAATTTAAGTGCCTTATCTTGGCTCTATCTAGTTCCATATAAGATTAGCCTAACTCAAGAAATTTGAGAATATCATGTGTCTAATTTAAAGGTGTGTTGTTTGTAGCTGCTTATTAGCTATCATGGACTACCAACACTTGATCTATATCTTGTTTTACCTATAATGAAATGTGTTCACATAACCCTGACAAGATTTTTAACTCTGAATTTAAAGTCATAATCCAAGCATTTTTTCTCCCATCCATCTCTTTTCTCATTGAGGTCTCTATTGAGTATAAACTCTTTAATACTTGGGTGTACCACCATGAGTATGATATTAATATTAGAGATCATGTGCCTAAATTTATTTAAATCTCTCACTAATACAATAACATGTTTCAAAAAAAATCTATACCTCTCCTCATACCCATCTAAGGCTTGACTAAAGAAAGCAATAGGTTTTTCCAAACCTTGCTCATTCTGCTACATCAACATGGTAGAGATTGCATCCAACATAGAGAAGGCATACAAGTATAATTATTTGTTAAAATTAGGATTAAGAAGTGTAGGGGCATGAGATATGGCCTCCTTTATGTCCCTAAAACTCCTCTTACCTTCTATGTTCCATGTAAACTCCTTGAATTTTATTAACATGTGTGTAAGAGGCTTGACTAACTCTACAAAGCTTGGGATAAACCTTCTTATAAAATTAATCTTTCCTATGAAACTTTGTAGACCCTTCTTGTGCTTTGGAAAGGGTAAGTACAAGATGTACTAAAATCTTTTAGGATATATTGAAAGACCATCCTTGGACACTACATGGCCTAATAACCTGCCCTCATGAACACCAAATATACATTTTTTAAGATTCAATGACACACCAAATTCTTTGCATCTTTCAAATACTAAACTCAAGTGATCAATGTGATCAGTTGGGTCCTTTGAGAAAATAGTGATGTTGTCTAAGTAGATGAGCACCATGTCATTTATCAAACCTTCAAAGGCAACATCCATTGCCCTCTGAAAAGTTACTCTGGCATTGGATAGTCCAAAGGGTATTTTCATATATGCATAAGTGCCCTACTTTATGGTGAAGGAATTATTATGCATGTATTCTTCCTTGAACATAATCTAATTATAACTAGAGTAGCCATAAAGCTATAAGAATATTGAGAACCTACCACCTTTTGAAGAATCTAATCCATTGAGGGTAATGGGTAATGGTCTTTTAGGGACACTTTATTGAGATCCCTAAAGTTAACACATAAACACATTTACCCATTCTTCTTATTTATAGGCACAAGATTTTCCACCCATGAGGAATGTTTAATGGGGAATATTATCTTAGATTAAATCAACTTAAATATCTCCCTTCTCATCAACTCCTCCACTTTTGGGTTGATAGGCCTTTGCTTCTACCTAACTGGTCTTGCATTGTTCTTTAGTTTAATGGTATATTGTTCAAGTTTGGGATCAAACCCCTTAAAATCCTTATATTCCCAATAAAATACATCAAAGAACACTTGGCATATATAAACAAATGTAGCTCTCTCTTCTATTGTGTTAATCTTTCCTAACTTGAACAATTTATCTTTGAAGATCTCTATCCTTTCATAATGTTCTTCTTTGGCTAAGATACATGCCTTGCCTCTTCTCACTTGGTCATATTCATTTAATATGTCTTCCAATGTCACAAGACCCTTAGGAATCTTGTTATATCTCAGTTTCACAATCTGATTATCATACTGATGTTGGAATTTGTTTTGATTCTTATGGTAGAATTCTACCTCCTGCATCATAAAACATATAATTTGGTTATCGTTATCAAACACATGCCAAATAACCTCATTATCAGGTGTATGTGGCATGAATATGACCTTGATATTGTATTGAATTTTGTTAACTTTGACTCCTTCTACAACCTCATACTAAGTTCCAAAGTTTGTAAGCCTATTTGCATATTGCTTTGCTTCTTTTGGTATGAATTGTATATTGAATGCCAAGAAATCCTATGTGAGATCCCATACATGATGCTTATAATATTTATAATAATGTTTATTGACTATGCTTATGAATATTACTTGTTTCATAACAATCTCACTATCACCCTTGACTTGAAGAAGTTTGAAACCTCTTCTTCTTGCCTCTTACAAACCATGTAGAAGGGCTTCATATTTAGCTATGTTTAAAGTATAAATAAATTAAAATCTT
This sequence comes from Torreya grandis, assembly GCA_037957365.1. NCBI lineage: Eukaryota > Viridiplantae > Streptophyta > Pinopsida > Cupressales > Taxaceae > Torreya > Torreya grandis. Next base: position 2,573,842 of record JARHVA010001673.1, read on the forward strand.
GTAGCTAAATAATACTTCTAATATGAGGGTAAAACTATCATGGCTCTAACTCCACTACCATTCTTTCACCTTGAGCCATCAAATAATAAAGTATATAAACCATCTTCCTATTGAGTGGTGTTAGTTAGGCAAGGTATAGCAACACCCTCCTCATGCATACAATAAACCCCTAAATTTTCTTCTTCAATATTTCTATACGGATCAAATCCATGATTGTTAATTGCCTATTCATCCAAGTATAGGTCTAAAATTCCTTAAATATGGTTATGAGGCTCTTGTTCACTAGAATTTTCATCCGCATCTAATAAGGTACAGTTGACATTTACAAGGTTAGGAATATAAGGCTCTAGATTGAACCTAGATATAGGTTTTGACCTAATAGTGACCCTAGTCCCATATCTAGTCCTAAAAACCATGTATGACTTGTCAGAGGACAAATAACCCCTAATTTTTATAGTAAAGTCCTTATATAGGCATAGGGAAAAATATGGGGGCATGTCTAAAACCATTACATCCTGAGTGAAGACATAATTTGGGCAATCTACTAATGTGATCTTAAGATATTTCAATATACCTATTATTTTAGTAGGGTAACCATCCAAATGGAGAACACCTTTTTCATTAGGAATATACTTAAGCTCAAGCTTATTTTTTATGGCTTTAGACATAACTCAGGTTGAAGATCCTAAATCTATCATATAATTATGCATTAAGCAGTCCCCTATGATGATTGATAAATATAATGGAGGGGTATTGACAACTTTAGGGGGATGAACAACATTATGAACTTGACCTTGACTAGGAGCTTGACTAGGAACTTGAATTTGACTAGGCTAACTACTATTTGTAAAAATAATGTTCACCTTATCAGTTGTCTTGTTCACATGGGAAAGCTTGGAGAGCTCTTATTGAAGGATCACTTTCTATCTTGGAATAGATAGAGCATCATACATAGACATAGTGACATTATCCTTTTTTATGTGATCCACAATATTTAATAGAAGACTAGTACCTTTGAACTACACCTTGGAATTAGAAGTATCACTCGGCACTTGATGGACATGAGGAATAAAAGGAGTTTTCTATTGGTGTCCATGATGTTGAGATATTTATTGAATTACAGGAGCCTTAATATCTATATTTGAAGTGGTAGGCTATTTAATAACTTGTGGAGGTGTTGAAGAAGCCTTAGGGTACCCTAAATTATCATCCAACATCCTCCTCTTAGCCCTTATATTGACTACAATTGGTTCATCTGCCCTTTGTGTAGTCTACCCCATGTCTACTGCTACATTCTCAAACATATACTCCCCTTCTTAAAATTTCATGCATGTGGTGTCAGATAGTGCTTTACCCATGTTCCCTTACTATTGAATTTGAGATTCTAATGGTATCAATATATTACCTTGATTCATTATAGGCCCTTGTGGTAGATGAGGCATTATGTCATGGCCTTGGAATGAAGGATCATGCTACGAACTAGGATCCTAATATATTTCTCCACTTTTAGCCATTACCATCTCATTGGACTTCCTCCTGATTACCATTGACCTTATTGCGCAAAATTTTTTTTCATGGGGACCAAGGATCTTAAGTTACTTATAGTTGTGGGGTTGTAACTATTATAAGATATACCTTGAGTAATTTGGTCTTAGGCTTATTGATTTGATGGATAAGGGGGTATATTAAGGATTGAGCAAGGTATTGGGCTTGGAAGGGACCTTTGTATGGCCTATATGAATTTTGTTGTTGTCTCTATAAAACCACTATCTTGTTGTTTTGAGCCTTCAACATACTCTCAATCCTTGAAAATTTGTCCACTTGACTATCATCAGGTTGGGATTGATTATTTGGAGTGGGAAATGGAGAAATGGTAGGTGGGGCTAGTTGATGCTCAAGAAAAAGTGGCATGAGAGTTCTTGCATGAGTTTCCCTACTTGTATCAAATATTTTTCTAGCCTTATAGATATCTCATAAGCCCCAAGTAGAGTTATCCCACCCATAGATTGGATAATGACTGTAATGTCTGAATTTAATGTTCTTAAATACTAAAGAAAAGCATAATCAAGTGTGGGTTTAATGATGACAGGGATCTTATCCCAAGTCTTTTGGAATCTATAGTTGAAATCAACCATATATTCTTGGGATGCCCTCTTGATTGAGGTGATTTGTTCAAAAAGTGACACATGGTCACTTCTATCCTCAAAATTTTTACATAGGCACTCACCAAAATCATCCCAAGTAGTGATCGAGGAAAGAGCTAGACCGCTATACCATCATATGGATTTTCCTTTCAAGGATGTGGCTAGTAGTCTCATGGCCATATTTTCTTACATAATGTTATGTACTTCAGAAAGGTCTTTAATATCAGCTATCTGCTTTATAGGGGTGGTGGAGTTTTATCCTATAAAGTATGGTAGAATATTCAAAGAGGTAATAGGGATATCATCATGTTGTTGAAGGTTAAGAGGGTTGCCACTATTGAAGGGTGTAAAATCTTGCATTATGGGCCTTACCATTTGCATAGTGGGGGTTAGACTGTTTAAAACAATAAGATGAATAAGAGATGAATATTTATTTTGGGGATAAGGACATGTCATATTAAATCTTGCTCTTTTATATGAAATATAAGGTAGTTCAATGAATTCAAAGGGAATACCTTTACTAGCTGACCTTGTAGTAACCTTTGGCATGAGAGGTGTCATTTGGATGATGTTAAGATTTATGCAACCTAGAGAATATCTATCTTTTGATGATTGTGGATGTATTCCTTTGATAAAAATACTTATCAACTCTAGACTTCATTTGTGCCAAAGATAATGTGTCCCACTAGGTGTACCAAAAACTGTTGGAGGCCTAGATTGTACCCTAGTTGAGCAAAGGATTGTTTAGTTCTACTCAAATCCAGTCGAACATGGGAATGACCCTAGGTTGTGGGTTACCTAATCTTAGGTTATAACTCTAGGTTTTTTAATAAGTTTAGATCCTTAGATATGAAAATATAGTTCCTTTACCAAACCTATACTTATACCAAGGAAAAGGGAAAGGGAAGAAAGCTAAAAGTAACAAAACCTAGTCTAAATGGTGATTCACCAAATGTTTAATGATCCACTCTCAGCTTAGACACTTTTATGACTATTAATGAATCCAATTAGGATAAGTATTGATCATATTCTATGACAAGGTTTCAAACATGATTATTTTGTATGAAAGTTGAGAAGAGACCTACAACTTGAATGATAGAAAGAGATAGGTTTAAGAAAAACACTGTGGACTTATGACACTTCAAAGGAAAATTCACTAGACAACACTTCACACAACCTATAAGAAATAAATAAACCTAAAGCAAGGTACATGAAGGACATACAAATTATAAATAAGAAACATACACTCTATAAATCAGACTTCAATAAGGCACACTTAGCATTCAACTAGAATCTGAGATGTCTTATATTGCTTCAAAAGATTTTTATAAAATGATTTTGGTAAAGTTCACTATATCACTTTGAGGATGAAAATCAAGAGCTCAAATCTTGAATTTATAGTAGAATATTATTAAAGAGAGGGGAACTAAACAAATAACCCTTAATAAATGTGACCCAACCACCTTTGATCAATTAGCATCAATCTAAGGATGTTGAGTCATAATCCATGAAATGAGAACAAGTCCCTAAGGACCTTGAAACACTAAATGCCCCACTATCTTCCTAAATCATTATTGATGTTCTTCATGTTATCAAGTAGTTATTTGGACTTGCTCCTTGATGTTCTTTTTGACATTTCTTACACAATCATCATTCTACTATTGCTTCTAAATCTTGAATATAGATCTATTATGGATGAAAACCAATCACCCTATTTGTTTTCATATAGTCATGATTTCAAATGAATATCTATAGGTTAGGGTTTATTTAATTTTAATGAGACATAAAATTGATGCTTAGTTTCCCTTGAAATGTTTTATAGGGTTTAATGGTGTTAGACAACTTTTTAGGGTCAGTTCCTAGTAACTTAGATCATGTTTGATCTTGTGTTTATGTATTATACTCACTTAGGGTGGTGAAATATATTTTCCAACATGTCTACCTTCATGGCATTCAACCAAGCTCTAATGGCAGTACATGCCCCTTGAAACATTTTCTCTTGGTTTGACATGAACCATATTTGACCTCTATTTGAAGTCACCTAGCTTCAAATTTTAGCATTGGCCATCGATCTTGATCTAGATCCTCAAGATTATGACATTTATCCTCAAGATCCTATATTCAATCCATCCATTCATGTTATTACACCACATGGCATTCTTGTATTTGTCCTATGCTCTTTGACTTCTTGACCTCATGCACATCATCAATATTCCTTGGAATGATTGAATGCATGCCATCGATCTCCTTTTGCTTCAAAAATGCATACCATTGATCTATTTGTTCACTAAGATCATGCCACTTGTCATCCTTTACTTAATCTTAAAATCTTCTAAATTTTTGACTTTTCATTTGTCATTGATCTATGAATGCATAATTGAGCATGTGTCATTGGATCTTTGGGACCCATTGACTTGTTAGATCACCGATTGCCATTAGATATCAACTTAAGATCCTTAAATATTGACACTTATCATCCAAATTTTCATCCTTGGAACATTTGAATTTAAATGACTATTTTATGAGTCCCAAATTTGACATCTACACACATGTCCCACTCTACAAGTTCAACTTTGGAAGCTTATATCTTGAGATAGAGAACTCATCAAGACATGAAATTTGTAGAGGATGTTTGTGGGACCAAAATCATCATTTCATGTAATCCTTTGGCTCTGGTAGACTCCTCAAGTGTATTATTAAATGTATGACCAACTTTTTTTCTCATTCCTATATGATGTGCCATGACGGTTTGGTCCCTTGATATTGACAAATTTACACTTTAAGCCTACTTAAAGTGTTTCAAAGATTTGAAAATGACTTTATTTTCTCCTATATCCTATTTAATCCTTGTGTCATTAGATCACTCTTCAATCAAGACCCTGCTCAACTTCTTATTTTAGATTAGGCAAATTTTGATATGTAGGCCAAATTTGGCCAATAGTAAGACCACCCATTGCCCTATAATTTAGTGAACTTGGTGAGCCCATTGATTTTGTTTTTTAAATATTGGTTCAAAAAAATATGATTATTTAGCCTATACCAAATCCATCTCTTGATGATATTCCTTTTCTTTATTGGTACAAAGAAAATCAATTTTGTGAGTATCATTATGTTAGAGGATATTCTATAAAATGGTGTATCTAACTTAGACATCTGATTGAGAACATGATGAAAAATGAAGAGATAGAAAGAGATACACATGCTCCTATGAATAATCATAACTTGGGTATATACCAGAATCCATTTCTGTAACATAACAATAACAATAACTAACAACAGTACCAACAATAATAATAACAAAGGACTCCACCATAGTATCAACAACAATAATTTTAGCCATAATAATAGAAACAAAATGGTCAAAACTAAGGTCACAATGATCAAACCAACCAAGGAGGTCATCATGACATTGTGTATACCTAAAACAATGTTGTAGGACACAATTTAGTTGGTCATGTTTCCACCATCACTATTAACCCTAGACCAACTACCAACTAACCTAAACCTTCACATAATAATGCCTATTTGTCAAATAATACATACCCACCTCCCTATGCCAATTATTCTTTTACAGACTATGTTAACAATCAAGCATCATACCATCTAATAATCATCATTTTAAGCCTCCCTACCTACCCAGTCAACTACTAGAATCAAGTTCTAGATCGAGGTTGCGTAATCTCAACTCGACGATTTAGGGTTACTATCATAGGACCACATGAAAATAATCTAAATAATCCTAATCAACATTTTGTGCCTATCATAAATAAACATATGTCTTCTCTAGGCCCTCTACATAATAACCCATTATACATTAAAGTTGGTTTAATGAACCATATAATTAAATTTGTCCTTATAGATAATGGTTTGGGTCTCAAAATTATGTCTCTAATGTTTTTAAAACATCTTAGATATAAAATAACTAACTTACAGCAAGATATCATCATTATTAAGTCATATGATAATGAAGAACAGGAATCTCAAGGTACCATCAGCCTATTGGTAATCATTGGATCATTGACCCATGATACTCTATGCCATATTTTAGAATTAGAACTATCTTAAAATTTGTTATTGGGCTGACCTTGGATCCATGAAACCAAGGCTATACCTTCTACATTGCATCAATGTATAAAATTTCCACACTCAGGAATGGAAGTGACTATGCATATTGATCTTTAACCATATCAATATTATAAACCGAATAAGGTTGAGTATAAAAGATATAACTACAAATTTGGGATGAATATTATGCCCAAGTCAGATAGTGACAAAGTTAAAAAAGGAAAATCTATTGAATCAAGCTTATAAGCCAATTACATTGACCCAAACAGATTAGCCTCTACCTTAGCCATGCTTCCACCAAAAATTTACAACAATTTCTATGTCACTGATAAGGGCCTTAGAGAGCATAATACCCATAGTGCATTTCATATTGCCAAATTACCTAAAAATCCTAAATCTTATGGGAGACCTATGATAAATATACTCATATAGCATGGCACACCAAAGGAAAATATCAACTAAACAAGCCCATTATTTTCAAACCAGCCTATGGCCTAGAATAGGATCCCTTAGTGGAAGATGATTCATGGCTCTACACTAATTATTTGGCTAATTGTTACCAAATCATGAAGTATCATATTCCCAATCAGATTATGGATCACTAGTTTATTAAGTTTGAGGCCTCTAGTTACATCAACACATAACTATCAAACTAGTTTCAATGACTAAATAGAAGGCAACTCATGGTATCAGATTTAAACCTCCTAGGGGTGAGCCCACATACCTAATTCATGTTTTAACACCAACAACTAGCTATGACAATGTTGATAGTGATGTAGGGTCTGCTTATAACATCTATGATGACTTTGTTTCTACAAACTTCTTTAACCCCCATGCCATTTGCATCATCAATTGTGTTTATCAACCTTCACATTTAACCCTTTACCATCCTCAATTAATAGATTGGGACCAACAAGAGTCAACAATGCCATTAGATGAGTTCAAAAATGATGAGGCCATATGAGACTTTCTAGGATTAAGGAGTCACATACCTCTTGGAGACCAAAAGTAGGGATTTGCTACTAGATTGGATCTTACTACTTACTTTAGAGAGTGGGTGAACTTCCCTAGCTAAAAAAAAGAAAATCAAACATTGAGGTCTAAAAGTGAAAACCTCTTTGGGGTACTTTCTAATTGGGAAAAAGTAAAGAGAAAGGCAAGTCTCTTGGTGAAAATTGGTTTTTGGCTCCATTGGATGGGGTTCTTCACCCCTCTTCCTATGAAACATAAGAGACATTTATCCCATAGCCTAATTATGGATCAGATATCAATGTTTAGGAGTAGCAAGCTTTTGCCTAGATTGTTCATGAGTGCCTTGAGGTATTTGTATCATGGTTGATGCTAGCATTAGGAGATTCTAATTTGCCCTACTTAGGAGAATTATAAGAGCCAATCCATCTAGAGGACTTTACCATTGCCAATCAGTTCAAATCCTTGCCAACTATTCTACATAATAATTATACACTCTAGTGGAAGACACTTCAGAGGGAAATATTGGGACTCCAAAGGACCCAAAGTGGATTAAACTAGGTGCATCCCTCATTGAGGAAGAATGTGAAGCTTTTACATCCCTTTTGAGGGATTTTATTGGCATATTCACATGGGCCTATTTAGACATGTTATTTTTGTACCCCACCTTGGTTTTACACCATCTCATTATAGATCTTGATGCAAAGCCTATTAAATAAATGTTACGTAAGATGCATCCTCATATTTCTATGTTGGTAAAGAAAGAGTTGGAAAAAATCTTAGATGCAAAATGAATCAGGTCGATTAACTATTTAGAGTAGATTTCAAACATTATGCTAGTAAGTAAAAAAGCTAGAAAGTATCTAAATTTACACTAATTTTAGAGACATCAATAAAGCCTTCCCAAAATATGACTTTATTTTGACTAATATTGACATGATCATTGACTCAACAACTAATTTTGAAATTCTCTCTCTAATGGATGGGTTTTTAGGTTATAATCAGATTAGGATAACACCATAATACCAGCATAAGACAATGCTCACCACTCCATGGGGAACATTTTTTTATTAGGTGATGTTTTTTGGACTTAAAAATGATGGATCCACTTACCAAAGAGCTATAATCATGATTTTTTATGACGTGATGCATGACATTGTTGAGGACTATGTAAATGATATTTTGGGTAAATCGAATACCTATGTCAATCACCCAAGCATACTATAAAGAATCATTAAGAGACTTCATGAGTAAAATGTTAAGCTTAATCCAAATAAATGTGTATTTGTCATCACTTATGGAAAATTACTAGGTTTCATTTTCTCTCATAGGAGCATTGAAGTCAACCCAACCAAATTCCATGCAATTAAAGAAATGCCACCACTATCTACCTTGAAGCAACTCTATAGTTTGCAAGGTAAGATTCAATCTATTAGATGCTTTATCTCATAAATAGCTGATAAATGCCATCCATTTACACATTTACTGAAGAAAGGTGTTACATTCTCTTAGAATGAAGAGTGTCCAAAAGCATTCAATAAACTCAAATAATATCTTTCCAACCCACTTATTTTTTTACCACCAATGCCAAACAAACCATTACTTATTTACCTGTCAACAACTGAAAATACCCTAGGGGCACTTTTAGTACAATAAGACAAATAAGGAAAGGAGCTTGTTGTATACCATTTATGATGAACATTGGTCATGTATAAACATAAATATACACCAAATGAAAAATATTATTTAGAAATCATGCTCGTATCCCAAAAATTACATCATTATATGCTAAACAAGACCATTATTATCACCAAAGTAGATCCACTCAAATATCCACTTTCCAAATTAGCTCTACATGGTCGTTTAGAATATGCTATGGATTATGCTATTGAGAAAGTTTTAAATAGAATATGCCATCCAAAAATCCATTAAGGAAAAAGTACTCATAGATCAGCTTACTAAATCTCCTCTTCAAGATATGCAACCTCTCACATTTGGATTTCTAGATGAGGCCATCATGACCATTGAAGAAGTAGATACACCTCCTAATCCTGAATAGTGGAAGATGTACTTTGATGGATGATTCATAATTCATGGATCAAGGGCCAGAATATTATTTGTAATGTCACTAGGGGATCTCATTTCCAAACCCTTTTGTATTGGATTTACCTATACCAATAACATGTTCAAGTATGAAGTACTTATTACAAGGATTCATCAAGTAGTATAATAAAACATTTAACATTTACTATTATATGGCAATTTTTATTTAATTATAAATCAGACCATAGATCAATATCAAATATAAGACAAGAATTTGGTACCCTATAAAGGTATGGTTGATACTCTCAAGAAACATATTGCTATCATCTAATTTGAAAGAATACCTCATGCTAATAATAGAACAATAAATGTTATGACCACTATTGGTTCCATGATCCATATCACTAAAAGAGCTAGGGATTATCAATTTCTTGTTAAACATCTCTTAGCATCATCACATGAACAATCAGTCATTGAGATGGTTTAGGACATTGTTGGTTCCACATCTCCATAGTACTTAGATATATTTCCCTATCTTCAATACCAAACCATGCCTCTTGATTTATCACATAAAAAAATCCTTCACCCATAAAACCTCTCATTATACCTTACTTGGACCAACCTTGTATCATAGAAGCTATGATGTAACTCTACTTCCTTATTTACCTTCTGTATAATTTGAACTAGTGTTGACAAAATTCCATGAAGGAGTGTGTGGAACCCACACCAGTGGGTCAGTCTTAGCCAAAAATTTATTGTGTACTAATTATTACTAGCTAGTGATGGAATTAGATGCAACTACATATGTAAAGAGGTGTGTCAAGTGTTGAAAGCATGCTAATTTGATTCATGTTCTAACCAAGACACTCAAACCATTGACAATTTCATGGCCATTCTCAACATTGAGACTTGACCTTGTCAAAAAGATAAATCCAACCTCTTGAGATGGACATAAACACATCCTAATTGATACTGAATACTTCATTAAGTGAGTGGAAGCCATTCCCCTCACTTACATCATTGGTAAGTAGATCTCCAAGTTCATATTCAACCATCTTATTTGTCATTATGACATACCCTCTGACATTATATCTAATAATGGCAAATAATTCAAGAATAAATATGTGAAAACACCTTGTTCATCAAACAACATTTCTCTACCGCTTATTATCCACAAGGCAATGTCCAAGCTGAGGCTTCTAATAAAACCTTTGTTAATATATTAAATAAGATTATCAATGACATTGGTCATAAATGACACTTGTAACTATTTAATGCCCTATTTGCATACCATATGATAGTTGATACACCAAAAGGAGCTACACCCTATTCACTTGTTTATGTAACTGAAGCCATTTTTCTCATTGAGGTTGAGTTTCCTTCTCTCTAAATTTCACTACAATACATCATAGATGATGAGTAATATAGAGTGGCTTGTTTATAAGAATTAGACCTCCTTTATGGTAAATGCTTAGCCACCTTGAATAATCTCCAAGATTATCAGAACTAACTCAAAGGCCAATATAATAGGTGCATAAACCATTGTGAATTTGAGTTTGATGACCTTGTAATAAAAGAGAATAAAAAAAATGTAAATGTTGAATCCAAGAAAAAGGGAAAGTTCTAACCAAACTAGTTAGGACCCTATATGGTTGTTTCCAACTATAGTTCATGAGCATACAGGCTCGATATACTATAGGGAGATGAACTTGATGAACCTATGAACATAATGCACCTCAAACATTTATATGCTTGAAAGAATTAGAATATTGTCTACAAAGATCATCTAAGTTATGTCACATTATACTTATTCTTTGTATTCTACCATACTCTTAAACCTTTGCCAACTAGTTCTTTTTCTTAACCTTGCCTATCACATTTAGCCTTTGTTATGATTCATTTTTACTTCAATCACATTCAGTGGTTAATGACAAATTTATTTCTAGTAGTAGTTTCAGAATTACATGTTTGAATGGTAGTATATGAAAGTAGTGTGATAGTGGATTTGGTAATTACATCCTTCATTTCTTGTTATGTTTTATTGGTGCCATTGATTATAACTGCCTTTGCACAAATTAGTGCCCCACCTTGTGTTAATAATTATAATCACCTATGGACAAATTAGTACCACTAACCCTTTATCATTGTTCCCTAATTATAATCGCCTATGGTAAAATTAGGAGTAACACCTTTACCATGTATTGCTCAATCACCTTATTATTCATGTTATCATTTCCCTTGCCATTTGCCTTTTACCTAAACTTGTTGGTACTTAATTGGATGCCTTTTGAATAGGTGGAACTACAAAGAGGATTTCCCATTCATATTATGTAGATAGTGCTCAATTCACATTGAAGTTAGCTCTATCACCCCTCTACAATGTTCTCCCCTTTTTATGTGTTTGGACCATGTTGTATCTCATAATTCTTGATGGAGTTGAGATACCAAAAACACAAATTGGAGTTAATTCACCACCTTTTGAGTAGGCAAAACTAGAATGACTTGAGGTCCTAATGGGACTATGTAGGCAAGACTTAATTAATGTTGATGATAGCTCAGTCACCCCTTTGCCAAGTTCTCATCATTTTGTGAGTAAACTAAGCCACGCTCTCACTATTTTATGAGTTTGGACCATGTGGTATCTTGTAATTGTTGATGGAGTTGAGATGCCTATAAAATTTCAAAAATATTTGAAACAATTTCAAAACCCATAAACATTTGAAAAAGATCTTAAAATTTCTAAAAATCACACAATCATAAAAATTAGCTTAGAATTTCCATGCGATATATAAAGCCATCAAAATTTTATAGGATGGGTAATTTTATTTTATTCAATTTCATTTCTAGACCATCTTGGTATTTTTCCTCCCATTTATGGGATAACTACATTGGCCTGAGGTCTACATGGACTATTTAGGCAACCCATGGATACATGGGGTATCTCGGATTCGCTTGACCACACCTTCATTTATTTTTTAACCACTTCTTTACCTTAAGGATCTTGACACTCCTAACTATCTTATGAGTAACCACTTGTCATTTAGTTTTCCCCATCCTTATTGGCCTCAAGTCATACACTCTTGTCATTTTGCAAGTTCATGTTGTGAGCATTTTGTATTTAATTTTGATACACTAATTACCACTCAACTTCATCTTATGATCTCACTATTTTGCAAGCTCATTATCATTCCAATCCTTATATGTAGTAGACACTATGAATTACCAATTCAATTCATTTTTGGATATTCATCTCTTGCCTTTTAGTGTGGTTTTAACCTAAACCATACTCTCACACTTGCATGTTTTGTTTGTGTTCACATTTTCATGATTATGGAATGTCATCCCCCTTTTTTCTCACACACTCTACATTTTGCAAGATCATTCATGTTTTCCTCTACAAATAAATAATGTTTTCTTATCATCCATTTTATTTTTTCCCATATCCTAGGAGAACTAAATTTATCCTACAGTTCACATTGGATCTTGTGTCCATGGAACTATGTATGCAGTGTCCACTTTCCTAGTGCATATAGAGTCGGCTTGGCTACCCCTTCCTTTTCTACCATCCCACCTCCCATTTTGTTTGTCTTGTTTGTGTCATTATTTTCCTATATTCTAGGGGCAACCTTGTGTCAGTCGATCTTGTGTTATTTTCTTAATATCATTGCTACCTAGCTTAGGGGTCACCCTATTGCAAAGAGTAACATATTTATTACACACACATGAACACTTTTTTTTTTGCACTAACATTGTGATTAGCCATTATTTGTGTCATTTTGTTTGTTTATGTGAGTTTATATTAGTTTGTTTATTGCTATTTTCTTTGCTTTGGATTGTTTAGTTGTTTTGATTATTTTGTTCACTTTGTTTGTTTGTGTGCTTTGTTTTTTATTAGTGTTTTGTTATATTTTTGTTTCTTTATAATTTATTTTATTTTATATTTTTGTGTGTTTGTTTTATTATTTGCTTCTCAGTTGCCATTAGATTATTACATTTTGTTTGCACTTGAGTCTTGATTATCCATATCATGTATTTAAGTTATGATTTTTTGTAAATATCCTTACACTTGATTTATTTTCTCTATTTACACTTGGGATTTGATTGTTCATATCTTATTCCTAGGTTGTTTATATTTACATTTAAATTAAGTTTTTATGCTTAAGATATGAATTGTCAGTTTAGGTATCCATAACTATCATGCATAATATCAAAATCTAAATCAAAATTGAGATCATGAACTCTTTTATCAATGGTAGAATCTCTTATTTAGTTACAAACCCATCTAGCATACCCAAACACATGCCTCAATCCATGAGTAATAAACAAGTGCAATAAATGACTTATTATGTGTTTATATAGATGAGCATCTCTGAATAATCCTCCATGAGTCATACAACCTAATCAAATGATAATCCCAAAATAGCATATCCTAACCTTAACCATCCTTTTGGGCCTCCCTCTAAAACCCATTTAACAACACCATTTTTATCCTATATCCCATGTTTGTTCGAATGTGCATCTTCAAACTCACATTTAAGTTAGAAATATGTTATTATCCTTTGCTAGCTCCATCCTTTTTGGGCCTCCCCCTAATACCTATTTCATAACACCATATTCAACCTATATCCCATGCTTATTTGATCGTGCATCTTATAACTCACATTTAGGTTGGAAATGTGTTGTTATCCTTTGCTAGCTCCATCCTTTTGGGCCTCCCCCTACCACCTATTTAACAACATGATTTTCTATCCTACAACCCATGTTTGTTTGAATGTGCATCTTGGACCTCACATTTAGGCTAGAAATACATTATTATACTTTGCCAATCCTATCATTTTAGGCCTCCTCCTGAGACCCATTTACCAACATGATTTTCTCATCCTATATCCCATGTTTGTTCAAATGTGCATCTTCAAACTCACATTTAGTCTAGAAATGTGTTGTTATCCTTTGATATCTCCATGATTTTGGGCCTCCCCCTAAGACCCATTTAACAACACAAATTTTTAGCCTACATCCCATGTTTATTTCAATGTGTATCTTCGAACTCACATTTAGGTGAGAAATGTGTTGTTATCCTTTGCCAGTTCCATCCTTTTGGGCCTCCCCCTAAGACTTGTTTTACAACATGATTTCTCTATCTATATCCCATGTTTGTTTGAATATACATCTTTGAACTCACATTTAGGCTAGAAATGTGTTGTTATCCTTTGTTATCATTATCTTTTTGGGCCTTCTCTTAAGACCCATTTAGTAACATAATTTTTTAGCCTACATATTGTGTTTGTTTGAACATGAATATTCAAACTCATATGTAGGATACAAATGTTTTGTTGTCCTTTTCCAATGCATGTGTTCCTAATTATAACCACCTTTGGGCAAATTAGTGTGTTTCTCTTTCTATTCTTGATTATAACCACCTTTGGAAAAATCATTATTTCTTGATTTATGTTCCTAATTATAACCACCTTTAGAAAAATTAGTGTTTTTCATTTGGTTATTGATTCTAACCACATTTGGGTAAATCAATTTCCATCCTACTATCATACTGGGGTAATCCATTCATGTCACTATTTATAACCACATTTGGGTAAACCAGTGTCACACCCTTTGTTACTAATTATAACTGCCTTTAGGTAAATCAATGACTATGCCACTATTACTATCTCTAACCACCTTTGGGAAATTCAGTCATCCCACCCCCATTCCATCTATATCATGTCATTTTCTTCATTTTGAGGGAACATTTGATGATTCTATTTTTACTGCCCACTCCCTCGAGGGGGAATTAAGGGTTTATCAATCGCTCTTTAGGGCATGAACCATTTAGATTAATGACTTTTTAATTTTTTGAAAAGACATTATTATGCCTGTATCTTGAAATGCCTTCTAAAATAAGAGAAAATTATAGACACCCAATTTTGGCCACTCTCATGCTTAAAATAACATTCAATTCAATTTCTAACAAATGACACATTTTAAGCCTAGAAATTACCTCAATTACCCAAATCCATGCTATGCAATAGATTTAATTGCCCAAAAACATGATGAGGCTAACTTATTTAATTTATTATCTTGTATACATCACTAACCTGGTTCAGTTCTAACCCTAGTCAAATTATGATCTAGTAATTTGACATTTTTGTCATGTTAATCTATTAATTCATGACATTTAAATCAATTACCAAAAGATAAAAAGTAATAATCAAGACTAATTATATTTAAAATATTAATTAACTTGCCTAAACAAAAAATTTAAATCAAATTAGTGAATTTCATTTACTAAAAAGTATTTTTTGTCAAAAATGAAGTCAAAAAGTCAAATGAGCTAATAAAGCGATTTATTATCTCATAAATATTTTAAAATATGACTCATGCCTCATAAATATTTAAAGTGAGTTGTCATGCCTCAAAGATATCAAAAAATGAGGTGTCAATATTTCATGAGTGCCTTAAACCCTCCCAGAGTTAAAATAACTTAACCAAGATTAATTTAGACTCAAATCAAGTTAGAATTTAACCTAACCTACCCATGGTTAGAGTTAGTTATTTGAGATATAAATACAAGTGTCCACACCATTGATAAACAAGATTTTGTGTATAAGGTTATTCTGCTAAAATACCTTCTAAAGCCCTTGAAGAGTAGAGTTATTATGCCAAAATTATGCCAAGCTTCAACACCAAGCCATAAGTGAATATTGGAGAGATACTACCACTATGGAAGAGTATTGTTAAAATACTACAAAGATCATAGTCTAATCACAAACATTCTTATTCCAATAAGTAAGCATCATCTATGATAAGGGAGGTAAGAAATTTATATTATCTCCATCTCTTTTTTATGATCTTCCTTATTGTGTTATGCTCCCCCTAGTTCTTAGGCAAGAGGGTTTAGTTTTAGTGCATTGTTGTTCTTGATGTCTTCTCATTTTGACTAATAAGAGACTAATATACTTATTTTTAACTCTTCAAACTCCTAAGGTACATAATGGCACACCCAATGGGACCTCACATCCCATATGGCCAAGGAGATTAATATGCTAGTCTTCATTTGTCTAACATATGCATCTAAATCTTCAAGTTTAGAGTTTTATCTTTGTTTTTTGTCTTTTTTAAAAATATTACAAGGATCCATGCCAATTTTTTAGATCGATGTCAATTTTAGGAATTGACCATGACCTCTATGTATAAAACAAATTAAACAAAGAAACATGGCCAACAATGATTTTACTTGTTTTTGTTTACCTTTATTTTGTATCTGATGATCTGTAGGTTGTCCATATAACCCTTTTCTTGTAGAATCTATGAGATATTTAGGTTTTGAAGATCATTTATTAATCATTTTTCTTCAAAAAAGAGTTAGTTTTTTGATGTTTTTAGGAAACATTGATGATCTGCTTTAATTGACATTGATTTTTGTAATAAACATCAATCTCTATGGATCGATGATAATTGATCTCTAAGACAAAAATTTAGAAACTTGAGAGCTAAATTTAAATTGTTATTTACTTACTTATTTTTGGGCTTCTAAGTAGGCAAACCCTCTAACAATTTATAGGCCCTGAGGTGGAAAGAGCAAAGTTTTGCATGGTTAAATATTACCCACATTGTATTTGGTGCTTAAAATCTACTTAGTTGTTTTTGTCTCTTAGTTTTTATTTTATTTTTTTGAAAATATCAATAACAAATCTAAAGGGCCAAATTTCATTTCACATTTTACTTAGTGCTTTAAAAATAACACAAACCTTAGACTAAGTGCTCCCAAGAGCTTTGTTTTTGTTTTATATTCTTTCAAATCAAACTTTGCACATATGTTCTTCCACCATCCTCGTTATGGAACTTGGGTGACCAAACATTCTTTGTTAATTACCTTATTGCTTAATCCAAGCCTAGAAGGAATGTTATCTATGCTCTCCCAAATTTCTAATAACTTGGGTGATTTAGAAATTAACCTTTGAAGCATTAGTTTCACTTATTTATTTTATGCATTTGGCTTATGGGTGGGATTTCATTGCCTCCTCACAAGTTATTTAGGGGTGAATTGACTTGGGGTTTCATTTCTCAACATCATACCAACCCTACTCCATAGTGGGGTATATAAATCAAGGCATGTGATACTACGATTTCTAGTGGGTTGAGCAGCTAACCTCTCCAATCATAACAAAAACTTAATTCAGGTCTATCTAAACATAGGAATCCACTAAGAAGTACATGGATGGAGTCACTATGAAAAGGAATATACCTTTATAAAGTAAGTTATCTGGTATGAACTCAATTAATGTGATTTCATCTCTAGTGTTAACCACACTTGAGACCATTTAGAACACACAAAACTTATAGTTTTTAGACAAACGATACTTACCATGAAAATATTGTTAATGCAAGGTGAGTAGCCCAAAGTTCCATGTCATTTTACAAATTCTTGAGAGAAGAGGGGGCCTTAAAAAACCCTAATTTTCATAATCATCTAAATTTATTAGATTAACAAATTATTTCCTCTTAAAGGGTATATCAACAAAATTTAATAATATGAAGAAACCTTGCTTGTTTTCAGGGATAATACAATACACTTAGGTGTTTTTGTGTCTATTTATTTTTACTTGCATTATTTTGAGTCTAAAACTATTTTTTTTGTCAAAAACACATCAAAACAAGTCCAAAACATTCACATGTTTCTAAACCCTTTATGGTCCCATGTGTATGGCCACTAAGGGGTATAGTCTTAAAATAGAATCCACAAGATTACCATAATAACACATGGCCTATTCTTATTTGTTAGGGTTCATGCATCATACCATTCTTTTTTCATAGTTATATACCTTTATGTATTATGAGACTACAGGAGTATGACAATGACATGTGGTCAATTTTGATTCTTTGGAGCTCTCACACCATATCATCCTTCAACTTTTTGACAATCATTTAGCCATTTTGGGAGTGAAAATTTATGGTTAGTGATATGTGGCTCATTCTGATTTATTATAATTTTCACATTGTACTATTTGTACATAGTCATAATTTTATGCTTCATAAGAGTATGGTAGGTAGACAAGTGGAGGGTTCTAATTAGATTGAGCTCCTAGAGTGTGTGTGTGTGTGTGTGTGTGTGTGTGTGTGTGTGTGTGTGTGTGTGTGTGTGTGTGTGTGTGTGTGTGTGTGTGTGTGTGTGTATTTAATGCAGGAATATGAGGACCTAAAAATACAATGCATAAAAGAGTTAAGTTATACAAAAAATCTTTACACAAAAAATCAAAAACAAATTGAATGAGAGCCCTGCCATAGTTGTATGATATCACATCAATACGAGAGTGATTTTTTTCATACACCTATATAATCAATGTTAACTCCATGAAATATAAAATTAGTTCCCTGAAAAGATAAGTATAAAGCATGCAATATTTTATAAACTAACCCCAATGATTTAATAAATTATTAAAAACTATAAAGTAATGCGACCATTTGAAAAGTGACCTTAACATGAATTCATAAATACGAAAGGGGTTAATTATTTATTAAAATACATATTTTGATCCCAAAATTTAGAAAAGAGTCACACACAAGATTTTTCATTATCTTATCTTAAAATCATATAGAATATTGGGTCTGTATTTCTCAAAAGAAATGGGGTGTGTTGGTCACAATAGTATCTATTAAAGTTTGAATCATAACCTCTTTGATTCAAATTGAATTATCTATCTAAATAATAATAATTTACCTAAAATTACAAAATCTGTAGACCATCTACCAATCTCAAGGTTGTCTACTAGATTTCCATTCTTGTCCACCACTCCCCCACTACCAAAAATAAATAAATACTCTTCTTCTCCTTGAAAAAATAATTAATAATTTATGAGAACCCATAATTAACAAGCAATGAAACAAAACCAAAAAAAATAAATATAACACTTGATAAATTAATTGACTGAAGTATGTCCATACATTTAATCTCTAAAAATTTAATTTACTAGAATGTTTTTTATTGACATATGTAAATATTATTTTGATGATGTCATTCTATAGAATATTTTTAATTGTCAAATGTAAATATTATTTTGATGAAAAGTCATTCTCAGGTCTGATTTAAACTTAAAGTTACCTGATAAAAAAATTTAATAGCTTTATTAAAAAATATTAAAGATGTTTTAAAATCATTTTTACCTCTTCATCACAAAGATAAAATATTTATATTATTAACATTCTCATTAGTATTTATAAAATATTATTTAAGTTAACTATTTCCATTACCATATATATATTTTTAAAAATTGAAATATATTTAAAAATTATTTTATGTTATATTTATCAATGTGTTCAGTGGAAGCAACATGCTCATATTCAAAGTCTTAGTTATTTAATAAATTTATAGGATTCATTTTATTATTTTTTTGAATAATAATTAATTATTTGATAAGATTATCAGTGGTGGAGTGCATGCAGTTTTTAAACTTTGATCTAGTTGGTTGTATTTGGAAAAACTCTACAAATTTTTAAAACCAAAATGATTTAATAAGAATTAATGGTATAACTTATCTATGATCAAAAGTTTTATAACACTATAAAAATCAAGGTGGAGCCATTGTTAGATGATAACCAAGGTTCAAAAATAATACTACTATTATGGATCATAACCAGATTAGGTTAAGTGTAAGTCTCATGCAAATTTTATCTAAATCAAAACAGGGACCTAAAGGTGTTCTAAGCTTGATAGTGTATTTTTCGTGCTTCACTGAGCGATACAATCTATTTATAAAGATAATAACAATGTAAAATCACTCCTAGCTACTAATTAAGTACATCTTACTATATATGTCAATTTGATCATCAAATTCCACTACGTCATCTCTACATACACAATGTAAGCATTCAAAATTAAGCTCATCATAAAGAAAATGATCCTTTTTAGATTATATTAGTTTTGTTTCCTATCGGGAATGAAATAAAACATCTTGGTACTTATATTTCATCTAACATAAATTGTAATTCATCATTAAGATAATTTTTCCCCTAGCTTGTTGAATCTTGTTTCATGCTTTCACTCATATAATAGTGTGGATATTATAGTAAGCAAACAAAGCACTAATAATAAGATGAAAATGATTTAGGGAAATTCTCGTACCTTTACATAACAATCCCTATGAACTTAATCAGGGATATGTACATTACCACATCTATCCATAGTTGAATTCTTATAACCTTAAAATCCACAACAAAAAAATATCCAATAAATTATTAGTAATATTAAATCATGAAAGACTATGTTGATTATTGATCTCAGAATTCCATATGCCTTGTTTTAATTGTCAACAAAAAGGTTTTATATTAATATATATAAATATTTTTTCCTTCTTGGCATGGTGAGGTTATGTATAATTTTGTATAAACAAAGCAAGGGTTATGGTGAAGCTTTTCACACACATGGCATTCTTATATATATTTAGTGAAATGCCTAAATTAAAGGAACATTTAGCCTTTCTCATAACATCAATGCTTAATTTTGTGTCAAAAAATGATTTTTGTTTGCTAAGCTCAAATTATTTTATAATAAAAATATGATAAAATTATATATTTAATATTATATTTCTATTATATATTAAATATAAGTGTACACATATTAGTTAAATAATATTTTGACAAGAGATTATATGGAACAATTCCCTTCTAATGCTAAGATGAGGAATATCCATAATAATTAAAGCTTATTTATAAATAACATGAAGATCATGTTAATATTTATAAAACAAATAAATGACCAACAACATCCAATTAATAGAATAAAGCATTAAACACTAATAGAATAAAGCATTAAACATGTGATCATAAGATGAAAACGTGCAAGTGTGGTAGATGATATTCACATAAGTAATTATGATAAAATAACTCCCTTTGTGGGTAAGGGTGTTATTATACAATTTGAAATAGAATTTCAACATCTTTATCACTTGTCTCATATTTATTGGTTTGGCTTTAGGATACGGCTAACAAGAAAATAATCCCATAAATAGCATTGGCTCCCTTTCCCCCATATTGAAGTTCTGCATCTTTACTCCACTACATTCAAGAGCATTATTTATCCATACAAATCTTATAACCATTAAACCACTTGACACCTATGACTATATAAGCTAGATGGCCCATTGGCTACCTTGAGTAGGTAATTTTCAAAATCAAAGGCTCTAAAGCTAAATTAAGACTTGTCTTTTCCTTTATTTATTGTTGATTGTTGTGAGATTTGTGTTATTAAGTCATTTGAAGTTGACATTTATAAATAATCATTAATTTATTGATATTTTTAATAATAATTCCAATATAAATACTATAAGTATTTATTAATATAAGAATGAATGATGACTTTAATTTATTATTTTAAGCTTTTCCTAATTTATCATACTTAATTTCTAATTACTTTCAATTTTCTTACTACCCCCATCAAATTAATGGCTCGCATTAAACAACCTATTTTTTAAACTTCTATAAACTACATAGTTCCATTTTATTTCCCTTAAATTAATTTATTTTCTCTCCCTTAAACAAATGTATTTGTTGTAACTAGAGGGTGTAATCATTAATTGCATCTTAGGATATATTAAAATAGGGTGAGATATTTTTAAGGTCATAGATCCCATAAACATGATAGACATAAAAATTCTTATTAATATTTGCAATGGTAGGTTATTATAAGTTTCACTTTCTAATTAATTAATATTGCTTAGTCAATCAATTTTTTAAAAAAGTATATGATTTTAATAATTCTAATTTTTTCCCATAAAAATAATGAAATATTCTTTGAATTTAATACAACTGTACATACAATTATAAATACTATTAATGAAATAGTATTTTTGTATATTTTTTAATATATAATGGATTTAGATTTTATAATAGATTTAGCTAAATTCATGTTTTTCTATAACAAAAAAAAAAAAAAACCAATAATCATGAGGGTGAAAAGGATGGTGACTCTTGTTAATCCAAACATGAATAGAACCATCTGATTGGTGCTCTTTTTTCATCCAACTTTATGGATCACTTTTAGGTAAGCTTGATCAAAGCCTTGGCCACTACTTATCATTGTTCCCATGAATCAATGTAGATATAAAATAGGAAATATAAGTGTGTGCATATAAAAACACTACATAAGATCAATTTTTGAGGCATGACTACTCATGATCTTTCATGGTGGGGATTATCATCGGTGTCTAAAACTCATGCATGAATTAATCCACTCTATTTCCCATGCTTAAAAAGTTAATAGAATTTTTAACTAACATGTTATTTTAATCAGATTTGTAGTTTTGAGAATCTAGGGCATTGCAGCCCTGAGAGTTGTCTATCTAGTTTATGATATGGAAACCCCCAAGGCAGAAGCACTAAATCTATAGGGAATTAATTAACCATTGGTAGATCCTTAGCATGTCATAGGTGACTAATAAAAGACACTCATTTTACACTATGTCAAACTCTAATAGTTATCTACCACTATTGAAACTCAATATCTAGAACTACCTTGAGGGTTCGATCACCACACACCTGAGAATTGCTTTAAATTCCTAGTACTAATTTCATTTGCATTAGCTTAAAGTTATTTTTTGGTTTAATTTTCATTTCTAAAAAAAATCAAAGTCTCACGTATTAAAATTTTATTTATTATTTTGGTTTTGTATCAAGTAATTATTCTAATGTTTATTCAAAGTTTGGGTTTTGTATATATTTAATTAATGAAATTAATGCAAAATCCAAGTGTGTGGAGAGTGAATTACAAAAATTCTATGTTCAGAAACCAACCAAGCTCCTAAAGTCCATATGGATATTGTCATTGTGTAGTTTATAATTCAAAAACTATCAAAAATACTAATGTACAATGTATTCTTTAAGGGTCATTATTGAAAACAATCATTGCTACATTCACACAAATTTCACACAATGACTATCTCGTAGACAAGGCAAGCACTATCTACTTGCTAATGGGATTTTCATTACAAGCAAATTTTACTTTTGACAAATAAAGAATCATTCTACATGCTAAAATACTACAAAAAATAATGTATAAAATTTACTTTTAAACATTTTTTTCTTTTTTTCTTGGTTTGAAACTACACACTATTAACTAATTTCTAACTTTTGACAAACAAAAATTATTTTACATGCTAAGATACTAAAAAAACTAATGTGTATATAATTTGTTTTTAGACTTTTTTTCTTTTTTTTCTTGGTTTGAAACTACAAACTATTAACTAATTTCTAAACATTATCCCGTATTGTATAGATAAACACCTCTTCTACCTATGGAGGACTTGTATCTAGGACTCACATAATCTCTTTCTACTGCCACAATTAATTACCATACTTGTACTATGTTTTTCAGTAATGATAATCTATTTACAAAAGTTATAACTTGTTAAATTAGATATTTACACTTTTATTTAGTTATTTTTTTTACACTGCACATTTATTTCTCCAATATACAAGCTTTGCTAGCATCACTTTATTTTTAAAATGTTCTATATTTGTCAACAAATAAAATTGTTTTTCACATTTTGTAATACTTATTGTTAAAAAAAATTATCTTACCTATTTGACGCTACTAATTTGATTTCAAAAACATAAAGATCAAATATAATATACCTATTGTAGCATAAATTTTCACACTTGTGGAAGAGGTTTGCAGTTTCTCTCACTCCCAGCTACACTATTGGAGCAATCTCAAGCTGTGGGTATTCTATAGTGAGGTTTAACCTCTGGACAAACCTGGCTTCCTCTTGGTAGATCATTTAAACTAATGTTTATACTTGGAAAAGAGATAGAGAGGGGGGTATAGGGTAACCAAGAGAGATAAATGGTGTGATTCACCAAATTAAATGAGAACTCATATAAACATGAAATAAACACTAATGCATCATAAGACAATCCTTGCTCACACAATCTCAAACTAGCTAATTTGCATAAGTATTTCATAAACTAGGCCCACAAAGTAATGAATGAAACAAAAAAGAATTATAAGATTCACACCAAGCATCATTTAATGGTATAAAGAGCTCAATTTCAAACTTGAAAATAGCTTGAAAACACCTAAAAATAGGCAAGAAAGAAGGATGATGGACATGGAAGACACTCCTTCACAATTTCAACATACACAAGCTTGTTAAACACAATTCAGAGACAAGAGATAGGTGAAAAATCATATTTATTGATTTAAGAGGTTTTCATACAAATTTTGATAGGGTTTTTGCCTTATCAAATGAGAGTCTCCCTTTCTCTAAAAAATGAGAATTTAGATATATATTTTTCAATGGGGAAGAAAAATGAGAGATATAGGAGAAAGGAGAAGAGAGAGAAGAATCACACAATCATAATTCAATAAATAAAATCCAACCACTTTCATGGAGTCTTAACCACCTTTTGATTGATTGACATTGATTATTCCTCAAAAAATTAACCTTCATTATCCCAAATAGTCTTTAATTCCCCTCACTCTCTGAGAAATACACTAGAAGATAAGAATTTTTTGAAGGTCTTGAGTCATGATCTATTAAAATGGGAAAGTATCCAAAGACCTTTGAAACTTCATTGAATGCTCCATTTGTCCTTCTCAACCTCCAAACTCCCTATCTTCTTAATGATCTTACAACACCATGCTTCATTTTGATATGTTCTTTATATTATTAGACAGTCACTTGAACTCATTCATTTGGTGTCCCTTCTAACACTCCTTTCATAATCACCACTCTACCTTTACTCCAAACCCTAAACATAGGTCCACTATAGATGAAAACCAATTCCTTTATTGGTTTTCATATATCCATAATTTTGATGAAGACCCACAAGTTACTTCACCTCTTGATTAAGATGTAAAACATATGTCTAACTTCTTTTGAGAGGTTTAACTGATTTTTAATGGTGACATACAAATTTTCAAGGTCTATTTCTAGTAACTCAAATCATATTTGATCTTGGATTTACGCATTCGCACACCTACATCCATGAAATATTTTGATTCAATGTATCTACCTATGTGGTATCTCCTTACCACATTATTTATCATATTAAAAAATATGATTATCATTACTTTGAACACATGTCTTCATCTCATAACCCCCTGGTACTTGATCAAACTTGCTCCATTGATCTCATCTGACCATCTCTTGACCTTGAATTTCATCATTGTTTTTTATCTTTAATCTGCACTTGAGATTATGACACTTGGTAGCATTACATGATTTTTGTGGAACCTATCATTAGTCTCCATCCTATTAATGTGCTTACATCACATGGTGGCCTTTCATGCAATTTGGGCTCATTAACCTCTTTACCTCATGTACATCAATCTTCTTAGCATGGTTGAACATGTGTCATTGATCTTTCATTTACATGATCAAATGCATGTCATTGATCTACTAAACCACCATGATTATGACACATGGCACCATTGTGTTCATCCTTAGGATCCTCTAACCTTTAGATCTTGTGCTCACCATTAGATCTTTGATGCATTATTGAATGCACGCTGTAGATCTGCATTGACTTATTGACCTTGATATCACCCATGTGTTATTGATCTACTAATCTGATTAGGCAAGGCTTTGACACTTGGTAACCTTGTGCTTAATTTTATCTTGTTGAAGTTTTTTGAATCCAAATGGCCATTTCCTATGGATTTAACTTGATGTTCCCTAGCACATCCCATACAACTAAATCATCTTGAAGGCTTATATCTTGAGATAGGAAACACTTCAAGACACCAAACTTGTAGGAGATATCCATGGCATGAAATGCATCATTTTCATGTGATTATTCAACTTTGGTTGACTTCCCAATTATACTTATTAAATACACAACCAAATTGACCTATTCATTCCTACATGACATGTTGAGACAGTCAGTTTCCTCTAAATCATCAAATTCACACTTTAAGCTTGCTTAAAGTGTTTTAAAATATTGTAAATAGTAAGTGATACGATAATGAAGTATATTTTATCCTTCTAAAATCAGATCACTCTCTCAACCAGGATCTTGCTAAGCTTCTTGCCCCAGATCTAGGTGAAGCTTCTTATGTGGGCCAAATTTGGCAAACATTTATGGTGACTCAAATAGGAAGCATGCCTACTATGCTTGAGAACCATATTAGTTGCCTTATCTAATCCATTAGGAAAATGGGGTCACAATTATTTCCTTCCCAACTAATATGAATATGATACAAGGTTGTCCCTTTTTGAAAACCCCTCTTGAATCAATAAAGACCATAAGAAACAAAACTAACAATGTGACCAACGCACTTAGGGAAGGGAAACACATAACTGAAAAGAATGTACACAAGTAACTTAGAGGAAAACATTACATATCTACTCTAATATATATAATTTTTTTAACCTTACAAGTCATTTCCTCTTGGATCAAATGGGAAAAATTTAGCATCATTTACTTGTAATGGACTAGGATGAAAAATACCTTGTTTTTTAGGCACCAAAATAGGTAAACCAAGCTGCTTGATTGTTAATATTATTGACATGATATCCAATGGATGAAATGGGATAAAAATGTCTCTAATATATACATATTGGTCCATTTCTTCAAATCTTGCTTAGGTTAGACTATAGGAGCACTTGCAATCATATTCACCCATGGCTGATTGAAGTGGCATATTTGGCTCCTAATAGCCTCTTGAGGAGTCTCCACTTATTCATCCACCACTTATAGCTAGCTAATTGAGTCACTATTACTAGCTCTAATTAACTTATTCAACTCATAATTAACTGGTAACAACATATATCTTGCTTCTAACACTTCAAACAAGTCCTCATAGTTACTTTGTTTAATCATTTTTTGCACATTTAAAGCATTATTAAGGACATCTAGTTGCAAGTAAATTACATCAAGATTTTGAACGTCAACAAGATGTTATTAAAAATGATCCTCTATTTCTTTATCTTTCTCATTTATGACCTTTTTAACATGATCCACTTGAGGATTGTCCCTTTCAAGCTCTAATTCATTACTATCAAAACCATGCCAATAAGGCATGTCCAAACCTGATTTTTTCCCTCGAAATGAAGAGGATTGCTTATCATGATATATTATTCATAGACACTTGTATTTTATTCTTTTGTCCCAACTAAGACTACAATATCCTCCTATATCCTTTGTAAAATAGGTTCTTTCTCCAAGAGGGAGATGGTGGGAGGGTGAAAAATTTCACCTTGCTTACAACTTAAGAGAGTTTTCTTCCAACTAGGGACTTTGAAAACTCTTTTAGGTGGTTCTTGGAGAAAGGAAGAAGAGTCTAAAAATTCTTGTAGATCAAGCTCATTGGGATAATCTATGGTTTCTTAATTCCCTTTTTTCATAATGAACTCCTCTTCTAAGAGTACCTCCACTAGCACCTCTTCCTTTTTCTCTATGCCTTTCTGAGCTAATTTCCATGATGGAAATGTGTAGGGTACAACCACCTCATTTTGATTTTTATTATCTTCCTTATTCCTCATATTTATCTCTAACTCTTTTATTTTCTTATCTATATTCTTTTGGAATAGCTTCTCTTTAAAGTGGTTAGTGGATTCATGAAGATAAGGAACACAAGAGGGTTGATATGAGATACAAGAGGATTATTGAGGAAGATAAGTGGAATCTTGGATCCCAATAATAGGCTACTCAATAGTAGTATCCTCTTTTCTCTGAAATATCTCTTGGATTAAATTCTAATAAGGGAAGGTTTGAGTAACACATGAAGGAATTTGAAAACTTTAAAGGTGACTTGGAATGGTCTCTTAGGAAATAAATAGGTGGCATATCTGAGGGCTGAGGTGGTGTATATGAAGACACATAAGGTTGATAGAGTTGGACCCATTATTCTTCATGGCTTCTTAGATTATCCTCAATGATTTTAATGAGACCAATTACATCCATCATCTCACTTGACAAGCTTTTCCAATTTGTTCTCTCAATAGGTGACCATTCCTCTTTCATTAATTGTAATGCACCTCTCACATGATGAATGATGTGATTAGGGATATCTTGACCATATCCCCTTTGTTCATTAAGTTTTATCATGTACCTTTCATATCCTAAGATAATTTTCTTCAAACTTTAAATGGATTGGTTTGAGGAGTAACTAGGGACATATTTAGCTTGAGAAGGCTGACACACCAAATCTTGAGAGCCACTTGGGGTGAATCTAGGAACATTACTAATCTAATATGAAGGATGATGAGGTATAGAATAACAATATTTATCAAAAGATGGTTTATTATACATACTAGATAATGATGACAAGGCACTTGGGCTACTTATACCCACTGATAAATACTTGGAGTCACAATTGGTATTTACACACATGCTTCTAAATGTTGATTGGATGAATATAACACTAAATCTCTTCACTTAGTGAATAATTTTATCCCATAAAGCATGCCAAAAACTATTATAGCATATAATTGAAACTATGTGGGAGATTTTTTTAGGCTCTCTCACTCCTAGCTAAAATATTAGGGAAACCTTAGGCTGTGGGTAACCTATAGTGAGGTTAAACCTTTGGAGAAGGCTAGCTTCCTCTTGGTAGATAACCTAAACTAATGTTTCTGATTGGAAAAGAGATAGAGAGGGTGTATAGGGTAACTAAGAGATCTAAATGTAGTGATTCTCCAAATTAAATGAGAACTCACATAAGCATGAAATAAACATTGATGCAACATAAGACAATCCTTGCTCACACAATCTCACAAACTAGCTAATTTTCATAAGTATTTCATAAACTAGTCTCATAAAGCAATGAATGAAAACAAGGAGGAATTCTAAGATTCACACCAAGCATCGATTAATGGTAGAAAGAGCTCAAGTTCAGACCTGAAAATAACTTGAAAACATGTTAAAATAGAAAATAAAGAAGGATGAAGGACATGGAATCCACTCCTTCATAATTCAGATATATATTTTTCAATGACGGATAAAAATGAAAGATATAGGATAAAAGAGAAGAGAGAGAAGAAGCACATAATTATAATTCAATAAATAAGATCCAACCACTTTCATGGAGTCTTAACCACCTTTTGATTGATTAACACTGATTCTTCCTTAGCAAATTAACCTTCATTAGCCTAAATAGTCTTTAAGTCCCTATTGACACTTGGATTTGGACCCCTGAGGAGATGCCTAATTCTCCTCATACAAGTGGCACCATGGATACATTTTTCTTACTATGGGTGACAATGTTGAGAAATGAATCTCTAGATGAGGGGCTAGCTCTGCTTGATGCACTCTTTGAAGCTTTCTCTTTAACTTAGTAAATTTAAAGATGAAAAGGGATTAAAAAAAACAACTAAAAAAACAAAAGGGTGATGCACCAATATATAATTTATTCTCACTTGACTCAAACCACTACTTAAAGACAAACAGGGATGTTTCACATACAAGACTCACAACTTAGGATCCATTGCTACATCAATGTTTCATATGCTAGATTTAAGAAGGTATATGATTATTAGGAATGGAATGAATGATTCCAAGGAGGGATACAATCATGGACCACTTATAGGATATCCTTAAACTTATAAAATAATACTAGCAAAGACCTGAAATAATCTCCTTTTTGTAAATTGGTAGACCATCAAGAGTACAAGTTAGAAAAGATAATATTTCACTAGAGTAGACCAACAAGATTCAAGTCATTACTAAATATTACAGAATATGAGTGGTAATAACAATTGTATATTTATTTAAGATTTATTTAAGTAAAAATTTGGCTAGATTTTCCCCATCAACCAATGGAGGCTACTCAAATGAGCCAAGAGAATGCATATTTATAGCTTTAAAAGTAGAAACAAGCAAAGGAAGTCCAAGGGTCACTTAGACATGCATCACCTTGAGAGAATTAGTTAGATTTGAATTTTTAAGAGAGGTTGGGTGATATATTCCATGTCATAGAGGTATAATTGTCCAAAAAAAGTCATAAGAATGGTGAAAAGTGACACAAAACCTATAATTATGGCATAAGAAACTACCTTCACGATCCACCTTCCAAAACTACCTATTATCTACATATGGTAAGTTTTGATGGTTGGTATAATAAAAAGGGGTTATAAACGAGTTCCCACATGTATTTTATTGATCCCTAACCATCCCTATTGTTTTGGACATGCAAAATCATCTCTAGTAGTTTCAAAATGGCTCTTTTCCATGCACCTTCTACACTTGGCATTCAAAAACTCCCAATTTTCCAAAAAAATACATGAAAAAGAGGGAATGAAACTTTTAAAATGTTCCCATATCATCATTTTAAATAAAAAATCTTTAAAAGGCTTCCTTAATTGCTTTTCACCACTTTTCACAAGTGTTCACTAGATGGCTCACTGGACTAGCTAAACGTGAGATCATATTTAGGGAACTTAGAAGTTGATCCATGAGATGAGATGAATTTTATGATTTATATCAAGTTTAAATATTCCTTCCAAATTTTTTTCATCTCCTAAATCCTCTTTTAGCTTGTATACCACTCAAAATGGTTAAAATAAGCCCAGTTTTCCCTTGATTCATACAATTACATACAATAAAAACACATGTGTGGGATCCTATAAGATTCTTATGAAACTTACATGTGTTTTAATGTCCATTACCTTTAATTTAGATTCTCTAATGGCAAGATTTCTCCAGTCAGGTCCTTGTGAGGGTTTTACAAGGGTTTTGAGTGGCCTAAAATCTTAACCTTTGTTCATAAAGGTCAGTTATTGAAACCCTTTATAAATACCACTAAATGATCTTCAATACCATCCCTAACATATCCAAATGTATTAGGGTCCCATTAAAAATATGGTGGGAGGTATGAGTGTCCAAAGTTGACCTTCGAGTCATTTTTATGCTTCTCATGAGGGTTTAAGCACTCTTAAGGCCAAAAATGGCTTCCTATGGAGTTATTTTGCCAACTATAAATTACAAAATATTTTTATCTACTCCATAAACACGCTCCAACACTTTTAATTTATTTCCAAATTCCAAAAAGGGAAATGACCCCTGGTTTGGATTAAGGCCTATACCTTGCCAATGAGCCAGTTTGCATTATTGAGCTACATGGCCCTATATTTGCACTTAATATTCACTAAAATATATTTAAAGAATCATTATAACTCCCATGGAAGTCATTAAAGGCATTAATTTTTGTCCAACCATTGGACTTGGAATGACTTTGCCTTAGGGGCTAGATTTGCACGTTTCCTTGTCAGGCCTACCTACAAACCTCCTTGTTTATACCACCCTATTGTCATTCCAACCCTATAATTTGGTTTTTAATGTTAATTAATATGTTCCCCAATTTTTAAAATCTCCTTTATTTATTAAAATGAGTGAAATCCTTCCATTCTTCATTTTTCCCAAAAATTGCCATTCTTGTGCATGAAAGGACTGACCTACCTCTGAGATAAATTAGAGGATATTAGGCCTAATTGAATGAGAAAATTGAATATTTTTGAGATAAAAAGGTCATAATGGTCACTTTTACTCAATTTTTTGGTCATATTCCATGCCTAAGTGGTCCAATCATCTCAATTTCCTTAAAACCCCTATTTCATGCATGTTTTTGTTCAAATTTGCCCATAATTACTAACTTCATGCAATTTTCATCATAAAATGACACTAAAACATGTTTATAATATTAATTTAAAATTCATGGATATTTTTGGATAATATTAGACCTTTTTTGTTATTGAAAACCCTTTGTTTTCCCTTTATTCCAAGGTCTTCAAGCTTGCTTGTACGGACTGAGACAAATCTTGTATGGGTGAAAAGGCCATTAGGCATGTTGTGAGTTTTCTAAGCATGAAACCTAATTAATTTTATTATATGGATTCATTTTATACTATTTTTAACCTTCTCATCCTTATCTCTATGCTTGGCATTAGGCCAATTCTTCACCCTTTCATTCTTACCACTTCCTATAGGACTGAGACAACCTTCATTTGAGCACATTAGGCTTGGGAGGGTCATAGGAATGAAGTTTAAAATTTTCATTTTATCCATTGGAGATACTTAAAACTTTCACCTATCTTATCATAGGTTTTCAAACCCCTTATATGCTCTCATGTTTTGACTATTTTTTAACTTTTGTATGACTATAGGTGCACAATTTGCTTTGCTTGTAAGTTTCTAAGGTGAGTGTTTTAGCTTCAAAAGTAAATACAAAAATTTATTTATATATATATCATCATGTTTCATCATTTCACCTCATTTTAATTCTCTAATTAATCTCAAAAACCACCCTACTCCAAACTAAGTTCAACTTCAATACCTCTGACTGTATATGCATGCACATAGGCCTGTAGGTACATGTTGATAGATATCTAGCCTCAAAATATATGTAATCCATTTTATTTTCTTCCTATAACTCCATTATCAAATTTCATTTTATTATATGATTTATTTGAGCTTCAAAACCCTCCCTTACCCCTCACTGAGACCAACTTCCAATACTAGGTTGTAGGTGAATGTTTTTTAGGCCTGTAGGTTAGTGGAGGTGAGTTTAGAGCATATTAGGAATGTCCAGGACCTAACAAGGATGCATTTGAATCAATGGTATTAAAAATTAACATAGTATCATCCTAGATTTCTTAATATCATCTCTTCTTGTAATCCTATTGAAACATTGCATTCACTGCCTACCGTACCCTATGTACAGACAAGGGCCAGGCCTAGAAGGTCATTTGAAACAACCACCTCTTCTCCTATGATCTAAGTGTTTGGAGTTGATTTTTGAGGTTCTTGGGATTGTTTCCCATACTATACATTCTTATAAATTCCTCATAGGATGCAAATATCAACCTTTCCCTTAGAATCCTATAGACATTACAATCCTTTCTCAGTGTTTTTTAGCCATTTTAATAGGTCTCAAAACATATATGAATCTTGTCCTTTCAAGCTCAAATTTGACATGATTGTTTCCCATTGATGGGACTATAAAGTGGGAATAATATGATTCTTAAAAAACAAATATATATTCACCTTATGAAAACTAAAAAGACCCTTAGGAGCTCTATTTGGTGTGTTTAGGGACTGAGGAACAAAACTCAATCATCTCTTTTATTTTGCAATCTCATTTCCTCTTTAGGTCCTTGGTGAAAGAATTGTGATATACCATATGAAAAACACTACATATAAATTTTAGAGGAAACCCCTAGACCATCTCCATCTTCCATATTCCTATGTTCCCTATTCATGGCCTCCTACAGGTTGGACTAAGTTGAAATGGGTAGTGAGAAGAGATTATGAAGAAGTGCATAGTTTTAGACCTTATGAGAAGGATTATTCCATTATACCATGTACATGACATCCAAAAGAGATATAAAATATACAACTCCCTCATTTTGGCATGGATAACTACCAAACAACATCTGTAGCTGCCCTCTTTTGAGAAGATAAAATTCTGACCCAAAGTGGAAGACAAGCCTAGAGAAGCCTTCCTTGCATTATTGATGCCTTTAAAAACAAATAAAGGATATAAAACCTATAATAAAACCTTTTAAAATATGTTTACACCTCTAAAAAACATGAAATTATCACACCAAAACAAGAAAATGAAGATGACTACAAATAGTGACCCCCTCCTAGTTGTAAACCCAAACAAGGTAGCTTGGAGTGTTAACATTGGTTCATGAAGGATAAATCACAAAAATGGAATATTTTTTTATGTATGTGAAGAGGACTTATATCACTATCACCCTACAGAAACAATCCCTCCCATTCCACCTGTACGGATTGTACCACAAGTTTGAAATTGCTTCTCTTTTGTTTGCCAAGACAAGAAGAGAGGAAAAGATGCAAGAGATGAAATTTTATGAATTTTTACTACAATAAAAACATGGGAATGGTTTTTTTTTTTCTTAATAGACACCTTTCTAACATTTCCACCTAAAAATGAGATGATCTATTTCGTATAAGTACCATAAAGGCCCTCAAAACAAGGTGAAACTGATCTTTTCTAACTATAACTAATTCTTGGATTGTCATAACCATATTTTGATATTTTTTTACCTCTCCCATGTTTAATATTATATTTGTGACAAGTTAGTCACTTTATCCATCCGTATAAGTCTT
This sequence comes from Torreya grandis, assembly GCA_037957365.1. Classification (NCBI taxonomy): domain Eukaryota; kingdom Viridiplantae; phylum Streptophyta; class Pinopsida; order Cupressales; family Taxaceae; genus Torreya; species Torreya grandis. The sequence goes on from JARHVA010001673.1 coordinate 2,608,128, forward strand.
CTTTAGCTCAAAGTGGGCCCACAAGGCAATTTTTTGCATATTAAATGTGATAAAAGTAATTAAATGAACTAAAGATGTCTTAAATCATATTAAAAACAATAATAGTACTAAACTAACATAATTCATGCCTTTTACCAGGTTTTAACCTATTTGACTATCATTGACCATCATTGACTTGACTAGTATAAAGGGCTAGACTTGAACAAAAACTAGGCTAGGCATAAGTGGAACATTTGGATCACAAGGACACCTCTATAGGACATGAATAAACTTATACAAAGTTTCAAAAGTAAAGGGTTGACTCAAATCTTATAAAAGGTCAAATTTGGTCAATAATCCCCTCATTAGTTGAGAAACACACTAGAAAATAAGAATTTTTTGAAGGTGTTGAGTCATGATCTATTAAAATGGGAAAGTCTCCAAAGACTTTTAAAAATTCATTAAATGCTCCACTTGTCCATCTCAGCATCCAAACTCCCTACCTTCTTAATGATCTTATAGCATCATGATCCATCTTGATATGTCCTTTATATTATTAAATAGTCACTTTAACTCATTTATCTAATGTCCCTTCTAACACTCCTTTCACAATCACAACTCTGTCTTTACTCCAAATATTGAACATAGGTCCACTATAGATGAAAACCAATTCCCTTATTGGTTTTCATATATCCATAATTTTTATTAAGATCTACATGCTACTTATCCTCTCAATCAAGATGTAAAACATAGGTCTAATGGTTTTAGAGAGGTTCAATTGAGTTTTAATGGTGGCATATAAATTTACAAGGTCTACTTTTGGTAATCTAGATCATAGTTGATCTTGACTTTATGCATTCACATACCTGCATCTATGAAATATTTTGATTTTATGTGTCCACCTATGTGGAATATCCTTGCCACATTGTTTATCATATTTGAAAATATGACCATCCTCACTTCGTACATATATCTTCATCTCATACCCCCTGGGACTTGATCAAACTTGCTCCGTTGATCTCTTCTGACCATCTATTGGCCTTGACTTTCATTTTTGTTATTGATATTTGATTTACATTCAAGATTGTAAAACTTTCTAGCATTGCATGATTTTTGTGGACCCTATCATTAGTCTCCATCTAGTTAATGTGCTTATGCCATGTGGTGGTCTTTCATGTAATCTGGGCTCATTGACTTCATGACCTCATGCACATCATCGATCTTCTCAACACAGTTGAATATGTGTCATCAATCTTTGATCTGTATGACCAAACATGCACCATTGATCTACTTATCCACCATGATTTTGATACATGGCACCACTATTTTCATCCTTAGGATCCTCTAACCTTTTGACCTTGTGCTCATTATTATGTCTTTGATGCATGATTAAATGTGCATTGTAGATCTACATTAACTTATTTACCTCACTATCGCTCACATGTTGTTTATCTGTTGATCTGATTGAGCAAGGATTTGAAAATTAGAAGTGTTGAATTTAATTTTATCTTGTTGAATATTTTTGAATCCAAATGGCCATTTTCTATGGCTTTAACTTGATGTCCCCTAGCATGTCTCATACTACTAGATCATCTTGAAGGCTTATATCTTGAGATAGGAAACATCTCAAGATACCAAACTTGCAGAAGATATTAATGGCACAAAATACATCATTTTCATGTGATATTTCAACTTTGGTTAACCTCCCAAGTACACTTATTAAATTCACAACCAAATTGACCTATTAATTCCTACATGACATGTTGAGATAGATAGTTTCCTCTAAATCACCAAATTCACACTTTAAGCTTGCTTAAAGTGTTTCAAAAGCTTGCAAGTGACAAGTGATAGGATCATGAAGTCTATCTTATCCTATTAACATTGGATTACTCTCTTAACTAGGACCATACTTAGCTTCTCACCATAGATCTAGGTAAAGCTTCTTATGTGGGCCAAATTTGGCCACCATTTCTGGCGACTTGACTAGGAAGCATGCCTACTATGCTTGAGAACCAGATTAGTTACCTTGTCTAATCTATTGGGTATATAAGGTCATAATTATTTCCTTCCCAATTTATGTGAATATGATACAAGGTTTACCCTTTCTGAAAAACCCCTTTTGAAGTAATAAGGACCACAAGAAACAAAACTAACAATGTGCCCAAAGCACTTAAGGAAGGGAAACACAACTAAAAATAATGTACATGAGGTACTTAGAGGAAAACATAAAAAAATTATTCTATGTTGGAGAGTTATTAGTGATATCATGGTGATGTCATGAAGGTTCCCTAATGAGTGGATGAAGTGCTTTGATAGCCTAAGTGACAATGATAAAGTGTGCAATGTGCTTGTCCTAGTGTGCTTGAAGTATGTTTGGTTGATCTCCAGATTTTGACTAGTTAGATATGTTTAGGTATGAATATGGTAATTATAGCATTTGAAATAGGTCCCTAAGATGTTATATTTTCTTTGAGATCTTTTTTGAATAAATGGAATTTATCTGGTAGTCCATAGTTTTTATCTAGATAGTTTGGGTCTAGTGGTAGAAAATCTAAGTAGGTAATTTGATGACATCACCATTGTCATGTGTGAATGAGTCAAGAGGAGTTGGTCATATAGTTTTGATCACATTAGTCCCTACTTTTTATTCACTAGATCTCAAGTCATGCATCAAATTGTAGTTAAATATATGAGGGTGTAAATTTGGCTTCTTAGTTAAAATTCATTATTTTCCCATACTTAGCCAAATTTGCAATGTGGCCAAAAAGAGCCAAGTAAGAAGTTTGATGATGGAATATCTCACATGTATGGACATTTAAGGAGAAGCTGATCATATGGGTTTATTCAATTTTAGACCTAGTTTATTTACACTAAATATTAGATTATGTGATGTAGTGCATCAAAAGATATGCATATGTAAATTTGGGCTTCCAAATAATTTGATTGTAGTTCTCCATAGCCAATTTTTCAATATGACAAGAAGAATAGAGTGATTATTTTGATGGTGTTATATCTTACACATGTGAAGGTGTCAAGAGAAACTAATCATATGGGTTTTTTTAGTTTTAATCATATATTATTTTTACTAAATTTGAGATCATGCACTGAAGTGTGATAAAAGTTATGCAAGAGCAAATTTGGTCTCTTAGATAAATTCTAAGCATAGTTGGCTTTGTAACATAAGTTTTTGAGAAGTCATTTGAATGGAATTATATCTCACACATGTGAAGGTTCTAGGATATATTTTTTATATGGTTGGATTCCTCTTTGAAAGTAGAACATATGGTTTAATTTCTAGGATATGAGATTGATTATAGCAAAAGATATATCTATCCAAAGTTAGCCTTCTAGGAATATTGAAAGGGTCCCCATACTTAGTCATTTCTACACAAGTTAAAGCTTGATAAAGATCGATGGTGTGTATTTATCCAAGGAGTTGAGAAGTAGTGAGATCAGGATAGTTGTATGATCTTTTATAACTGAGCAAAGGTATAGGATACAGATCCAACAATGAGCCAGTGGTCATATAGATTGATCGAATGATGAGTGTTGATCACTAAAAGACTTAACTGATCTAAAGAGATTGATGGAGTGCATTGAGTCAAAGTTTCAAGGGTGTACGAGATGAGGTCAAAGTGATAGAGTTTAAATGATTGATCATTGGTTCTTATGTGTTAAAGATCGAATGAGATTGGCAATATGTATTTGATCTGAGCTAAGAGGACATGAGATTCAAGCATTGTGTTTTAAGGTTAACTGCTACCATTTGAATTCAAATATTTGAATTTAACACAAGGAAAAGATAGAGCTTTATATTTTGTCCATATTCTTTAATAGAATTAAAATTTGTTGGTCCTATAAAAATAAAAGATGAAAAGTACTCCATGGTACATTTAATGAACTTGATTTGAAGATCTGAAAGTGAGCATAGCCAAAGATATGGATCCTAAAAGTCTATTGTGTGTTTATGTTTGTTCTACAAGTGACGCAAGATAGATGTTTGAGCTTGTGTTATTGTTGTTTCAATGTCTCATGATGAATAAGTATTGAAGCATGTTGTAGACTCCATGACAATGCTCTGTGTGGATTTTAGAGGTGTGTTCAATCTATATTAAGTATGAACAATACTTAAGAAGTTAACTATATGTTTGATAATGGTGTTCCTATGTATAAGGTTTATGTTTGAGTTGTTTGAGCATATGTTCATATGTTCAATAATGGTGTTCATTTGAGGATGTCAAAGGTGATATAAGGAGTGGGCCCAAGTATTTGAAAGTGGTCTTGTGTTCTTGTTTTTCTCAAGGGTGTGCTAAATGGTTGAATAGGTCTCCATGAGACCTATAAGAGCTACAAAGGCCTTATTAAAAGGTGTAGCTGCTCAAGGGTGACCCATAGATGCTATGGCCAAACTATGAAGATTGTTTTGAGATATGTCTTTATATGATATATGTCTTAAGGGTTAAGACATGCTAATGGATAACCAAAGTTTTGATTATCAAGATTGTTCTATAAATAATGGAACCAAAGATGATGGGTTCTAGACTTTTGAGTAAAAGACTTGGATGAGGGAATCTAAATGCAGAACCAAGTAAAGGTAAAAACCTTTGAAAGAGAAGGTAAAAGTTAATGAGGACCAACAAAGAATGAAGAGGATTAGACATGCTAGTCTAAGCAAGGTATTGAAGATTATCACATAGGTCATTAGACCTAATAAGCCTAGAAGAGGCAGAATGAGTAAGTATGCTCAAGAGGTTGTTTGAGAGAGGCTTGTGTGTGTGAATTATTGAGTGAAGGAGGGGTATATTTCCCTATGGATGAGTTGATGAGAAGATTAGTTTGAGGACTATTTATATGAATTGTTGGTCATAATTTTTTTGGTATAATGTTGTTCTTGCAGATTGAAGTGTGAGTGAAGGTGAAGAGTAATAAGCAAAGGTCCATCATCAAGTGTTGAAGACATCAGCTCATAGGTGGATGTGTTCATAGATTTTATTATGATAGCTTAGCATATAAAGTGGTTGTATCCTCCTTATAAGGTGAAACATGTTAAAATATCTAGTTGTTGTAGCTCAGATAGATAGGTTTGGCATCACCTTCTAGGATTGTAGTCTCACTAAATAAGGATTGTAGTTCCTTGATCATTTGTTGATGTTATAAATTGGTTATTTTTATTATAAGATAGTAGTCTAATTATAGGTTTCCATGGGTTTTATTCCCCAAAAGGGTTTCCCATGTATGTATTATGTTATGTGATTGATTTTAATTATCTCTCTTACTCATTGCTATGAATGTTGTAAATTAATCATGAATGCTTGTGGTAGTTGATTAAGTATTTATAAAGATTAGAATTAAAGTTGGATTATTTATGCTCACTAATTCACCCCCATCCTTAGTGATTATACCTCTAACATTATAATATATACAATGGTTGTAACCTTACAATTAATTTCTTCCTAGATCAAATAGGAAACATTTAGCATCATTTACTTGTAATGGACTAGGATGAAAATTACCTTATTTTTTAGGCATCAAAATTGGTGAGCTAGGCTACTTGAATGCCAGTATTCTTGACATGATCTCCAATGGATGAAATGGGATAAACATGTCTCCAATATATACATATTGGTCCATTTATTCAAATCTTGCTTCAGCTTGGACTATAGGATCACTTTAAATCTTATTCACCCATGGCTAATTGAAGTGGTAGATTCGGCCCTCAGTAGCCTTTTGAGGAGTCTCCACTTGTTCATCCACCACTTCTAACTTATTGATTGAGTCACCAAAACTACCTCTAATTACCTTAGTCAACTCATAATTACCTATAAACAACATATAGCTCACTTCCAACACTTCAAATAAGTCCTCATAATTACTTTGCTCAACTAGTTTTTGCACATTTGAAGTGTTATTGAGGGCATATGATTGCAAGTGAAATACATCAAACTTTTGAACCTCACCAAGATATTCTAAGAACTATTCCTTTATTTATTTATCTTGTTCATTCATGACCTTTTTAAGATGATCTGCTTGAGGATTGTCCCTTTCAGGCTCTAATTCATTAGTGTCAAAGCCATACTAAGAAGGCTAGTCCAAACCTAATTTTTCCTCCTCTAAATGAAGTAGACTGCTTATCATGATCTCTTCCTCATATACACTTGTATTGTCTTATTTTGGCTCACCTGTGACTGCAAGCTCCTCTTCTATCCTTTATAAAATAGGTTATTTCTCCAAGAGGGAGATGGTGGGAGGGTGAAAAAGTTCACCTTGCTTGCAGTTAAAGAGAGTGTTCTTCCAACTAGGGACTTTGAAAGCTCTTTCAGGTGGTTCTTAGTGAAATGAAGAAGAGTCTTAAAACTATTTTAGATCAATATAATTGGGCTAAGTTATGGTTTCTTGATTCCTTTTTTTCACAAATAACTCCTCCTCTTCCAAGACTACCTCTTGGCTTGCCTCCACTAGAACCTCAACCTTTTTCTCTATGCCTTTTTGAACTAATTTCCATGATGGAAATGTGTGGGGTATAGACACCTCTTTTTATTTTGATTCTCTTCCTCCTTACTCATTTGTATCTCTAACTCTTTGATTTTCCTATCTATATTCTCTTGGAGTAGCTTCTCTTTAAGGTGGTCAGTGGCTTCATGAAGATAAGGAACACAAGAGGGTTGGTATGAGATATAAGAGGATTGTTGAGGAAGATAAGTGGAATCTTGGATCCCAACAATAGGCTGATAAACAAAAGTCCCCTCCTTTAAAAGCTCTCTTGTATTGAATTCCAAAAAGGGAAGTTTTGAGGAACACGTGAAGGACTTTGAAAACTTGAAAGGTCACTTGGAATGGTCTCTTGGGGAAGAATAAGTGGCATATATGAGGAATGAGGTGGTGTATATGAAGACACATAAGGTTGATAGAGTTTGACCTATTATTTTTCTTGTATTCTTAGCTTACCCTCAATGTTTTGAATGAGACCACTTGAATCCATCATATCACTTGAGAATATTTTCCAATTTTCTCTCTCAATAGGTGACTATTCCTCTTTCATTAACTGTAATGCACCTCTCACATCATGAATGATGTGATTAGGGATATCTTGACCATATCCCCTTTGTACATTAAGGTTTATCATGTACCTTTTATATCCTAAGATAATTTTATTCATACTTGAAATGGATTGCTTTGAGTAACTAGGGACATATTGAGCTTGAGAAGGATAACACACTGAATCTTAAGAGCCACTTGGGGTAAAGCGATAACATTAATAATCTCATATGAAGGATGCTAAGATATAGAATAAGCATATTGATCAAAATATGGTTGATTGTACATATTAGATAATGATAAATAGGTGCTTGGGCTACTTATACCAATTGATAAATACTTGGAGTCACCATTGGTGTTTGCACACATGCCTCAAAAGGCTGATTGGATGAAGAGAACACCAAAACTCTTCACATAATGAATAATGTTGTCCCACAAAGCATGTCAAAAACTATTTTAGAATAGAATTTCACCCTTATGGGAGATTTTTTTAGGATCTCTCACTCCTAGCTAAAATATTAGAGAAACTTTAGGTTGTGGGTATTTTATAGTGAGGTTGAACCTCTGGAGAAGGTTGACTTCCTCTTGGTAGATCACTAAATGATTGCTTATGCTTAGAAAAGAGATAGAGAGGGGGTAAAGGTTGATTAAGAGAGATAAATGAGGTGATTCTCCAAATTAAATGAGAACTCACATAAGCATGAAATAAACATTGATGTAACATAAGATAATCCTTGCTCACACAATCTCACAAACTAGCTAATTTGCTTAAGTATTTCATAAACTAGGCTCACAAAGTAATGAATGAAAACAAAAAGGAATTTTGATATTCACACCAAGAATCCATTAATGGTATAAAGAGATCAAGTTTAGACTTATAAATAAATTGAAAACACCTCAAAATAGGAAAAAAAATAAGGATGATGGACATGGAAGACACTCCTTCATAATGCCATCATGCACAAGATTGCTAAACATAATTTAGAGGCAAGAGACAGGTGAAATATCATATTTATTGCTTCAAGAGGCCTTTAATATAGATTTTGATAGGGTTTTTACATTTTCAAATGAGATTCTCCTTTTCTCTAAGAAATGAGAATCCAGATATATCTTTTTCAATGGGGAAAAAATGAGAGATATTAGAGAAAAGAGAAGAGAGAGCGAAGAAACACGCAATCAAAGTTCAATAAATGAGATCCAACCACTTTCATTGAGTCTTAACCACATTTTTATTAATTATCACTAATTATCCCTTGTAAAATTAACCTTCACTATCCCAAACAGTCTTTAAGTCCACTCAATAGTTGAGGAACACACTAGAAGACAAGAATTTTTTGAAGGTGTTGAGTCGTGAACTATTAAAATGGGAAAGTCTCCAAAGACTTTTTAAACTTCATTGAATGTTCCAATTTTCCTTCTCAAACTCCAAACTCCCTATCTTATTAATGATCTTAAAGCATCGTGTTTCATCTTGATATGTCCATCATGTTATTATATAGTCACTTGAACTCATTCATCTGGTGTCCCTTCTGACACTCCTTTCACAGTCACCACTCTGCCTTTACTCCAAACCCTAAACATAGGTCTACTATAGATGAAAATCAATTCCCTTATTGGTTTTCATATAGTCATAATTTTGATGAAGATCCATAGGCTACTTAGCCCCTTGATCAAGACGTAAAACATACATATGAGGGATTTGAGAGGTTTAATTGAGTTTTAATGGTGGCATAAAAATTTGTAGGGTTTGCTTCTGGTAACCTAGATCATATTTGATCTCAAATTTATGCATTTGCATACCTGAGTCAATGAAATCTTTTGATTTGATATGTCCACCTATGTGGCATCTCCTGGCCATATTGTTTATCATATTTAAAAATATGACCATTGTCACTTCAGACATGTGTCTTCATCTCATACCCCTTGGGACTTGATCAAACTTGCTCCATTGATCTCCTATGATTGTCTCTTAGGATTTAATTTAATTATTGCCATTGATTTTTTATCTGCATTTGAGATTGTGACATTTGGTAGTATTGTGTGCTTTCTTTACACCCTACCATCAATCTCTATCCAGTTAACATGCTTATGCCATGTGGTGACCTTTTGTGCAATCTAGGATCATTGACTTCTTGACCTCATACATACCATCGATCTTCTTAGCATGGTTGAAAATGTGTGATCAATCTTTTATATACATGATCAAACACACATCATTGATCTATTAAACCACTATGATTATGACACATGGCATCATTACGTTCATCCACAAGATCCTTTGACCTTTTGACCTTGTGCTCATCATCATATCTTTTATGGCTGATTTAAATCATGTCATATATCTATATTGACTTATTGACCTCGCTATCACCTGTGTCATTAATCTACTAATATGATTGAGTGAGGCTTTGACACATGGTAGCCCTGTGTTCAATTTTAGCCTACTAAAGATTTTTGAATCCAAATAGCCATTTCCTATGGCTTTAGCTTGACATCCCCTATCATCTCCCATACTGCTAGATCATATTAAAGGATTATATTTTGAGATAGGAAACACCTTAAGGCACTAAACTTGCAAGGGATATTCATGGCAAAAAATACATCATTTTCATGTGATATTTTAACTTTGGTTGACCTCCAAAGTATAATTATTAAATGTATAACCAAACTAACCTGTTCATTCTTGCATGATGTGCTAAGATAGTTAGTTTCCTCTAAATCACCAAATTCATACTTTAAGCTTGATTAAAGTGTTTCAAAAAAAATTTAATTGAAAAGTGATAGGATCATGAAGTTTGTCTACTTCTTCTACCATTGGATCACTCTCTCAAATAGGAACTTTAAACTATTATGGCATTAACTTGAAAAATTGAAGGGGGTTATTTATTCTCCCTCCAACTAAGCCATAAAATGGGAATAACCTCAAGTTGTGGGTATCATGTAATGAGGTTGAACCTTCGAAGAAGGTAGATTTATTCTTGGTAGATCACCTAAACTAATGTTTATGCTTAGAAAAGAGATGCAAAGGGGGTATAGGGTAAATAAGAGAGATAAATGGGGTGATTTACAAAATTAAATGAGAACTCACATAAGCATGAAATAAATACTAATACAACATAAGACAATAATTGCTCACACAATCTCACAAACTAGCCAATTTGCATAAGTATTTCATAAACTAGGGTCACAAAGAAATGAATGAAACAAAGATGAATTCTAAGATTCACACCAAACATCCATTAATGGTAAAAAGAGATAACGTTTAGATCTATAAATATCTTTAAAACACCTAAAAATAGGCAATAAAGAAGGTTGATAGACATGGAAGACACTCCTTCACAATGCCATCATGCATAAGCTTGCTAAACATAATTCAAAGGTAAGAGATAAGTAAAAATTATCTTTATTACTTCAAGAGGTTCTTCATACAAATTTTGACATGGCTTTTTCCTTATCAAATGAGAGTCTCCCTTTCTCTAAAAAATGAGAATCCAAATATATCTTTTTCAATGGGGAATAAAAATGAGAAATATAGGAAAAAGGAGAAGAGAGAAGAGAGATATAAGAAGCACACAATCAAAATTCAATAAATTAGATCCAACCACTTTCATGGAGTCTCAATCACCTTTTTATCTATTATCACTAATTATTCCTTAGAAAATTAACCTTCATTAGCCCAAATAGTCTTTAAGTCCCCTAACTAGCTAAGAAACACACTAGAAGACAATAATTTTTTGAAGGTGTTGAGTCATGATCTATTAAAATGGGAAAGTCTCCAAATACTTTTGAAACTTCATTGAATGCTCTAATTTTCCTTCTCAACCTCCAAACTCCCTATCTTATTAATGAGATTACAACATCATGCATCATCTTGATATGTCCTTTACGCTATAGATGGTCATTTGAACTCGTTCATCTGGTGTCCCTTATGACACTCTTTTCATAATCACCACTTTTCCTTTACTCCAAACCCTAAACATTGGTCCACTATAGATGAAAAGCAATTCCCTTATTGGTTTTCATATATCCATAATCTTGATGAAGATCCATAGGATACTTAGCCTCTTGATCAAGATGTAAAACATATGTTTGAAGGATTTTGAGAGGTTTAACTGAGTTTTAATGGTGGCATATGAATTTTTAGGGTTTACTTTTGGTAACCCAAATCGTATTTAATCTCAAATTTATGTATTTGCATACTTACATCCATGAAATCTTTTGATTTGATGTGTCCACCTATGTGACATCTCCTTGCCATGTTGTTTATCATATTTAAAAATATGACCATCATCACTTCAGACACATGTCATCATCTCATACCCCTTGGGCCTTGATCAAACTTGATCCTTTAATCTCCTCTGACCATCTCTTGGCCTTGAATTTCATCATTGCCATGGATCTTTGATCTACATTTGATATTGTGACACTTGGTAGAATTGTGTGCTTTATATAGACCCTACCATCAGCCTCCATCTAGTTAATGCACTTACACCATGTGGTGTTCTTTCATGCATTTTGGTCTCATTGAAAATTTCAACATGGTTGAACGTGTGCCATCGATATTTTATTTACATGATCAAATACATGTTGTTAATCCACTAAACCACCATGATTATGACACATGGAACCATTATGTTCATCCTTAGGATCCTCTGACCTTTTGACCTTGTTCTTTCCTTTTGATCTTTGATGCATGATTGAATGCATACCATAGATCTGCATTGACTTTTTGACCTTGTTATCATATATGTGTCATTGATCTACTGATCTGATCGAGTGAAGATTTGACACTTAGTAGCCATGCATTCAATTTTATCCCATTAAATATTTTTGAATAAAAATGGCCATTTATTATGGCTTTAAATTGACATCCCCTGTCACATCCCATACTGATAGATCATCTTGAAGGTTTATATCTTGATATAGGAAACACCGTAAGACACCAAACTTATAGGGGATATTTATGGCATGAAATACATCATTTTCATACAATATTTTAACTTTTATTGACCTCCTAAGTAAAATTATTAAATGTACAACCAAATTTACATGTACATTCTTTCATGACATGTTGAGATAGTCAGTTTCCTCTAAATCACTAAATTCACATTTAAACTTGTTTAAAGTGTTTCAAAATCTTGTAAGTGACAAGTGATAGGATCATGAAGTTTGTTTTATCCTTCTATAATTGGATCACCTCTCAACTAGGACCATGCTCAGTTTCTCACCCTAAATCTAGGTAAATATTCATATGTGGGCCAAATTTGGCCAACATTTTTGGTGACTCAATTGGGAAGCATGCTTGTTATGCTTGAGAGCTAGATCAATTACCTTGTCTAATCAATTGGGCATACACGGTCATAAGTATTTCCTTCCCAACTGATATGAAGATGATACAAGGTTGTCCTTTTCTAAAAACCCCTCTTGAAGTAATAAGGACCACAAGAAACTAAACTAACAATGTGCCCAAGGGACTTAGAAAAGGGAAACACACAATTGAAAAGAATGTGCACAAGGCATGTAAAGGAAAACATAAAAATATACTCTAATATATACAATGGTTGAAACCTTACAATTAATTTCCTCTTGGATCAAATGGGAAACATTTAGCATGGTTTAATTGTAATGGACTAAGATGACAAATACGTTATTTTTTAGGCACCAAAACTGGTGAACCAAGTTGCTTGATTGCCAATCTTCTTGGCATGGTCTCTAGTGGATGAAATGGGACAAACATGTCTCCAATTTAGACATATTATTCCATTTATTCAAATCTTGTTTTAGGTTAGACTATAGGAGCACTTGCAATCTTATTCATCCATGGTTGATTGAAGTGGCATATTTAGCTCTTGGTAGCCTCTTAAGCAGTCTCCACTTGTTCATCTACCACTTCTAGTTTGTTGATTGAGTCACCGAGACTACTTCAAATTACCTTAGTCAACTCATAATTACCTAGAAACAACATATAGCTTGCTTCTAGCACTTCAAACAAGTCCTCATAGTTACTTTATTCAACCATTTTTTACACATTTAAAGAATTATTGAGGATATTTAGTTGTAAGTGAACTGAATCAAGCTTTTGAACCTCACCAAGATATTCTAAGAATTTCTCCTCTATTTATTTCTCTTTCTAATTTATGACCTTTTCAACATGATCCACTTGAGTATTGTCCCTTTTAGGCTTTAATTCATTAGTGTCAAATCCACGCCAAGTAGGCTGGTCCAAACTTGATATTTACTCCTCTAAATGTAGTGGATTACTTATCATGATCTCTTCCTCATAGACACTTGTATTATCTTCTTGTGTATCCATATGACTACAATATCCTCCTCTATCCTTTATAAAATAGGTCCAAAAGGGAGATGGTGGGATGGTGAAAAAATTCACCTTGCTTGCAGCTTAAGAGAGTGTTCTTCCAACTAGGGACTTTGAAAGCTCTTTTAGGTGGTTTTTGGGGAAAGGAAGAAGAGTCTCAAAACTCTTGCAGAGAAATCTCATTCACTTTAGCTATGGTTTCTTTATTCCATTTTTGCATAACTAATACCTCCACTTCCAAGATTGCCTCTTGGACTACCTCCACTAACACCTCTTCTTTTTTATCTATGCCTTTATGAGCTGATTTCCACGATGGAAATGTGTAGGGTATAACCACCTCCTTTTGATTTTGATTATCTTCCTCCATAATATTTAGCTCTAAATATTTATTTGACTATCTATATTCTCTTGAAATAGCTTCTTTTAAGGTGGTTAGTGGCTTAATGAAGGTAAGGAACATAATAGGGTTGGTATGAGATAAAAGAGGATTGTTGAGGAAGATAAGTGAAATCTTGGATCCCAGCAATAGGCTACTCAAAAATAGTCTCCTCCTTTCTTTGAAAGCTCTCTTAAATTTAATTCCAAGAAAGGAAGGTTTGAGGAACACATGAAGGACTTTGAAAACTTGAAAAGTCACTTGGAATGGTCTCTTGGGGAAGAATAGGTGGCATATATGAGGGCTGAGGTGGTGTATATGAAGACACATAAGGTTGATGGAGTTATACTTGCTATTCTTCATGGCTTTGTAGCTTATCCTCAATGTTTTGAATGAAACCACTTACATCCAGCATCTCACTTGAGAATATTTTTCAATTTTCTCTCTCAATAGGTGACCATTCCTCTTTCATTAACTATAATGCACCTCTCATGTCATGAATGATGTGATTGGGGATGTCTTGACCATATCTCCTTTGTGCACTAAGTTTTATCATGTACCTTTCATATCCTAAGAGTATTTTCTTCAAACTTGAAATGGATTGTTTTGAGGAGTAATGTGGGACATATTAAGCTTGAGAAGGCTGACACATTGAATCTTGAGAGCCACTTGGGGTGAAACCATAAACATTACTAATCTGATATGAAGGATGTTAAAGTAGAGAATAAGCATACCAATCAAAATATTGTTGATTGTACATACCAAATAATGATGACTAGGTACTTGGGTTGCTTATATTAGCTAATAAATACTTGGAGTTACCATTGGTGTTTATACACATGCCTCCAAAGGTTGATTGGATGAAGAGAACACCAAAACTCTTCACTCAATGAACAACATTGTCCCATTGAGAATCCCAAAAACTATTGTGGCATTAATTTACACCCTTGGAGGGGGTTATTTATGATCCCTCCAACTAAGCCACAAAATGGGAACAACCTTAGGTTACGAATATCTTGTAGTGAGGTTGAACCTCTGAAGAGGGATGGTTCCCTCTTGGTGGATCACCTAAATTAATGCTACTACTTGGAAAAGGGATAGAAGGGGTAAATGGAAACTAAGAAATCTAAATGGGTGATGCACAAAATTTAAATGATAACTCACATAATCATGAAATAAACACTAGTGAATCAAAAGACAATTTTATCTCACTGACTAGCTAATTTGTATAAGTATTTCATAAAATAGGCTCACCAAGCAATGAATGAAGAAAAGATGAATTCTAAGATTCACACCAAGAATCCATGAATGGTATAAAGAGCTAAATTTTAGACCTTAAAATAGGTTGAAAACACCTAAAAATAGGCAAGAAACAAGGACAATGGACATTGAAGACACTCCTTCACAATGCCATCATGCACAAGCTTGCTAAACATAATTCAAAGGCAAGAGATAGGTGAAAAATAATATTTATTAACTCAAGAGGTCTTTCATAAAAATTTTGATAGGGTTTTTGACTTATCAAATGAGAGTCTCCCTTTCTCTAAAAAATGAGAATCCAGATATATCTTTTTCAGTAGGGAATAAAAATGAGAGATAAACGAGAAAGGAGAAGAGAGAGAGAAGAAGCACGTAATTAGAATTCAGTATATGATATTAATGGCTGAGAAACACACTAGAAGACAAGAATTTTTTGAAGGTGCTAAGTTGTCATCTATTAAAATGGGAAAGTCTCCAAAGACTTTTGAAATTTCATTGAATGTTCCACTTGTCCTTCTCAACCTCCAAACTCTCTATCTTATTAATGAGCTTACACAACCATGATTCATCTTGATATGTCCTTTATGTCATTAGATAGTCACTTGAACTCATTCATATGGTGTCCCTTATGACACTCTTTTCATAATCACCACTCTACCTTTACTCCAAACCTTGAACATAGGTCCAATATATATGAAAACTAATTCCCTTATTGTTTTTCATATCTCCATAATTTTGATGAAGATCCATAGGCTACTTAGTCTCTTGATAAAGACATGAAACATATGTTTGAGGGATTTTGAGATATTTAACTAAGTTTTAATGGTGGCATATGAATTTTTAGGGTCTGATTCTAGTAACCCAGATCATATTTGATTTTGGATTTATACATTTGCATACCTAAGTCTATGAAATATTTTGATTTGATGTGTCCACCTATGTGGCATCTCATTGCCATGTTGTTTATCATATTTAAAAATATGAACATTATCACTTCATACATGTGTCTTCATCTCATACCCCCTAGGACTTGATCAAACTTGCTCTATTGATCTCCTTTGACTATCTCTTAGCCTTGAATTTCATCATTTCCATTGATATTTGATCTACATTTGAGATTGTGATAGTTGGTATCATTGTGCGATTTCTATGGACCCTACCGTCAGTCTTCATCTACTTAACATGCTTATGTTATGTGGTAGCCTTTCGTGCAATATGGGCTCATTGACTTCTTGACCTCATATACACCATTGATATTCTCATCATCATTGAATGTGTACAATCGATCTTTGATCTACATGATCAAACACATTTTATTGATCAATTAAACCACCATGACTATGACACATAGCACCATTACATTCATCCTTAGTATCCTTTGACTTTTTGACCTTGTGCTCATCGTTAGATATTTGATTCATGATTGAATATGACACGTAGATATGCATTGACTTATTGACCTTACTATCACTCATATGTCATTGATCTGATAATCTGATCAAGCAAGGCTTTGATACTTGGTAGCCCTACATTCAGTTTTAGCTTGCTGAAGATTTTTGAGTCCAAACGACCATTTCTTATGGCTTTAACTTGACATCCCCTAACATGTCTCATACTGCTAGATCATCTTGAAGGATTATATATTGAGATAGGAAACACCTCAAAACACCAAAGTTGTAGGGGATATTCATGGCATGAAATACATCATTTTCATGTGATCTTTCAACTTTGATTGACCTCCCAAGTACACTTATTAAATGCATAACCAAACTGACCTATTCATTCCTACATGACATGTTGAGATGGTCAGTTTCCTCTAAATCACCAAATTCACAATTTAATCTTGCTTAAAGTGTTTCAAAAGCTTGTAAATGATAAGCGATAGGATCATGAAGTCTGTCTGCTCCTTCTACCATCAGATCAATCTCTCAACTAAGACCCTGCTCAACTTCTCACCATAGATCTAGGCAAAGCTTTTTATGTGGCCCAAATTTGGATAACAATACCATTTGACACAAAGGCAAGTACTAACTTATATGTGGCCCTCATTTTATAATTAATATAACAATGTTTTAAATAATAACCCACATCTTTTTATTGATTTTTTTCAAACAAATGGTGGGCCTATTTTGAAATATTCCCTTACATTAATTTGAAGTACTTTGTTATTCAAATGAGGTGCCTTTATTTACAAGAATTTCGTTACAATTACAAAATGATAATTTAAGATTCAGATAAATATAATATATTTTTATATGAGCTACTATGTATATTGTTATATTAATAAGTTTTTTTCCTTAATGAAAAATTAAGAATGATAATATAAAATGTAAAACTATAAATGGTAACACAATTATTCCAACAAATTTAATATTTATTTGTCTGCAAAACATAAAATCTCTAATAATATTTTCTTTGTATAATATAATAATTGAACTTTATTTTTGTTTTTGTTTTCAATCCCAATGTTGGCACTAGCTTGCATGGCACTTTAACATTCTATCATTGTAATCCACTATAAGAAATGACAAATTGAAGCCCTAATAGTATGGATTTACTGAGTAGGTTATGTTTAAATTTGTGGAACTAAAGGAGATGCATTATTAATGAAACTTATTTCATTATAATTAAATGTTTATGGACTTTATTCAGCTATACCATTACTGCTCGGATGCTATTAAACTAATTATTGTATTTTATGGATCTCTTCAAATGTTGCCCTAAAGGAAGAAATATTTTTAATCTAAGTCACTAGATTTTTTTTGCCTCAACTCTTAATCAGCATCCCTGCCCACCAAATCAACCTATCTTATTTTATGCATTTTATATTGTTGGTTTTGTATTTTTTAAAATGCAAATAGAATGAAATTATTATGATGGATGTTTCTAAAGAGATCATGGTTGATTATAGAGTTTCATCGATTTTCATGTTTTAAATACTTATTTTGAATTTATATACAAGTTATATTTATTTGTGTAGATATTTAAATTTGTTATTAGATACTTGTCATTATTAACTTTGGCACACTTTTATATATTTGGACTTTTAGGTACATATTTGACTCTTGTGCACACTTTCCCCTATCCATTTATCTACCTATTTTCTTTGTGAAACCAATTTACTAGTACATATATTCAAGATCACCCTAATATATGCAAGTACACTCCATAATCCTAAAAAGACTATTGGCATATCCTCGATCATTGATTTTCATTTCAAGGACAATACTGCTAATAGTCAAATAGGTGTCTAATTTTTCCAATAGTATCTAGGAATACTAAACAACTATTTTTCAAATTGAAACATCTCTATTAGGTTGTCCTAGACACAATTCATAGATCATTCATAATAGGAAATATTAGAGTTATTTATAAATTCAAATCAAACATAAGGTCATATGCATCTAGCACTCATCTTTCTAAGTCCTAAAAAGCTTGGGAAATCTATTAGCCCTCTCTTGAGACATTACCACTAAGACATATACATCTAAATATTAGTTGGTACCAAGGAGGTGACCTAGTGGAAAACTCTCAAAATAAGGATATAGATGGAGTCATGTGTGTTTAAAAGCTTTGTGAGAGAGAGAGAGAGAGAGAGAGAGAGAGAGAGAGAGAGAGAGAGAGAGAGAGAGAGAGAGAGAGAGAGAGAGAGAGAGAGAGAGAGAGAAAGAGAGAGAGAGAGAGAGAGAGAGAGAGAGAGAGAGAGAGAGAGAGATGTATTTTATTTATATGTTAGTCTTCTACATGACATATTCTTGAAAAATATGTATGACTATTATAATTATTATTTTCTACCTATCTACTAATGTTAAAGAAATTTATATTTTTTACATGTCAATAATTTAAGATTCATTATATAATTTGAACCATTTCCATGTGTGACTCATTATATTTTGATGTTTATGTATTGATGTCACCAATTATCATTACTGATGAGTTGGCACTATAAGGGTTTTGTAATAATGTATAAGTGGCATTGGATCTTATGGGTTAGAATGTATCAAAACACATAGAATATATTTTTATCATTAGTTTGAATTTAAAAGAGTAAAAATGGTGAAATATAGTAGGATCTAGTGACCTAGATCCTTCTACTGTAACATAAACTAGAAAAGTGTCTTCACAATTGCTACAGGACAAGATAATGTTTTATGTTACCATGAGGATGAATATTAGTAGATCCACCTGAATCAATAACCCCTCCTTGTAAAGTAATAGTCATGATTATTTTAAGTCTATGGAGTAGGTACAAAACCTTGGTCTCTAGTTATTACTCAGTGAACTGCTTCACTTGTTTTGTGCATTGACCCATTCTAATAACTCTATATAGGGCATAAAAAATTTATGTGTAAACATGGTTTTTAAAATATGATGTGTCTTTATTGTTCATGGTTATTCATCAATTGGTAATGAAATGTGTAAGGATGAGTGTGTATAGTTTTATGGAACAATCTTATTTTTATTTAGCATAGCATGTGTTGAGCATGGAATTGCTTTAGGAATCTAGTATCTCTTACTACCTATTGATATAACTATGTTGTTAGGATTGGTGTTGTACATACACTTGTGGCTATGCATGTATGGATTTATAAGGATACATCAATGTACATTACATAATAAACTAATTCCTGATTAAAAGGATAAATAACATATGAAAAGTGACATTGGAGAGTGACTCGGATAACTAAACCATCCCAATTTGTAAGGTTATTAATAAGGCATGGTTGGAAAATTTAGTTACTTAATGGTTGTATAAGATATGTTATTCATACTAACATAGATCAAAAAGTGTATTATTTTCCTTTATACCAATGTCTATGAATAGAATAATTGATTTACTTTAGTGTTTGGTGCTATAGGGTTACTTGTGTAGTGTTAACAAGAACATTGGGATTTGTGTTAATGATGTCTAAGGTATTAAATCCATCATCCTTTATTTCTTTTTGCATAAGTAAATTATTTTGATCATGGCACTCTAGATTATATTGAATGTTATTTTTATGTTTATCATACCATTTACCCAACTTAGATAGTTTAGGCTTGTCTAAAGGAGATGTATACTTTAGCACAAAGGTTGTTTCCTTATTTACCTTATGCTTGAACTCCTCCTCAATGGTTTCCACATAGTGATAAGCTTCTCCCATCATTTTGACTTTAACCAACATCATTCTAAATTAAATGGATGGTCATATGCCACTACGGTATTTGAGGACTCAAAGGTTCTCTAACTCAAATGAGCCTAGATTTGCATAGAAAACATAGAAAGCACCAGTGTAGGCTTGGATTGATAGGGCATGTCTTTGTAAAAATTATTACTACTACTACTACATATATATATATATATATATATAATCATATACATCTTCAAGGTAATATTCACCCTTGAAGGCTTCCAATAATTTATCTCATGTTAATTTAGGATCATCCTTTGTGTGGGCTTTCTATCACAAAAAATGTGCTTTCCACCACTTCTTGATAAGTGAAGAGACTTTTATAAGTGCAATCTTATCTTATGTTCATCAAAAAAATAATTCATGGAAAAATAATATTATTACTTATCTAACCAGTTATCTACTGCATTTGTATTAGATTTTACCCCAAACACAAGAATGTCTATGTTTACTTGAAACCTAGGGGGATTCAACCACCAAAAGCTTTACCTGATGATGAAATTTATGGAACTACCAATTCAAGGGCTTATACAAACTATTTAAACAAAAAAACTATAATTCATGAGTGCTTTTAATATTTCATTTTTACTCACATGAATATCTTCTTGCATTAGTTTGGCCATATTGTCGAAATGACTAAGCAGATAGTCTGATGGATATCAAGATTTGATGTTGAGGTTTAGATAATTTGATCATGTTTGATAGGTCATACAAGAATGAGTTTAACCACTCTAATACCACTATTTTTGTGCACAAGAGGTGACCTGATGGATAACTCTCCAGATGAGGATCTAAATGAAGTTATGTGCATGTATGAAAACTTTGTGAGAAAGATAGTGCTAAGAGAGATGTATAAATGAAACAATAAATTTAGTTTATTTTATATCTTCATATTTTACATGAAATAATCTTGAGAAATATGTATGATTATTGTCTTCTAGTCTAATTTTAGCTATCTACAAATTTTACAAATATGTATATATAGATTACATGTGGAGAGTTTGAGAGTCATTATAGAAGTTAAATCATTTCCATGTATGACTCATCATCTTCTGACAATTATGTATTGATGTCACCAACTTTTTCTACTAAAGAGACAACTATGTAGGGGTTGGGTGGTAACATATAAGTGGTGTTGGATCTTATGGGTTGGCACATAGGTGTGAAACCTATCAAAGAGGTTGTTGTCATTAGTGCAAAGCCAAATTGGCAATAATGATGAATTATGGTAGGATCTAGTGACCAAGATCCTTTTTGTGTAATACAAACCAAGTAAGTGTCTACTCAATCACTGTAGACCATGAGAATAGTCCATATTTTACCAAAGAAGCCACTATTCATAGATCCACCTAGATCAAAAAACCCTTTAAAGGAGCAGCCATAGAGCTAAGTCTAAATGCAAATGTAGGTCAAAGTTGCATATTGTCAAGTGTCAAAAGTCAAACATTACATTATACTCCAAATTGATCATGATGGTGTGCATAAACACTTAGGTGGGAGAACTACATTCAATTTGTGCCTTCTTCAGAGTATTGGAACATAGGAACTACTCATTCACTCATCCAACAGTGGTTAAGGTTGTTTAACCCAAATATTTAACCCTTTTTTCAAGGGTCATCTTGTGTCAAAATATTGATTAAGTTTTAAAGGTAAATATAATTAAAACAAATATCAATGCATATGACTGAGGGCAATCCCACATGCAAGAGACATCTACAAGCACAGGGTTAGTGGTTTGAGGTGGCACATAGTTGAACAATCAACATGGATAGTAATGGCATAGCCTAAACATAACTAGTATCTATAGGGGTCTGAGCTTCATAAACAATGTTAACATAGGGTTTAATCTCTTATTTTATTATCCAAGTAGTTACAAATAATTTTTATGAATTGTGATGAATATAATGGATGACAAAAATTAGAAATCAACTAGGTACGTCTCTCATCAATTTCTTTTTCAATTATAAATATAGTAAGTGCAATATCAATCTATCCTTGTACATTAAAAATCTTATTCCTATTTTATGAATTTTAATTATTTATAGTTTTATCTTATTTAGATTACATTAATCAAAAAATAAATAAAATGTTATGGTGAATCCGATCATTGACTTGGGTGTAGAAAACCCTAGGTATTTTCTACCTTAGAATTTTGTCTTTCCCTCTTATGATTTTATAATTATCTTGTATTATTTCTTGACTTTCAAATCTGATTTCTGATTTCCCCTTAAATAGGTAGTAATATTTTCATTTTTCCTTAGTTTTATTGATGTTTTCATGAACATATTATATGCCATCTAAGAAGGTTATATCTCTTAAACTTGTAAGTTCAAGTTTTATGTTAATTTGTGTTTCAATTTATCATAATCATATTTATTTTATCCAACCACATGTTTATTTACAATCTAAAATTGATGAAATGCAAATTCTTACTTATGTTGATGTAGATGTTGATAAATAAGACATAAATGTAGAGGAACATGTTATCAATAATGTTATGCTTAATCTTGAAAATGTTTATGAAGATAACAATGAATATCATGGTAGAATAAATCTTGATGAACTTAATGGTGTAGATCTTACACAAGTAGAATAACTTTAAATTTTTTGAAATGGAATTCATATGAAACTAAATGACTTACATAAAATATTGAGAATTATTTTAGAGGTTAATAATGCTAAGGAAGCCACATTTGAGGAACAACATGATGAATTCTTGAATGATACCAATCCAATTTTTGGAGGCATAGATTCTAAATAGGTGTTTAGACATTTACTCCTACTATTAAAATTCATGTGCTTGCACCTATGATTACAAAAGTGATACCCACACAAGATGTGGGGCCAACACAAGTTAATTCTCAAATTTCTATGTCTATTCATATGAAACATACTTATATGCCTCTTAGGCTTTCTACTTAGGTGACATCATCTATCACTAATAAATCTCATATATCTTCTACTCAACAACTTATACAAACTTTGCTTGATCTTCAAGTCAAGGTTTTCAAATTATAACAAGGTTCTTATAGAGTGGGTCATTTGATAAATTATCAAGCATTATTACACAAACCTTTTGCCCCATATATTTCTACTTATCCTTTTCTTACATGATATGTTGCATAGAATCTTAAACCATACGATGGTAAATGTGATCTAGAATAACATCTTATAGTCATCCATGAAGCATGCTTAGATTATTCATCTAATGATAATCTATTAATGATTTTTTTTCTTATGAGAATTAAGCAATATGCCTTGAAATTATTATATGACCTTATTTTCTAGTCAATACATACTTTCAATCCTTTGGTTGATCAATTATTACCTCATTTTTTCATCAATATTAGTGAGAATGTCTCCTATTTTAAAATTTGAAAATTCAAGCAAGGACCTAATGATATCATAATGATTATGTGTTTTTATAATATTATACTCTCCAAAATGACAAATATTATGGTTTATAATGAATTTCAAGACATATTCATGCAAAATTTTCTTCTATCCATGAGTCTATTATGTTTAAGCATTTCAAATCCTTCAATTGCATGTGTCATATGGTCAAAGACTATGAAGTTAAACTAATTATTATGAACAAGATAAAGTATGGGATTAATCCTCCAACATCTTCTAATTCCAAGTTTCAAAGAAAACAAATTTCAAATCTAAGACAAATGATACTAAGAATAATGCTAAAATAATGGTTAATGCAATTTAACAACTTATTAATAGGCTTGTCTTATTGGCTCCTCAAAGGAGGAAATTTACACAATTATTATAACCTCCTCATAAGGTGTTCTGAAATATAATCGAATTCAATGTCATATCTATCCCTACACTAATGTATGGTGATATTACAAAGGCACAACTGAAGGAGTTTGATATCAATGAATATTATGATTGGTATAGATGAGGAGGTCATTCTATTAATAGATGTTATGGTTTGAGACATAATATACAAGATTTAATTAAGGGAGATATTATCAAGATTAATTATGTTAATACACCTATAAATTATTTGGTTGCACAACCTAATGAGAAGCTTAAGTTATTCTTGGATCCTTTTCCCAAATATTTTTCATAAGAAACCAAGGCTAATCCTAAGGTCTATATGACTTACAATGGACATCCTCCTTTAACTCCTTATGATTCTATAATTGTGGAAGCTTATCCTATAGATGGTCTTATTAGTAAACTTAAATATACATAAGTACAAATAAATTCAATCACATTCACTAACCATGAGATTATTAATGGCAATTCTAACAATGAGTCTTTTTTTAAATGAGATTTCATTAACATGCATCATATACATAGTGTTATGGTGGATAATATGTCAAGTGAAAGCATATGCCACCATGAAATTGATTTATAGTGTTGGATACACATATAGATATTTCATTAGTATGAATATTATAGTAAAATACCTCAATGGAAAATGAAAAACCCTCTTAGGGGAATTATGTTATCATTTATGTTAGGGCCTATAGCCATTGCTACTTGGTTCTTATTTTTTCCCAATACTAGGGCATTCAACATACTATTAGGACTTCCATTGATACATAAGATACATACAAAACCATCTTCAATACATTAATGCTTGAAGTATATCTATAACAACCAAGTGTTTATATTTTTGGGTAGTCCATGTGAGTTCCCTATTCAACTAGGCACTTGTACTCCTCCACTTCCACAAAAACCTATTGTATAACCTATACAGTTTCATCATTAAAAAAAAAATTAGGTAATTTATTTTCATCTAAGACCAATTATCCAATGTTTATTACATCATTAATGTATTAAATTTTAGTATGCATTACTTAATCCATAAAATCTTAAGATAATTATAGAGAAATATTATTCTCACATTTCATAATGAATACAGACACATTCTCCTATCATACAACAAATTCCATAAGTTACTATGGAAACTAGAAATTAAATAATAAATTCATGATAATGTTTACTATTCTAATAATGATGAATATTTTACAAGGAATGATCACTTATTTTATTTATATAATGATACATATGTTACTCCTTGCCCATGATGTGTGGCATTTGCATCGATCGATATAGGACCTACATGTGAGCATTCCATTGACAAGATCATTAGTTAGTAGGGATATGTTTTTTTAAAAATTAATGTGTGTGTGTGTGTGTGTGTGTGTGTGTGTGTGTGTGTGTGTGTGTGTGTGTGTGTGTTTGTGTGTGTGTGTGTGTGTGTGTGTGTGTGTGTGTGTGTGTGTGTGTGTGTGTGTGTGTGTGTGTGTGTGTGTGTGTGTGTTCAAAAAATACAAAACTAGGACCCGTGCATGACATGTTTTGCTAATATAAATGATTGATTGATGTTATTTATCAAATACATAGTGAATTACAAATCCATTTTTTATGAACCTAATTTTCATGATATACATGAGTGGGATACAAGACATACATTTACATATGATACACAGATATACAGATCCATGACATTCTTTATACCTAGGGGCTTGTATCTTTCTACATTGGGGGCATGTCTATACTAGCAACATATTTTCACACTTATCAAGTTATTATTTTATAAATTGGTCCATTTATCATAATATTATTTCAAAAAAATTGTTCATTCTTATTCATTCTAGAGTGTTATTTCCTATGGATATTATGCTTTAATATATTGGTTCATGATATTGATAATTATGTGGACTAACATGTCCTACACCATATGTGCTTGATGTTGATGTTATTGAATTATTTGATCATTTATATGTGTTATATTTAAATTTATATGAGTGCACTTATTTTTTTTCATCACATCATGTATCAATTGTATGAGAGGATCCTCTAGTCTGAGTCATGACTATGTTGTGTTCATGTCAGGTTAGAGTTATTTAATGTCTAGAGTGCATATGTGATTCACGATTATGATATTATGTGTGTATGTTTGATTATGGATACATATAAAACTATTGTTGAGAAACCTCTATTGTGTGTGATTCCATGCTTTATATCATGCATCTAATATGTTGATTATTAATGTCTGCCTAGGTTATATATTTACTTGGCATGATGATTGTATGAGTATTATCTTAGATTACATGTTACATACATGCTTGAATGATCAAATATTTATATGATAATATATATTATCATGTTTGTTTACATAATTTACATTACAACATTTCTTTATATAACACATGGTGCATATAACTCTTTCTTCTGAGATGAGTGATTCTCAGGCTTCATCCCTCATATCAAAAGGGGAACATATAGTGGGTTTGTCTTTGATATTCAAGAATTGATAAATGGATAGTTCATATTTTTTATCATATTATGTGATTAAAATGGGATATATTGAGTAGATTAAGGAATATGTGAGACATTCTACATGAAAGTGAAGAACAAATGAGATATTCTATAACATTCTAAGATAAATTACATAGTTTAGATCAAGCAAATATATCATATTTATCAGATTGAGTAGATTTATAACATAATATGACTTTTTGAAAAATATATTATGGCATTATATATTAATTTTAGGTATAGATGGATTAGATATGGGGCATTAATATTGTTCATGAAATCACTTTTCTATTTCCATATTATGTATTGATGGGGAATTATGGTACTATGATAAAAATTAAATCAAAAATCCATCTATGATTTTTGATTCAAAGTTTAAAATTACATTAAAAAAAAATTGGGGCTCCACGTTTGCATACGAACTTATTTTTGGGTTTCACAAAAGAGTTATGATGATATTTAGAATAGTGAAATTGAGGTTTTTGTGGTGGTCAACTTATATCACTTCTCATTCTTAAATGGTGATTAAGGCATTAATACTCCTTAGCACATGGTTTAAATTATCCCAAATCTTTGGGTAATAATCACCCCATGTAATTATAAAATAAATTTCAATAAATATATCTTAGTTCACCTACCCTTGGGCGTATTTGTTCCTTGACTTTTCAATTTCAAGTAATTCAATGATCTGGATTATTTTAGATTTTTTATCGTGAGTGGACAATGATCTATACATGTTTCCTTGTATGTCTTGCATGGAGAAAGTGGGAAATTTAAGGTATACCTATCAATACCAAGTGTGGTTAAACACAAGTACCAAATTTCTTCTTTTATCCTATTATTTTATAATTTTCAATACTAGACTAAAGAGGGGTAACTATAGACACCTATATTTAGTATAAGACATTTGGTAACTATTATCAAAATGTGAAAACATTTATACCTCTATGATTCCAGGTTGGTTTCATTTTCCCCTTATCCTATAAGTGTATATAGGTTCTCATAGCTTATCCATGCCCTTGCATTGCTAAATCATAAGTTTAAACACATTTCTAGTCACCTCAGAGAAGTTAAGGTTTCTTAGCATAAATTAAGGTTTTTGGGGATGTTAAGGTTTCTTTTCTGGCCAATAGAGCTCTTTTAAAACATTTTTTCTTGCATAAGTTATCATATGGGGTGAACAAGAGACTAGATAAGTCTTGTAGGGTCTTGTTCAAATGAAATGTCAACTCAATGAGGTCATCTAGTTTCACTAGCTCTCTTTATACTTGAAATTGCTTTTTAAGGGTTCTAAAGTCATTTCCAAGATGAATATGAAGTATGGTACATACAAGTGGTAATTTTAAAGCATGAAAAGGTGTTTTATAATGTTCTTAATGTTAGATTAAGTTAGAGGTTAATCAGACCTTGTATGTTTAATGCTCAAAGAAGGAGAATTTGAGATAAAAAGGGCATTTTTATTTATTTGTATGGTCATATTCAAGATCTAACATATGAAAAGTGACTCTCCATCTTTATCAATCATTTTAAATGTTTAGAGAGGTTTCATAGGTTTAAAAATGGAAAAATGATCAGTTTCCACTTCATTGGGTCCCTTGGCAGCTTTGCAAGGGTCATGTGTGAATGCATGTTCCATATAGAATATAAAGAGATGGATCCTAATATTTTCACCAGATATGAGGAGTCCAATGGAATTGAGATTCATGGAATTTTTATTTGGGTCAATTTCATTTTATTTATGAATAAATGCTAAGAAGGTAAACTACTTGGAGAAGGCTTTAAACCCCACTACCTTGTTTTTTGGGTAGTCTTATTAAAAAAAAATTGTTGTTGTATAAAAAATGTCATATGATCTTTAATAGAGTTGAATATGTCTTATAGTGATTTCATATTAACTCATTTTATGTATTCATATGCAATAGACCTCCATGTTTCTTCATGTTACAAGTTTGTCTCATTGGGTGGTAGTTTTCCATGTGACTAGTGAGTATTTTCAGACTCCCTATGGTCTTAGAACATGAATAAGCCTAAAAAATATCCCCTATAAGGTTTCAATAAGATCTGATGATGGCATGTTTCCTAATGACTTAGTGGTCATGGGGAGAATGCACCTACAACTAGCATTTTTGAGACACCTGTGAATGATATATGTAGAAGATGGGCTAAACTCAATATTAAACATTATATAAATTCAAGTGAATAAATAAGAATGAGGTGCCTATAATACCATTCACCAAGAAAAGGGGAGTTTATTCTATTGACTAAGTGCCACTATTGAACTAATCAAGACACCCAGAGTTATAATCTCAATTTAGAAGTTTCAAGAAGGATCTCAAACTTGCAGAGATATTGAAGTTCTAAGGTTTTAAATTTGGTTAGAATATCCAAAATACATATTGATCATATACAGTTATCAAGGTGATAATATGAGACTATCATGCAAGACCCCATCATAAAATATAGTCATTTATGTTGCAGACCTCTGGCCTAGATTGCCTAGTCATGAGAGAGATTGATGTTTTGAGGCCCCTATAGGCATAATTACACTTTGAGAATTTATAAACAATATGGTTATGAGTGGAAAAATACATCCATGGTCACCTCAAATCCATACAAGCATCAGGCATACTCACTTTTTTGTCTCATACCTTGCTCACTCCATTGGTAAGGGACAATCTTGAGACCAAGAGGTTTGTTTAAACATAAAACACAAAATAGGCATGTCAAACCCCATGGAGGTCCCTTGAGGCAATACATAAACATACAAAATGTATCAATAAACTCTTAGGTTGCACAAAACCTCAATTTTCAACCTAAATGCCCTTGTGGGCTAACAAGGAGATGACAAGCCTATAACCTCAAGTTTCTTGATCAATGCACCAAATGCACATAGTAGAGTAATAAACATTTCCAAAGCATATAAAACCATGAGGAATATTTTTTTCTAGGTTTTTGGACCTTTCCCAATAGTTAGATTGAGTTTTGAGGTCCAAAACCCAATTTAAACATATTTTGAGTTCAAGAACACTAAGTCTGTTACCCAAGGAGCAACTTCACACGTTCACAATATAACTCACATTGTGAATTGGAATCTAAGATATTTGGAATAGGTGGGGGGTAAACAAATAATGTTATCCAAATGGAATGAGTCCAATTGTTGTTTGGTGCTTTATGAATGATCATTAAGACCCCAAATGGGTATTAAATTCTATTAAAACTCTTGAATGAATGCAATGTGAGATATTTGTCTTCTAATGGATCTAAATGCATTTTTTTAGATCTAGAAACATTTTAACCTTTTCAAAAAATCTCTAATTATCCTCACCATGGAATTGGATGATTGTGTCATCTATATGGACACACTAAATGTCTTCTCTTTTGCCAATTTTGATGATTTTGAAGGATATAGACATGGATGAACGCTTGAAAATAATTTTAGGAGGTATTGTGGGATGTTATATAACTCCTCAAGGCATAAATTAATTTCATCCACTCATGAAACTATTCTTAAAGGTCTGCATAAAGAAGGCAGTTTGAGATGTACTAAGAATGAGAGACCAAGCTACCTAGTTTAGTAAGAAATAATAGGTTGTGTTGCCTTAAAGTTATTTTTCATATGATGAAGTGATTAGTAGATCTGATAAAAAAATAATGCTTATTCCAAGTTTCCATTCAATTTTTATGGCCATTCAAATGAACTAACATGTGCAACTAGGCCTAACTGCCAACTAGTGCTAGATAACCAACATTGGAGTGACCTCTTAAGAAGAATGGCATGCACTGAAAGGTGTAAATTGGATCCTTTATATCCATAAAGAGGTTATTATTGAATATTTTAGTATCATAATGGTTATTTACAATATATATAACAAGAATTAGATGATCTCCTCGCTACCCAAGAAGACAAACTGCACCTCATGAGTTAAGCTAACTCCCCCTTTCAAGAAATCCTATTTCAAGGGTATATAATGATGCATACACCTTGGTGAGGTTTCACTCCACCCTTATACATGTATATACATACACTTTTAAGGTAGATGAAGAAACTTCCTACAAGAGATCATATCAATTTTCAAGAAGGCTTATGAACTCCTCAATGACTGACTCCTTATGACTTGAAGGCAGTTTGTAAACGACTTAGAGATCAAAAAAAACATATTAAAGACTTTATATTACTCTTCATAAATATTCTAAAGATAATAAATCTTTATCCATTCTTTTAACCACCCAATATTTCCTTCTTGGCATGGGATTTCTCTCTATCTCTCATTGATGTTATAAATATGACTAGTTTTGGCAATGTAACATATCCACAAGAAAGGCAGGTGAATCCCTACTATTTTTGTTATTCATATTTTCCTTGAGAAATAAATTCAAACTATCTCAAGATTTACAAGTTCATAATTTGGTGTTTTTAATGATTTTTTGATAGATGCTAGTGAGAAAATTGTTGTCCTTGCATCTTGTCCTACTTGTATGCACCTAAATATGAATACATTATCTTCTTGTAGGTCACTTGGAGTACATTAAGGTGTGGTATTGTAGCTAAATTTTTTGGAGTTTCATTAGTGTCATTTTATTCCTTTGAATCTCTTACCTTATCTATTGTACTTACCTAGTCTCTAGGTTGAAATACTTATGTTAGAAGCTCTCTCTTGAAGTATAGCCTAGATTGTGGTTGTACCTCTTTTAAGTGAAAGTTTAGGATAGTATTTTATAAAATATTCTAGTGTATCAACTCTTTGTTCTAGTTTTACTGTAATTAGATATTTTCTTATTCCTTTTCATACACCAACTAGTTAGTAAAAGGACAATCAAGACAAATCTAGGGAGCTAGCCCTTTCAACTAGAGGTTTACCCACACTATAGAAAACCTGTACATTTAGGGTTAATCCCATTGTTTAACTCAATTATATTGGGCTTTAAATACCTATCTAGGAGTGCAAAATTGAGTGAAAATGGTTTTGGCATACTTGGTGGGATGGTTTTCCTAAACACTTTTTGTCAAGGTGAATGTTGGTCTTGATAATATCATAGCTATATAAGTGTTTCAAACTTAGCATTTGGTGACTCCATTGATGTTATAATATCTAGTTGCAGAGCAATTTATCACTTTCATGCTTCATGGTCACTACTAAATTAGTTGATAGTATATTTATTCTATTACAAATCCAATCCCTCATCCTAATATTCCTCTTGAAGTGCAATACCCTGAGCCTTTCTTGACACTTGATATAGGAAAAGCCTAAAGATCAAGAATATTTTTAAATTCAAGAATATCAAGAGAGTGAAGAAGAGGTTAAAGGTAAAATGGATAAGCAACATGCTTTCCAAGATTTCAATACTAAAAATCCCATAAACCTTATTGCCTATGATGGTATCCCTCCCAATGCCACCAAGAGTGTCCCCGATTTCAATAAGGAAGGCCCTATCACCCCAAGTGAACACATTAGAGACGTATCCAACTTATGTAATTTCCATAATATCACACAAATTAACATTGAAATCAAATTGCTTACCATGTATCTTAGGGGAAAATCCCTTAATTGATATACAACCTTACCAAGAAGATCCATTACTATGTGGAATGAATTTGAGGAGTTTTTTATTCAAAGGTTTGAGGATAAGAGTGATCATGCATCACTAATCCATTAACTAAATGTTATCCAAAGAGGGCCTAAGTAATCCATACATGATTTCAATGAAAGGTTCTAAAGGACATGGAATAGGCTTCCACCTCCCATGAGACCCCCTAAAAGTTTTATTTTCCCAACCTAACTCAAAGATATTAAGACTGATATAGCTATCATGTTACAATCCATGGGAGGATATGCTTTGTCTAATCCATATGATATGGCTATTAGAGCCAAGAATAGTTTGATCCAAGATGTTAAAGCCCCTCTAAAGGTCTCAATTACTATCTTGCCTAACATGCCTACTACTCCTCTAATCCTTGCTCTAATTCCAAATCCAAATAACAATTCTAAAGTTGCTCCAAAAAAACTAGATGATGCAATAGATTGGCAAACAAAATATAAGGCCTTAGAAACTTCAAATAGGCAATCAAATCAATAATTTGGAGCTTATAAAAATCCTACTATTACCCTCCATAATAAAAAATATTTAAACCTTAGTATATTGGTCAAGGGATGAGACAAGGTCAACCTAATTTCAATAAGCCACTTAATGCCTACAATCAAAATTCTACTCCCACCACAAAAGCCATGGTTCTAGTCTATAGTAACCTAGTCCAAGGAGAAGAATGTCCAAATTATTTGGGGTAACCTCAAGGTCAACTCATGATTGCTAATGAGGGATAAATTCAAGCCTTGGTGGCTCAAGGATGACCTACTCCTCACTTGACAATAGAATATGATAGATCCATGCAAGTAGAACCAAGTACAGAGTGTAATAATTTAGGAGAAAGCTTTATGAACTTCCAAATGGAAGATAGTTTTGTCCTAAATTAGATAACCTCAGTTGTATCCAACATAAGGTCAAAGAGGATATATTTTGAATATGTTCAATATGAGCATATAACTCCAAACAACCCCCTTCAAGGCAATAAGGTATGAATACAAATGTGGCAACCTCTAAAAGTCCTGCACCCCTTCAAAATCAAAACTTGGAAAAGGTGGTCAAACCTTCATTGCCTAGAGTTCAAGGTACTAAATTTCCTCTAGGGATTCAATAAAATAGTGTCTCCCCTTTGAATATTATTAACTCTTTGAATAGCATAAAAATAAGCATATCCCTTTGGGAAGTACACCATATGCTTGGTCAAAAAGAATTACTCCAAGAGCATTTGTCCCAACTTCATATTTCCCCCCAACCAACCAAGCATATTTGTGTATCCCTCACAAATTCACCTACTCATATTTTTTAACCTTACACCAATTCTAAAAATCCTCCACCTTTCTATCTTACCCTCATTATGGGAGATAATTTGATCCATAATTACATTATGGATAGCAGATAAAACACTTTAGTCATGCCTAAACTAGTTGCAGACAAGTTGGTATTGAAGTATGAACCTTATATCAAAGGAGTGTTTTAGCTTAATGAAACATCAACTAATTCAATAGGGATAATCAGAGTTTGAAAGTGTTCTTGCATGAATTCCAAATTTTTCTAATTCTATAAGACATAGTGGTGGTGGATCTACCTGCACACTTTACCATTTGCCTATCAAGATACTTCACTACCAAGATAAGATGGTATGTTCATGTTGATTAGTATTTATTGGATTTTAGAATGAGTTATGAAGGTAAAGTTAATAAAAACACAATCATTGGCCAAGATCCACATTGAACCATATGTGGAAACTAGTTCCAATTTCAATTTCACTATCAATGAGCAAGAGGAGCATGCCATATATGATAGAGTATCTTTCCATCTTGAAGGTATTTTTAATCTCTTCTTAGATGAATATGGTGTTGAGAAATATGATTATGATCCTTATTATTTCATGGAAGAGACTGATTTGGGGTTGTATTGCCTACATGAGGAAGGAACACCTATACCTTCACTTACTAAGGAGGAGGATGAGAGTGATCGAATGTGAAAGATGTTATTTGATGGTTCAAGGATCCATATTGGTGAAATAAATAGTTTTATGTTAGTTTATCCATATAAACATTAGTATTACTCTTCATATATATTCCATTTCAATTGTACCTATAATGTGGCCGAGTATGAAGGTCTTGTTCGTGGCTTTAATAGACAAAGAGGAAGGGAATCAAGAATTTATAAGTGTATGAACATAGTGAGCTAATTGTGCATCAAATAAGTAATATGAGTGCCACAAATAACCCTTTTCTTAAATACTATAATCATAGGGTATGGGATTTACTTGAATTTTTTAGTGCATTCAACATACAACCAATCCCAAGAGAATAAAACAAGTATGCTGACAGGTTAGTTGTAATAGGAGCACAATTTGACACACCTACTAGTATAAAGAAAGGAGGAAACTAGTCACATATCAATTTAATTGTGATGCCTTCTTTTCCTAAAAATGAATTATTTTGGTAGGTTTTTTATAGTGATAATTATATTGTATAATTCTTGCAAGAGGAAGTTGAGTTCTCTTCAATAAATCAGAAGAAGATCCATGATCACTATGAAGACTAGATTATATAGCTAAGAACAAAAAATATACCTAAGGTATTGGTCACTCTAGAGAGTATCTTCAATGAGTATGACCAAAATAATAAATATAAGGAGGGAACGTCTATAAAGGAGGAAAACTATTTAAGGGTCTTAATCTTCAAGGATAAGCTCCTTAAATAGGCAAGGTATGTTCTCCATCTAAAAAACAAGAATTCATTGATTTGCTTGGGAATATAAGGATATAAATGGATTTGACCCTAGCTTAGCCCACCATACTATTAAATTAAATCCTAGAGCCAAACTAGTTAGGCAAAATCAAAGGCCTATTAACCCTAAAGTTGAGCAACTCATGAGAATGGAACTCACCAAATTAATTGAGTCTAAGATAATTTTCCCTATCAAGCAGTCAAATTGGGTAGCTAATATTGTTCCTCTTATAAATAAGAGTGGGGAAATAAGACTTTGTGTGGACTTTAGGGAC
This sequence comes from Torreya grandis, assembly GCA_037957365.1. NCBI lineage: Eukaryota > Viridiplantae > Streptophyta > Pinopsida > Cupressales > Taxaceae > Torreya > Torreya grandis. The sequence continues at coordinate 2,643,146 of JARHVA010001673.1, forward strand.
CTAAATAGGGTGTCACTCAAATATCATTACCCCTTACCCCCTATGTATTATATTTTATAAGTTATTTAAAGTTCCCAATGCTTCTCACTCCTAGATGGGTATTCTAGTTATAATCTGATTTTGGTGAATGAGGATGATCAGTTCAAGATATAATTTACTATAGAATTGGGGACCTTTGCCTATATTAAAATTCCCTTTGGTTTATCAAATGCTAGTGCCACTTTTTAGAGGGAAATAGACATGGATTTCAAAGGCCTAATCAATGAGATGTGTAGACATCTGAACTTAGACACCAATGGCTTCATACCAGACTTTAGACCAATTCTTACCAACCTTTTCCAATCAATCCTAATAATCTCTAAACGTCTCAAATTTGGCTTCATAACATGCAATATTGGATTATAAATCAATTAAATGGAGCAAATGCACACATCAATTAATTCAAATCATTCAAAATGTCAAAAATTCTAAATAAAATTAATTAAAGTACAAAAACAAATAAAATGCCTAAATTGAATTAACCATGATCAATTAAATGAATTTTCAAAAGGGAAATTAAAAAATAAAATATTATCCTAGGAATTCATAATTACCTTTTGTGAGTTGTCAAATATCTAAAATATCCCACCCATGCCTATTCCTTGTTAATCATGACCATTTGACACCTTTTAACTCTACTGGGTTTAATTAACTCACAAAGGTAAAGTTTTAACCCATTATAAGCCCCAACTACACTCTAACTCACCTTGGGTTGGGGTTAGTTGATAAACCTATAAATACAATCCTAGACCTCATCATTTGGATAGCTTGGACATAGTAATGTTATGATGTTGGTTTTATGACAAGATTGAAATCTATAGAGTTATAATGCCAAAATTGTAATTCATAAGCCAAGCCATCAAGTCATGAATTTACATCAAGAAAACATGAGCCAAACCATGGTGCCAAGGGGAGAAGGAGCCACATGCCTCCATTTTCCAAAGATCTCTTGAGCACAAGCTGAGCAAGGCAAATGAAGAAATCTCTTGGAGCATTCAAGGAAGGTAAGAAAAGATTATTTTTCTTGCATTTTAGTTGTTCTTTGTGAATTGGTTTTCTTCACTATGCTCCCCCCTTTGATCTAGGAAAAATATTGTTATGCATGTTAGTGTGTTTATTTTAATTTTGATTTAGTTCATTGTGAAGCTTACATATGATCTAACCACCCATATTGGATTCCTTGATCACAAATGGCATGCTCGGTGGGACCATGAGCACCCCACATAACAAGGAGATGAATATGAAATTCATAAACCATCAAAAGAATGCTTGGATATCATAAAAATTTATAAATTTGTCTTTTATTTTTCCATATTTGAGATTATTTTTTAACTCAGATCTACATAGAGATCGATATCAGTTAGGCCTAACTAGCGTCAGTTTGGCCTAAACTGACTACAATTATGCCCCACCGATCTCGATCCTATATGACCATCATTGGTCAGATTACAAGGTAAAAATGGGTTTAAATCTTGCATTTTTATTATTTTTATGGTTTAAATAGCATTTAAGCTCCTTGACTAAACTTTTCCATGTATATTTTCTCAATTTTTTATCTAACCAAGGCCTAACATAACATTTTTTATTTCATGTCGGTCTTGCCTGTGAGTTCCTAGGTGATCAAAGATGGTCTTAATAAATCAACATTAGTTATACATGACTGGTAATGGTTCTATTTGAGACTGAGCAACCATATTCACCTTGAAATAACATCGGTTAATTCTAATCGAGTATAGTCACTATGTTTTTCAAAATAAAAACTTGAGAGCTCCTTTTCTAAAGTTCATTTGCTCACAATCAAAAGTGCTTCTAAGTAGAAGGACACTCTATCAATTTTGTAGGTCTAGAACATGATTAGAACACAAATTTACATGTTTTAGCTAATACACATTTCATTTTGGGTGTTTAAAAAGAATTATCTAAGTCTTACACAATTCAATTTGGTGCTTAAAAATAAACATGCTAGATCTCACACATTTGGTATTTGGTGCTTAAAAATGAACATGTTAGATCTTAAACATTTGGTATTTGGTACTTAAAAGGAGTTAGGATTGTTAATTTTTTCAAATACTTCATTGTTTGTGCTTAAAATGAATGTTTAAGTCTTGAACACTTATTTTTGGTGCTTAAAAATGAACTTAGGCTAAATCTTGAACATTTGAGTTTTGGGATTAAAATGAACATAGATTGTTTTTCTTGAGTTGTGTTGTGCAATTATTTCAAAATTTTATAATTAATCCAAGGGGCCAAGTAAATAACATCATCATATTTCAATTTGGTGCCTAAAATCAAACTTCACTAGCAATTTCTTACAAACTATTTATTGATTATTTATTTTTGTAAAAAAAAATAACACGTGTATACTCTCCCCCCATCCCCTATAGGGAACTTGGGTGATCAAAATCACCTTTTCATTACATTTGGTTCCTATTCCAAGGCATAAAAATAAAATTTCCTAGGCTCTCCCCAAAACTTTCATGATATTGGGTGATCTAAAAGCAACCCTAAAGTCTTTCTACCTAGTCTTTATTTTCATGCATTTTGGCTTGTGAAGGGGATGTCATTACCTCTCATAGGTTATCTAAGGAAGCATTGACCTAGGGATTCATCTCTTGATAGTGTTTTAACCACAATCCATGGTGAGGTATACAAATATGGGAATGCATACTAATAGATCCATATGGTTGAGCAGCTAACCTCTTTTTAGTAATAAAGGCCTAAGTCAGGTCTAGTCAACCAAGGGATACCACTAAGCAGTCAACAAATGCTATCATCATGAAAAGTAATAAACCCTTCCATGATAATTTTATCGATATGAACTCAATTTATGTGATGATTCTCTTGTGTTAGCCACACTTGGGATCAATCTAGATGGTCATAATTTGTAAGTTTTAGTCAACCCCACTTGCCACACCTTGATAGGATTTAGGATGATATACTTAGTTGTATTTTGTCAATTATTCTTTTATTTCTTGGTGTGTCAATTATTATGTGGTATAAAACTTTATTTTTTATACCACATCATTAATGATTTAGTTTTTCCACATTACTCCATTGTTTGAAGAGGCATTATGCCATTCGTTTGACACCTTGCATTGACTTAGAAAAATTTTGTGTTGAGTGTGGCACTTGATTGAGATGGGTAATGTTATGCCACCCAAATAATTTTCAAGTCATGTGCCTTATAATCCTTTGAAATAAACCATTATCACATATTTTGGGAGTGATAACACCATTACGCTACCCAAATTATTTCATAGACTTATCTTGTCTTGTGTCCAAATTGATATTGTTTAAACCAATCACATGTATCTTATTGGATCTATGTTTTAGTACAGTCATGCTTTTTAAATTTGCCTAGCTTGTTGGTTATCAAATCCCAATTTTTCTTAAGTTGAGTCTTTTATTAACTTTTACAAGTTCAGATCCAAACATTTATTGATTTTTGTTTAGGCCTTGACACGTAGGGGATGATACACAAATCTTTCTCTTTTGGGTTGTGTAACTTAGGTTAATCCATTACTCAAGTTTGGAAACTATAATTTTTTTGCCTTTTTTTGATATAATCAATCCATCTTCAAATGCCTTTTATTTAGTGCCTTATACCAATTTTATCATGTTCATGTCTAGAATCAAGTACCTTGTTTATGCCAAAGTGTTCTAAGTTTGTTAGATTAATATCATCCTCTTTTTTTCAAGTCTAGATTTTGATGCCACATTTGGATGAAAGTAATATCATATGCATTGTTTTGAGCCTATATTTTGATGTTGTGTTTGGTCAAAATTCCTAACGACTCTTTTTCCTTTCTTAGATTAGACCTATTTGTAAAATCTTTGGACCTAGATTTTGGCATCTTGTTTTTAGTTCATTCATTTCACCTTATTTATGTGAGACATTTAATGTTAGACATTTGATGTTATACTAGTTTTACTAGTTCTTTTCATAGACTTTTTGGAGATATAACTCCATCCCTTTGACCAAGTTAGACCTAGTTGAACCTTTTGCCTTTTCGAACATAGCTTTTCAAAGTTTGTAGAACTCTAAACCTTTTTGTGGACCATTATTATTGATGTGTATATGTTTAGCTATAATTATGGTGGAGTCACATACAATCCAAGTTATGATGGAATGTCCACACATAATGACTTTGATTTTGATGACCTTGTTGAAGACCCTTATGTAGATGATGTTGTTTGGGAGATGGATCTGTACCCTCTTTATAATCCTTAATTTTGGGATAAAATCCAAAATTCTCAAACATAGGGTACATTAATCCAATATTTAATCCATTTATGGTATTATACTCTCCCCAATCATGCCACCTAATCCCCCACCTATATTTTTAACCCTCCTTTGGATTGTGTAAGCTACCAAGCTCCATAACATCCAAGGACTACCATTTTTTTGATGCTTCTAAATATACCATAGGTTCCCTTAGTGTTTAAAGAACACTTCTCATTTTAGAATTTAGAAAATTCAAAGAATGAGTTACAGGTTTTGACAATCTAGTTGTTTATGGTGAAATAGCATCAGAGTAAGATAATTGTTCCACAATATTTATATAATTTTGGTGGTTGGGAGCCACCTTGGCCCATTCTTTGTGAATCATTTTTGATACTTCATGAATTACATTCCTAATTTAAGATACAGACTAATCTAAATGGATATTTATATTGTGGCTTAAACTAAAGTGATCATGGTGTAAAAAAAGAGCAAAGAGAAGGGTAGGGTAGAAAATAAATAAGTGATTACCAATTTTAGTCTTGAACATTATGACAAATCATTAATGGCACTAAATACACATTTAACAAATATATAATGCAACATAGCCTAAGCTTAAATCTCACTAAATATTAGGCAAACTTTAGAAGAAAACATTTAAGAATCACAAGTAATAACTAGGTTTGTTTTAGGGATTTACCATTATAATCAAATAGCCATTGCACATTTGAATAAATAACAAAATGAAATAAAGTAGAACCTAAGATATTTCAGCTAATCTAGCATAACCACAAATCAAAAAACTTGTGATTAAAGAATGTTATTCAAAATTCAAATATACTATTCAAATTCAAGACTTCTACCAAAAATTGAGAGAAAATCTATATTAGAAATTAACACATCAAAATGGACAATCCTTGCAAAATACCTTGATTATATTAATTGCTTCAAGTGTACAAAGTTTCTCAAAAATCTCTCTTTTTTACAATGGTGATACAGCCTTTATAGGGAGAATAGGTAGTATACTAGTTAGTTACAAAATACAGGTGTACAATGGTAAGGATAGTTGTCCTTACAAGCTCTATAATACATGTGCTTTCCTAAATCATACTGACCTAGAGGAAAATATGCTAACAGACTAGAATATGCCTTTATAATGGAATATTCTATTATAAAATGTTACTCAATTTCTATTAGAATAGAATATTGCTCTAACTTACAGGTGGGGCCCCTATTTGTTGTTAGAGGATTCTCATGGCCCTCTCATGTTCTTCATCAACCAACTCAAGATTCATATTAGGCTTCATGATGCACTCCTCTTCTTTGTATGATAGCTCATTGAATTTTTGGTCATTTCTAGCCAAGGCCTCCTTGATACTCCTAGCTTCATTGATCCTCTCACCTACATTGAAGATCATATCCAAGATCTTGTTGTTATCCTATCTAGAGTGGCCTTTGTTTTTCCCTTAGATTTATTGAGTCACCAAAGTGGCCCTATGCTTGAACTCTTCATCACTGATGAGGCCAATGGTAGTAGGTTGTGTAAAATTGATAAACATGGTCCCAAAAATTTGCTCAATTCTACTAATGAGCTCTTTTTAATATTTTAGAAGACTCATCACCTTGGTATGTCAGGTATTGAAGCTTTGAACCTTATCAATAACAATCCCCAAGATTATGCCTAGTTATCCCATACTTATGGTTCTAAAGTTTGGGATCTACTTCTTTGCTTAAATGTTGAGGATTTGAGAAATATTATCCTCTGATTCTTTCCATTAGGTGACCAAGTCTTTGAATAATATATCTTGGTCATCTAATGCACTTTGTCTAATCTTCATTGACTTTAATACCTAAAACATGTCATATAATGACTTGTCAATCATCTTGATCATGGCATCTGGTACCGATAGGCTTGCCTGAGTTTGTAATTTCTCCTTCTCCCTTTCCAAATTTTGGATCTTTTATTTTAGACCTTGGACTCCAACCTTGGCTTATTGTGATTGTGCTTCTATCAAGGTTTCCACATGGATGGTAACTTCACCAAGTTGTTGGCCTCCCATAGGATTCAAACCTATAAAATTTTCCACCTTTTGAAAGGTAAATTCTTCTATCCCAACCATGGTTGTCTTGGTTTTTACTCTCTCTAAGCTTGTTGCCTCAGGATTGAAATTAACTATGGTAATTAGTTCCTTAAATTGGGAAGGTTCTAGGACCTCCATACCTAATCTACTAGAGGCTCCTTAAGTATCCATCTTCTTACCTCCTAAACCTTGGGAAACCATAATATTCCTTTCCTCCTTCTCCATTATATCCTTTATCCAAGGCTTAATTCCATCATGCACATGCACATCCACACCAACTCTTGTCATGGCCTAGGACTGGGAGAGAGATGGGATCTTTTGCAAATCTCCATAAATGAACTAGTTAGGAATGACTAGTCCATAAATGGGATGTTTTCAAGCCCATAAGATCTTTAGTTTTGTCCTTTTCTACTTGTGTGGAGCTTATGTGGAATTGGTCTAGATCTTTCATGACATTTTTCAAAAATGCCATTTGAACACTATCCATTGGTATTTAAAATACTTTCTTTATTTCACATCGTAGGATCAAAATCCTAGATTAGTGTGAGCTATTAATCATAATCTAGGCCCTTATTTTTTAATTAGTTCCTAGATATTAAGCCTTGCAATCATGACACTTGGTGTGCTCATGCATCTTCCTCATCTTCCAAATCTTATGTCAGTCCATTGTCAAATAATCATTGGCCATGTGGTAGGTTTGCGGGTTTTTAGAGTTTTGTTGAAAAGTCTCTAGGAACCTTCATGCCATTGGATTAAATCTAGCAACACAATGTGGATCATTGATCTACAAAAAATGCCTTAACATTAAGTTAGTGCACTTTTAAAAGTCATGACTTAGTCTTACGTCCCTTAGGTAAAGGTTTATTTTATGTTTATTAAGCATGGGACAAACCTCAGGTTAAGGATTTTAAATTGAAGTTATGATTTAAAATGGGTAAAGGTATAAGAATTCTAGGTTAATATATGCATCATGTTTAAAAAACACAATGAAAACATTAAGCTAAAAAATTTATACCATGTGTCACAAACCATGCCCAAAATAGGTTCAACATGAAATGATAATCTAAAATTTATATAGGGTGAGTCTATGATTTAAGGTCCATTATGCAAAATTAAATGTGGATCCTTAAAGCATATACTTAGGTTAGGTAAAATTCTTTCATATATTTGTGTTTTATAGATCAAGGCCTTCCATTTTGTGCATATTTTTGAGAATTTCAATCATCTTGGCAAGCCACTTTAGAGTAAAAAAGGGTTTTGGGACATCATTTGAACACTTAGCAAGAAATTTTCATTGGTTTAAAATTGATGGTCTCACAAGCATCAAATACACCTTCGTGGGTGTCCATTGATGGTTGCATGGACATCAAGTTTAAACCAATGAAAATTTCATTTTAATGGACTTAAATTTGATGATCGTGTAGGCTTTAAGTTAGTTTTTTTGGATGTTAAAATGACATTTATGCAAACATCAATTTTAAGTTTGTTAAACTCTTTAGGGTCAAATGCAAGGATACCACTTGGCATGTTTGTGGGGATTTCCAAGGTCTTGATGTTAATCTGCTCCATTGGATCAAATGTTATGATAACGTGACAACCATAAGATCTTGATATAGAGACTTGATTTTGATTGGTTGTCATGTCAAGTGGGTCCCCTTTCCTTTTGGTTCTCAAATGTAATGGTGTTGCATGTCCATCTTTTAAGTTCCCTGGATCCTTTTGAGTTTTTAATTACGCTTCACTCCATCTGATCAGGTCCTTGTGAGTAAGTATAAATCATCAAATTATCCAAGATGCATGTTATTTAAGCCAAAGTTCTCAATTATCTTCACTTCATTGGATCAAATATTGTGACAAAGCGACAATCATAAGATCTTGAAAATCATGAGGAAGTTAATACTAGGACTATGGAGGCAATAAAAACTTAGGCTTAAAGCGTTAAAACTAAGGTCACAATGGTATTAATGAATACATTGGGGCCTTAGTATTAAAGTCTTAGGCTAAGTTTGGTAATATAAAAGTACCCTACATAATGACATTTAGTTAGACCATAAGGAAATTAAAACAGGGGAAAGTAATGAAGGGGGTCAAGTTTGTTAGCTAAGTTGTGTTAAAAAACATGACTTAAACCTAAGATATGTGTTTTATATTTAAGTCCATAAAAATGATTCCTACCAATTTGGGTTTCCACCTTTATTCAAATTAAATTGAGGGTTTGTTATGGTTTTGGAACATAGAATCCTCGAGGGTGTATGCCATGAAACCTATAACTTATAATCAAACAAACTTCATTAGCAATGTTAGTCTAGATTAAAGCAGATTAAGACCACATATGCTTGTCTTTTAATAAAGTTGATGATCTTCAAATTCTATAAAAGACCTTGACATGTTGAGATTTCCATGTTTTATTCTAAGGGTTTCTTAAGGTTCCAAAATTGGGGTATGTTGGTCCCAACACATTTCTATACCAAAACCTCATCCTTTAGCTTGTGCAAGCAACCAAGATCCACAATGCCCAAAACTTATTCTCTTAGGACCTCATCCTTTGGCTTGTGTGAGCAACCAATCACCACAATGCCCCAAACTTATCATTTTAGGACCTAATAATTTGGCTTGTATGAGAAACCAAGCTCCAAAACACCCCAAAATTATCATTTTATGACTTAATCCTTTAGTTTATACAAGAAACCTAGCTCTACAATGCCCTAAACTTATCATTCTAGGACTTGTTCATTTGGATTGTGCAAGCAACCAAGCTCTATAATTCTCCAAACTTATCCTTCTGTGACCTTGTCCTTTAGCTTGTACAAGCAACCAAGTCTACAATGCCCCAAAATTATCATTCTAATAACTCATCCTTTGGCTTGTGTGAGCAATTGAACTCCATAATTCCCTACCATTATCATTTCAGGACTTCATCTTTTAGCTTGTGTGAGCAATCAAGATCCAAAACACCCTACCATTTCTATTACAGGACCTCATCCTTTGGCTTATGTGAGCAACCAAGCTCCACAATGCCCTTTCATTATCTAACTGTCAGTCATTATTCAACTATTGCCATTTATTCCCCACTTTAGAAAACTAATGCCAATTTTCAAACAAAAATGAATCCAATCAGTACCTCTCCAATCGAGCTAATCATTCAAGGACCAAGAAATGTTCAAAACTGGTATTTTACAACTGATCGTCAACCAAGGCCAATAAAACCAACCAATCTAAGGTGTTTTTATTGAACCAACCCTTTCTGATGAGTCAACCTATGATGAATTACCTCTTAATCCTATACTTTTTGTAGAGGAGTCTCACTCTGACAAGTCAATCTTTGTAAAGTCGCTTCTTAATGATTATAACCACCTTTGGGTAAATCATTACCTTGACCATATGCTTATTTTTCAAGAGCCTCTCTATGACAAGCCAATCTCTGAGGAGTTGTCTCTTGAATTTTTTCCTACCATTAAGGAGTCTCACTTTGACAAACCAGTCTTTATGGAGCCCATTATGCCATCACAGACTATTACTTATACCATACCAAACATTCAAAAAGATATCATTATAGTAGTATCCACACTAGATGAAGAATAAGAATTAGATTTGGGTTATATTCTTAAACCAACATTAGATTTAGAATTAGAAGAAGAATCAATGTTAGTCTCAACATTGGATTCAGAGTCCATTGAGTCAAAATTAGATTCAAAATCAGAATACTTTCATGGTTGTTACAACATTAGTTATGCATGCCTCACAGATCAATTTGAATATATTTATGATCCCTCTATGGTTTTTTAGGATGAGTACTTTAGCTTTGACACAAGTTATTTGAGTATCTTCTATGAGGATTATGTAGCCTCTCCCCATTCTATTATCATTTTGCATGCCATTACCACCAACCAACCTAACAATGTTATTGACATTCCACCTCCCACAAGTGTCAATTGGGATCAATAGAATCATGCCTTGTTGAATTGCATCCATGGAAACACAAAAATTGAATAACATCAAGGAGGCCAAGACCAAATTCATGTAGAGGAAGAATAATCTCCTAATTAAACCTTTTTGAAGGCATTAGGGAATAATCAAAGTTCAAACTCAGCATCTTCTAGTGAAACCTTTTCAAAGGCACTAAAAGACAATCAAAGTCAAGATTTAGTGTTCCTTAGTGAAACCTTTTCAAAGGTGCTATGGGAAAATCAATATAACTTCATTGGTGAAAACCTCTTTGAGGTGCCAATAGCTGAGCACAAAATTTCTTCACTACTTAATGAAGACATTATCACAAATGAAATTAATATAAATTCCAATCTACATCCTAATTAGATGGTAGCTAATCTTAGGCCCAAACAACAACAAAATCTAGAGGTCCTATCGAGAGAATATTCAAAAAAAATTGGCCCTACCAAATTCAAATTTATGTCGAATGCAAAATTAGAAACAATGTGTGTACCTAAAAACCCCAATCTTCATTTGTTTCCCAACCATTATACATTCCATTATCATCCACCTATCCATTTTCCAATCAAACCTATCATCTAAAATTTATCCCTATCTACCACCTTCAGCCACACTTTCCTTTGTAGAGGCTACAAAGATATCTTGTCTCAACATTTAAAGGAAATAGAATCAATAACCAATGAAGATCACAATAACATTCTTGGCAGCCAAATATATATCTAGTTCCTAATAGAGTAGCTATTCAAAATAGGTGTGGGCTAGCAATTTACATGATTATTTATTTTGGTTGTCACATTTGATGATCAGGATGTGCATCTCCACATCAGTAAGAACACTAAAAACATTCACCCAAACCAAAAACATGTACCATACCATTTCCATTTACCATATACCTTGTTGTTGTCTTATGCCTTTCCTTTTTCCATTGTTCTATACCCTGCCATTTCCTTTACCACTTGGGGGAAACCCTCTTACCATTTTATCCAATATTCATTGCCATCTTATCATCATCCTAAACAATACCATAACATTTTATCATTCTACCACTTTGTCATTTCATCCTACCATACCTTTTCTATTGACCAAACATGTTTTAACCCTCCCTACCAAGCCTGTTTGACATTGGTTCACCCATTGGTTACATTTTCAGCATGAAGATTTAAATCAATTACAATAGTTATTTCAGTAATTTTAGATAGATAGAATTTACATAGTTACATCTTTCATTTCTTATTTCATTTTATACCATGCCTTGCTTGTGTGGGCCTAATTATAACCACCATTGGGTAAATCAATGTCTCACTGGTCTTGCTACTAATTATAATTGCCTATGGGAAAATTAGTATTATTGATCTATGCTATTGTTCCCTAGTTATAACCACCTATGGGAAAACTAGGGGCAAAACTTGTTTATTATGCCTTAACATACCAACTTGTCATTCCTATGTTGTATTATGTCGTTATGCCAACTATCCCTATTTTTTTTGAATTAGTTGCTATACTAGCCAGATTCCTTCACTATAAGGTGGAAATACTATGGCTCAAGGCCATTCTGGGACTATGTGGGTAGTAATCAATACTTGTTGAGGTTAGCTCAGTCCCCATTTGCCATATGCTCTCACCATTTTGTGAGCAACCTCAGCCAATGCTCTCTCCCTTTTTTGAGTTAGACCATTTAATGTCTCATAATTCCAAATCAGGTTGAGATGCTTAAATTTTCTTAAAAACATTCAAATTTTTCAAAATCCAAAAACATTTGTCTTACTGAATCCTAGTCAATCATCCTTGATTTGCTCTACTAGGGCAAATCCATTGTTAGGATGCTTTCTATTGCTTTTACGTTTAGGTCTTCTATGTGTTTGTTTTTTATTTGTTTATGTGGTTTGTTTGGTGTCTATTTGTTTGTTTGTTCATTTTCCTATGTGTTTGATTTCAGTACTATTGCCTTGACTTAATCTATATGTGTTCATTGGATGGTTTATTATGCATTATTCTTGAGTCCATCCATATTCATACATCAACATTATCATCATGGTTTCTATCATTGGTGTATTTTTTTCAATTATTTATTGGACTTAGAGTAAATTCTTATGCACATGTTGTCAAATTTATCATGGTGTTTTATATCATGAGTTTGACCATCACATGCTACAACAAAAATCAACTTAGGAAGTCTTACAAGCAATGGAATGACAAAGAATTATCCTTGGTACCCTTGGCAAATCCTTCCACTCATCTTGATCAAATCAATATAGTGACCATTCTAGTTGTATCAATTCTAATAAGGATGAGCATCTCCTCATTGGTAGGTACAACCAAATCATTTCCATTGATCAATTTTTATTCTTCTATCCATCTGTTTCATCACTTTGTGCATCCTCGTGTACCTAGTTGTTTGTGGCTTCTTCAGTCATCAGACCAATGCATTTACATTTGCACCCCCTTATTTTTAATCTGTATAATAGGTTATATCCACGAGTTATGTTGCAATCTTCCCTTTTGGAGTACAATCACACATCTTTATTCCATCTTGGTCATCTTAATGATTATAACCTCCTATGGTCAAATCATTATTTTTCAACTCATCAACTCTAACTAGGGTATAGGTCATTGCCACTAATTATAATTGCCTTTGGGAAAATTAGTGTCATAACCTTTTTTACTAATTATAACCACCTTTGGGAAAATTAGTGTCATAACCTTTGTTACTCATTATAGACAATTTTGGTTAAATCAGTTTTTTTTTTTTAGTTAATGCATGCAAGCATTTTCTCATTTGGATTACTCTCACCCATGGGTTAATTCCCCCTTTGTTATTGATTCTTTTTAAGGGACCATCCATCAAACATGTAATGTCCACTCCCTTGAGGGGGCATCATTATAGGCTTCCCAAACATTCTTTGGTGTTTTTCCTTCAATCATCATCTTCTTTTTGGAATATAGGCCTTTTTCTCATTATTTGAGAATATATTGATGTGCCTATGGTTCGCAACATCTTCCCAAACAAGGGTAAACTATAGACATCTAAAATTAGCCACCAATGGCTTCATACCAGACTTTAGACCAATTCTTACCAACCTTTGTCAATCAATCCTAAGAATCTCTAAACATTTCAAATTTGGCTTCATAACATGCAATATTGTCTTATAAATTAATTAACTGGGATAAATACACACATAAATTAATTCATATCATTCAAAATGTCAAAAATCCTAAATAGAATTAATTAAAGTGCAAAAAAAAATCAAATGCCTAAATTGAATTAACCATGAGCAATTAAATGAATTATCAAAAAGGAAATTTAGAAATCAAAGAATATCTTAAGAATTCATAATTACCTTGTTTGAGTTTTCAAATATCCAAAATATCCCACCCATGCCTATTCATTACTAATCATGGCCATTTGACACCTTTTAACTTTACTGGGGTTAATTAACTCACAAAGGTAAAGTTTTAACCCATTCCAAACCCCAACTACACTCTAACTCACATTGGGTTGGGGTTAGTTATTAAACCTATAAATATAATCCTAGACCTCTTCATTTGGAGAGCTTGGACATAGTAATGTTATGATGTTGGTTTTATGACAAGATTGAAATCTATATAGTTTAATGCCAAAATTGTGATTCACAATCCAATCCATCAAGTCATGAAGCTACATCAAGCAAGCATGAGCCAAACCATGGTGCCAAGGGGGAAATGATCTATACAACTCCATTTACCAAAGATCTCTTGAGCATAATCTGAGCAAGCCAAATGAATAAATCCCTTGGAGCATTCAAGAAATGTTAAAAAAGGTTGTTTTTCTTGTATTTTAGTCATGTTTTATCAATTTATTTTCTTCACTATGCTCCCTAATTTTATCTAGGCAATATAGTGTTATACATGTTAATGTTTTCATTTTCATTTTTATTTCTTTCATTATGAAGCTAACATATGATCTAACCACCCTTCTTAGATTCCTTGATCACAAGATGTTGCTAGTGTACCTTGATGATACAACTATGTTTTCAAAGGATACAAATGATCACATGAAACATCTTAGATAGGTCTTTAAGATATGTAGATAGTATGGGGTGTCCCTTAACCCAAAAAGATTAAATCTTTTATATCCATGAAGATAAACTTCTAGGACACATCATTTCCAAGGATGGTCTAGCCATTGACCCTGAAAGGATAGAGGCTATTATAGGCCTATCATTGCCCTTACACAAGAACTCCAAAGCTTCTTAGGTAATATAAAATTTATTAGAATATTCATACCTAGTTTGTCATATTTGGTGAAGCCTATCACATCCATGTTCAAGAAGTATTAGGTTTTTACTTGAACTAATGAAGGTAAAAACAATTTTGAAACTATTAAGCAAGCAATTGCCTAAGCTCCCACTCTTGAAAATCCTAATTTTTCTAAGTAATTCATGTTATATACATTTTCTAACCTTGACACTATCTCAATTATGCTTATGCAAAATAATGATGATGGTGTTGAACAACCTATTTCATTCTTTAATCAAGGTTTCAAGGATTATTAAGCCAAATACACATTTATGGAGAAACAAGTCCTTGTTATTGTAAGAGGTTTGAAGAAGTTTAGATACATGGTTACAAACATAAAGTTCACCTCATGGTCTCTCATCTTAGCATCAAGGAGTTCATCTTGAGTAAATACCTCAATGAAAATAGGGTAGGGTGGATTACAAAGGTCATAGAGTACAATGTTAACATCAAAGTGACCAAATTGGTAAGAGGTAAGGGTTTATGTGAACACTTGGCTTCAGATCTCCATGAACCAAAAGATGAATTTTTGGCTAATCAAGTCTACCCTCAACTAGTTGATCTCACACCCCTAAGAGGTTGGACACAAGACATCATCATATTCCTCCAAAATGGTGAGTGTCTTAATGGCTTGAGCAGCTCTAAAAAAATGTATTTTAGATTGAAAAATATTCCTTATTATCTTGTAGATGGTGTTATTTTCAAGAGAAATACAAATGGTGTATTATTGAGGTGAATTAACAATGATCAGTTTGGTGTATTGCTTGAAAATTTTCATAATGGAGATGTAGGGGCTCATTTCTCTCCAAGGACCATAGCTACAAAGATCATGAAGGTAGGATACTATTAGCCTAACCTATAAAAATATTACTATTCTTGGGTAATAAGGTGTCCTTAATATTATTTCTTTATAGGTAAACAAAAGCTTGCAAATTTCACATTGAGATCCATTCACGTGGATCATCCCTTCATATAATGGGGTCTTGACTTCATTAGCATGATTAATCCCCCATCAAGTGATGGCCATGAGTGGATACTTACATCAACTAATTATTTTACAATATGGGTTAATGAAATTGCATTTAAATAGGCCAATGAGAGTTGCATTTTGGAGTTTTATGAAGGTACTACTACAAGGTTTGGAAATCCCTCTACCATCATTTCATATAATGCACTTACTTTCATGGGTTCTAAGATAATTGATTGGGAAAGTAGTAATGATATATATCTAAGTACATCATCCAAATGTTACTCCCAAGTTAATGGGTTTCATGAGTCTACTAATAATAACATAATCAGGATCATCAAGAGGACTTTGAAGAGCAATCAAAGAGCTTGACATACTAAGTTGAAGACAACCCTATGGGTTGATAGGATTATACCTCAAAGTTAAATTGGTAACTCTCCTTTTGTTCTTATTTATGGAAGGGAACCTAGACTATCCATATCCCAAGAGATACATACCTTAGAGTTGGCACATTAGTTGGAATTGCTTTAAAACACTCCAATGGAGGTGAGGTTGACAGAATTAATGGAGTTGTAAGAAACTAGAGATAATGCTCACAAAGCTATGGAGCATCATCAAGTGCTAATGAAGAAGTTCTTTGATAATAAATCAATTTAAATAGTTTTTAAAGAGGGTGATATAATAATAAAATGGGATGAGGATAGATCAAAGCCTGAGAGACACACCAAGTTTGACACTTTGTGGAGTGGGTCATACATCATCATCAAATACAAGCAAAACAATTCCTTTCAATTGGTAAGAATGGATGGGGAGGAGTTAGTTATCCCTATAAATGGGATCCATTTGAAACACTGTTACTAATGATATGAAGGTTAGTTGTGTACATAATTAGGTGTGTGGTGTGTGTTTAATAAGTGATTATGCACATTTATTTTTTTCTTTCTTGTTGGGTTTCTTGTTTTGAGTCTTTGTTATGTGGTGTCCCCTAAATGGGTTAAACATAGTGTGGTTGTTATTTTTGTGTGGTGTAGTATGTTTAGTTTTTATTTTAGCTTGATCGATTTTGTTTCAAATCTTCTCTACCAAGACTCCATCACCCAATGATTAAGGAAAGGTTACTAAACTCACAGCTAGCAGGGAGGCTACCCCAAAAAGTCACCCAGAAAGTTATCAAAATGTGACAACATTTTTACCTCTATGATTACAATTTGGTTTCATTATCCCCTTCTCTTATAAGTGTCTATAGGTTCTCATATCTTATCCATGCCCATGCATTTCTAAATCATGATTTTAAACACATTTCTAGTCACCTCAGAGAAGTTAAGGTTCTTAGCATAATTAAGATTTTAGGGGATATTAAGGTTTTTATTGTGGGCAATGGGGGTATTTTCAAAGATTATTTTTTTTAAAAATTATCAGAAGGGGTGAACAAGAGTTTGTATAAGTCTTTTAGGGTTTTGGTCAAATTAAATGTCAACTCCATGAGGTCATCTAGTTTCACTAGCTCTCTTGATACTTGAAACTATTTTTTAAGGGTTCTAAAGTCATTTCCAAGATGAATAAGAAGTATGGTAAGTAAAATTGATACTTATAAAGTATTAAAATGTGTTTTCTAATGTTCTTAATGTCAAACCAAGTTAGAGGTTAGTCAGACCTTGTATGTTCAATGTTCAAAGAAGGAGAAATTGAGCTAAAAGGGGCATTTTTGATCATTTATATAGTCATATTCAAGAGTGAACATATGAAAAGTGACTCTCCACCTTCCTCGGGCCTTTTCAATTTTTAGAGAGGTTTCATAGGTTCAAAAATGGAAAAATACTCAATTTCCACTTCATCAAGTCCATTGGTAACTTTGCAAGGGTTAGTGTGAATGCTTGTTCCATATAGAATATAGAGAGATGGCTCCTAAGATTTTCACTAGGTATGGGGACCCTAATGGGATTGATATTCATGGCATTGGATTTTAGGTCAAGCTCCTATTATTTTAAATAAATGCTAAGAAGGTAAATTACTTGGAGAAGGCTCTAAACCCTACCACCTTATTTTATAGGCAATCTTATTGTAAATATAAACTCATTATTGCAAAAAAAAAGTGTTGGAAGAGATTATATATGGTCTAATAGGTCTTCTATTTCCATCTTATCAACTCATATAATGTATTTAAATGCAAGAGACCTCCATGTTTCTTCATGTTACAAGTTTGTCTCATTGGGTGGTAGTTGACCATGTGACCAATGAGCATTTTCAAACTCCCTATGGTCTTATAACATGAACGTACCTCCAAAATATCCCCTATAAGGTTTCAAGAAGATCTCATGATGGAAGGTTTCCTAATAACTCAATGGTGATGGGGAGAATGCACCTACAGCTAGCCTTTTAGAGACACCTATGAATGATACATATATAAGATGGGATAAACTCACTACTAAATGTTGTATATCTTCATATGCATAAATGAGAAGGAGGTTCCTACAAGACCATTCACCAAGTAAAGGGGATTTGATGCCATGGACAAGTGTCATTGTTAGATTAAGCAAGACACTTAGAGTTCTAAGCTTAGTTTATAGGTTTCAAGAAGGATCTCAAACTTGTAGAGAAATTGAAGTTCTAATATTATAATATAGAGTCGGTAAGAATCTATAAAATACATATTGAGCATCTACAATTCTCAAGGTGCCAAGATGACATTATCATATAATACCCCATCATAAGATACAATCACCTATGTTGTAGACCACTAGCCTAAATTACTTAGTCATGAGAGAGATTGATGTTTTGAGGCCCCTATAGGCATAATTATAGTTTTATAATTGATACAAAATATTTTTATGAGTATAAAAATACATACATGGTTACCTCAAATCCATACAGGCAGTAAGAATACTCATTATTTAGTCTCAGACCTTGTTTACTCCATTGGCAAGGGATAGTCTTGAGACCAAGAGGTATGCTTGATCCTAAAACACAAAATAGGAATTTCAAACCCCATGTAGCGACCTTGAGGCAATACATAAACATATAAAATGTCTCAATACACTCTCAGGTTGCATAAAACCTTCATTTTCAACCTAAATGCCCTTACGGGCTAGTAAGAAGATGACAAGCCTATAACCTCAAGTTTCTTGACCAATGCACCAAATGCACATAATGGAGTAACAACCATTTCCAAATCATATAGAAATATGAATAATATTTTTTTTATGTATCTGAACCTCTCTCAGTAGTGAGATTGAGTTTTGAGGCCCAAAACCCAATTTAAAAATCTCTCGAGTTCAAGAACACCAGGTCTAATACTCAAGGAGCAACTTCACACATTCACACATAGCTCACATTGTGCATGGAAATCTGAGCCATTTATGATAGGTTTGGGGATCCATCAAGAATTTTCTCTAAGTGTAATGAGGCCAATTGGTGGTCGATGCTTTATGAATGATCATTAAGACCCTAAATAGGTCTTAAACCCTACTAAAACCCTTGAATGAATGTGATGTGATATATTTGTCTTCTAATGGATCCAAATACATTGTTTTAGATCTAGAAACATTTGAACCTTATCAATAGATATTTTATACTCCTTACCATGGAATTAGATGTTGATGTCACATGTATAGACACAATAAATGCTCTCTTTTGCCAATTTTAATGTTCTTTAAGGATACAAACATGGATGAACACTTAAAAATCATTATAGGAGGTACTAAATGATGTTTTACAACTCCTCATGGTTCAAACACCTTTCATCCACTCATGAAACTATTCCTACAGGTTTGCACAAAGAAGGTAGTTTGAGACGTATTAGGAATGAGAGACCTAGCTACCTAGTTTGGCAAGAAATAATACATTGTGATGCCTTGAATGTCTTGTTAATATGATAAAGTGATTATTGGGTATGATAAAATTATTTTAATCATTTTTCCAAGTTTCCATTTAGTTTTCATGGCCATTAAAATGAACTAACATGTGCAACTAGGCCTAATTGCTAGCTAGTGCTAGATAACCAACATTGAAGTGACATCTCAAGAAGAATGGAAAGCATTGCAAGGTGTAAATTGGAGCCTTTAGGTCCCTAAAGAGGTGGTGATGGAATATTTTAGGCTCAAAGTGATTATTTATAATATATATAATAAGAATCAGATGATTTCCTCACTACTCAAGAAGACATAATGCACCTCATGAGTTAAGGTAACTCCCCCTTTCAAGAAACCCTATTTCAAGGGTAGCTAATGATTCATACACCATGATTATGTGTCACTCCACCCTTGTATATGTATATCCATGTAATTTCAAGGTATATGAAGAATCTTCCTATAAGAGGTCAGATCAGTTTTCAAGAAGTCTTATGAACTCCTCAAAGACTAATTCCTTCTAACTTGAAGGTAGTTTTCAAAAGACTTGGAGATCAAACAATACCTATTCAAGACTTTATATGCTTCCTCATAACTCTTCTAAAAATAATCAATCTTTCTCCATTCTTTTAACCCCCCAATATTCCATTTTTGATGTGGGATTTCTTTCTCTCTCTCATTGATGTTATAAATATGCCTAGTTTTGGCATTGTAACATATCCATAAGAAAGGTAGGCTAAGCCCTACTATTTTTGTTACTAATATTTACCTTAAGAAATAAATTAAAACTAGATCAAGCTTTCCAATTTCATATTTTAGCATTTTTAATGAGTTGTTGATAGATGCTAGTGGTAAAATTACATGTCCTTATATCTTGTCCTACTTGTGTGCACCTGGGTATGAATACATTATATTTTTATAGGTTAATCAGATTACATTAAAGTGTGGTATCATAGCTAAGTGTTTTATATTTTTATTATTGTCTTATTATTCCTTTGAATCTCTCACCTTATCTATTTTACTTACCTAGTTTCTAGCTTAAATTACTTATGTTAGAAGCTCTCTCTTGAAACATACATTGGATTATAGTTGTACCTCTTTTAAGTGCAAGTTTAGGACATTAATGGATCAAATATTATAGTGTATCACCTCCTTATTCTATTTTTATTTCAATTAGAGAGTTAATTATCCATTTTCATACACCAATTAGTCAGTAAAAGGATGATCAAGATAAATCCAGGGAGCTAGCCATTTTAATTAGAGGTTTACCCCCACTATAAACAACCCATAGGTCTAGGGGTAATCCTATTATTTCACTCAATTAGAGTAGGATTTAAATAACTCTCCAAGGGTGGAAAACTGAGTGACAATAATAACATCAACTTTGGCACATTTTGACATACTAGACTTATGTATACATATTTGACTCTTGTGCACACTTTCTCCTATCCTTCTACCCATATGTTGTCTTCACCAATTCAATTTACTATTACACTTATTTAGGATCACCGTAATACATGAAATAACACTCCATAAGCCTAAACAGGGCATTTTCATAGCCTAGATCATTAATTTTCACTCTTAAGATAGTACCAGTAATAGCTAGATAGTTATAGTTTATCACAGGTGTCTAACTTTGTCGGTAGTGTTTAGGAACACTTAATGACTATTTTTGAAATTGGTACATCTCCATTAGGTTTAAATAGATACATTTCATGGGTTAATTATAGCAATAAATATCAAAGAGTTAACTATAAATAGAAATCAAGTCTAAAGTCATACTCATTTAACACTCATATTAGAAATTCATAAGTATGAGAAATCCATTGGCACTCTCTTGATAAATTATCATAAATAAATACACATATAAATATTAAAACATTTAATTGTAAGTGGACTTAATTGACCCTTAGATTTGGTAGTAATTAAATAAATAATAATATATTATTTATCACCATGAGGTGGAAACCTCGTGATAATAAATAATAGAGTTATAATTTTTTAATTATTACCAAATTTTAATTAAATTATTTTATCAGGATGGATGGACCCATTATTTTTACAATGGTCATGTTCCTTAGTATTTCATTATAAATAAGTTTTTACCCCTATTGTGAAATTATTTGAATATAAAATTATTTTATCATATTTAACCTGCAAAACTTGTGAAGAATATTTGATAGAAGAAGTGAGAAGATGAAGAATATGTTGTATTGGGTCTTGGTTTCTCAATAATTTGAATAATCATTATTATTGGGTTTTTTACCTCTTTGATATTTTCCCATGGTAAATAAATACGTACTATGTCAATTGGTTTGTGTTCATTTCTATGCTTTGCTTATCAATTATACTCTAGAACATATCTTGTGTTTATTAGTATATATATTATCTATCAATTTTATCACGGTATCAGAGCCGGTGGATGTATATGATTAGCAACCATATTAAATTGAATTAAATATCAATAATTGATATGTTAATGTATTCAAAAAAATTATTATTTAAAGTTTGAGCACTTGTATGGCCATTCCACCTAAAGACATCTATGATAAAAAAAATATTTTCAGGGTTCCTGAGGCTAGTTATGTGTCATTAATGCCTTGATCTCCAATCATATTACCAAAAAAATCCTCTATAGAGCCCTAATAATATTTCATTTTTTTTGTATAAATTTATCTAGGTACTCCAATGCACTTATATGGCCTTAGTGCCTGAGGAAATTTCAAAATTAATTCTTTTCAGTTATTTTTTAGCTTGGTTGTTGTTGGATTATATCTTATATATAAGCCTCTTGGAAGCATCTATGGAGTCTCTAAAATATTTCTCAAGGAGAAATAATTGGTTTTTCTTCCTGGGTCACCATAGTTTAGCCTATAAAATTCAAAATAGTGAACTCTTTATCAAAAACTTTGTTTTGAGGGTTCAATCTGCTTCATCTCAAATTTTTAGGAGGATTGGTAAAGTTTTAGGCCTTCTAATGATCTGAACAAGCTTCTATGAATTCCATTGTTGTTGTTACAATGTAATACTTATACCTAGAGCATGCTACAAATATCTAAATGTTTTTTACATAGTTTTATTAATTATTTTAAAAATAATCTATTTATTAAAAATAAAATTTGCATGCAACTTGAAAAGGGACCCACCTCTAAATTAGCTTTTTAATCTAAATGTTAAAAATAAAATTTGTCTTTACATTTTAAAAATCACATGCAAGTATTAATTTTTTTTTTTTTTTTTAATTTAAAAAATCAAATAAATATGATAATGTGCATGTAAGTTTTTAAAAAAAACTTCTAGAAGGGTTAGTGGTAAAAAATTTGCTAAAAACTTACAATTAAGAAGATCTCAAGTTCAAAATCCCCTAAAATCAATATTTTTTAACTTGGTCAAACCATTTTTTTTAAATTAATTTAAATTGAATTCTATTTTTTGATTTGTGTGCCAATGTTTTACGTGTTCAAAATTCTACTTGACCTGTCAAACTTGTTTTGCCTTTCAACCTAGTGAATATTTGTGTCAAACATAATCATGTAACCAATCGATCCCTAGGTTTGGGAACCTTCCAGACACATATATGTGATCTATTTTGTGTTTTTAAACCTCTTAATATTAATTTTATAACTTTTTTAATAAGAGTGTCTAGGTGGTCATTTTGAGTGTCTCTTTTGACACCTAGTTTTGTGCAATTCTAAATCAATTTTTTGCATTATTTGGCATCTGAATTGTGTAATTAAGTATAATTACACTTTTGATTCACTTTATTTTATAAACTTAGTATAAAAACTCATTAAAAAGGTTATTTTTAAGAGATTAATTTTTACATTAGTGTATTTTTACGACAATTGTGACACCTTATTTTATCATTATATTTTGAAAATTTTAACTTTATCTATCATTAAATTGAATAATTATTGTGTGTTTACACTTTTAAATTTTTTTTAATATCAAATTAAGTTAAAATTCATACTAAAATATTTTATTTTAAGCATTTTTTTATTGTCATGTTTAAAGGGAAGCTATGGCTTCGCCTTATTTTTCCTTAGATAAATCTCAAATGCTTAATAGAAATAACTATAACATATAAAAAAATTATGTAAAAGATAAATTTTTGACCTGTAAGTTATGGAATATTATTTTTATGATTTAAAAAGCCTCTAGTAGATGACATATGACCCCTAAGCTTACTACTATATTTCAATAGAAATTATAAGAAGTTATGTCCATTATCTTGTGGAGTGTTAAGGATGAATTATTTATCCACATTGATAATCAAAAATATCTTAGAGATGTTTGGAAACTCATTTAATCCATGCACGAGAACACTCATCTCTCAAAGATTATTAGGTTAATCCTTGAGTTGTTAACTACACCTATGAAAAGTGATGAGAAAGTTATGAATTTTTTTACTAAAATTAAAAATATTAAAGTTTAGTTAGATGGATGTAATTGTAATTTGATTCAGAATCAATTATTTTATTTTGTCATTTAGTTAAATATTCATAAAAATTTTAAAATTTTCAATTCAATTTTGAATTATAAGTATCAAACTGAGTAATATATCCCTGACCTTACCATCTTGTTTGCTCTCCTAATTTAAGAAGAGAAAGTTATGACCAATTTTGATTCTAAAGAGAATGCCACTTAGGCACTTCTCACCTTAAATAATTTTTTTGATAACAATAAGATCCAAAACTATAACTCTTATCCTACTTCAAGCTCAAATAGGAACAAGAAAACCGGTAATAAGAATCATAAACCTAAGTTTAATGAAAATTGTAACCTATGTGATAAATTTGGGCATAGAAAGAAAAATTATTATAAAAACAATGATAAAGTTAATAATAAAACTTATAAAAATAACAAATAGAATAAATCTAATCAAAGTAAGCATAATAATCAAAACCCTAATAAGGATAACAAGCAAGATCATAATGTTATTACTTTATAGCCTATTTTATTTGCTTCAAATGAAAATGAGTGGATTTTAGATAGTGGTGCATCACACCATATGACTTGCCTATCTAATATTTTGTGTGATTCTAGAGATATATCTGAAAATATTTGTTTAATAGATAATTCTTTCTTAGTAGCAATTAAACAAGGAAAAGTAAAGATTTTAAATGTTATTATAAATGATGTTTTCTATGTACCTAATCTTAAAAATAATTTGATATCTTGTTCACAAATTACTAATAATAATTTAATTTTAATATTACTTAAACATAGTTGATCCATAGGAAATCAATCTAGATCTTTGATTGTTGAAGGTGTTCAAAATAATGGTTTATATATCTTCTCTCCTTCTGCATGTTTTATTTCATCACATAGTAAGAATGAATCTCAACTATAGCATGAAAGATTAGGACATGTTAATATTATAAGTTTGCATGATATATATACTCAAAATCTTGTTATTAAACATTATTATATACCTTCTCATCATGAAAATTATGAGAGTTGCTTACATGGTAAGTAACATAGTAACCCTTTTCACAAGAATCATGATGTGAATTCTTCATATCCTTTAGAGTTGATTCATATTGATGTTGTAAGACCCTTTGAAGGTGTATCTCTTAATGAATATTTTTATACTATCACTTTTATTTATGATTATAATATAATTATTTGGTCATATTTCATTCAAAATAAATCTGATGTGTTGTCTAAATTCAAAGAATTTAAAGTTTTTGTTGAAAATGCATCTGATTTTTATATTAAGAGATTAATAACTAATAATGTGATGAACATATTAGTAAAGAGTTTGATTATTTTTAAATTAATTATGGTATCAAAGGGATTTAACAACTCCCTCATCAAAATTGTATTGTTGAAAGGAAAAACTAAACTATTATTGAGATGATCAAAACAATATTGTATTCTGCAAATGTTTCTCCTAATTCTTATGGGATAAAGCCATGAATACTATTTTACATATTATGAATAAAATATATGCTTAATATTTTCATTTTTCTACATAAAAAATATATGTATGCTCATAGAATTTCATTTGCTTTGATAAAACTATTTTGATGTTACTTTAGAGATACTAAAACTATTTGATAGTGTCTCATCTACATTGTATATGCTATTAAAATGATTTAGTTTAACTTTTGAAAATGGTTTATTACAATTATATTGTAATATATGTATTTATCTTAGATGAGAAAGTAAATATTATATATATATAATGATTGTTTTTAATTCATATGAGTTAGCATGGAAATACATTATATGCATAACATCATGCTTAATTTGACAACATTATTATGTTTAGTTATTGTATTTGGTAAGAAAATCATGCTCAATGAGTTTAGATCTTTTGTGTTTTAATTTTTAAGATACTCTCATTTGACCATTTTATCATTTGATTGTTTATGCTAACATCCTTATATGCTTCATTCGATAATAAGATATGTTATGAAATGTAAAGTGTAAAGGAGTTTATATTATTGACTCTTCATCATTTATTTTACTAAAAATTCTATTCATACATCTCTGAACTTATTTGTTTCAATCCCATAAATGTTTGATTGGATGATGGCATTTCATGCTAAAATTATCCATATTGATGTATGAGAGGTTATACCTTAATATTTTATTGAATCATATTAAACTTAAAAAGTTTTGATAAGACTCAAATGATAAAATGAGTTATTACTAATAGGATATCTAATGTTCAACTAAAGTTAATATCACATTATTTGTAAATTATTTTATATGCATCGCATGATAGTTGGGGATGCTCATCTTGTCAATATTATAAATGTCCAATAATGAATTCTATATAATAATTTATTTAATTTTCACTAACTTTGTAATCAAAGTACTGAACTTGTTTTCTTAAAATATGACTGGATTGTTCTAAAATGTGTTTTACCATAGAAAAACATATTTTATATTTTTATATACTTGGTTATTATGATGCTAAGCATACTATATTATCATGAATCTATTTTTGGATATATGTTTAAGTTTTGTGTTGGTGCACAACACTCACAATTTAAATATATTGAAGTTCATGTGTATTTTATCTGGAAAAAAGTTCTCAATGGTGATATAAATCTATAGTTTTGTCGTAAGATGAATAAGTGGTAGATATATTCACAAAACTATTTGGTGCTACCAATTTTTATTAGTTTTGTGCAATGTTGGGCCTCTCAGAGTTGCCATTGAGAGGGAGTGTGCATGAAAATACTACTTTGTATTGGCCATGTGTTTCTTCTTCTTTATACTTCTTCTCAATTTTAAAGCATTGTAAACTTCATGTGGAAGTTATATTATTATAAACTCTATGTGGAAGTTTTACTTTTGCACCTAATACAGAAAATCATACTTTGTAATGGAAGTTTTTATGTTATAAAAAGATCCAAATATGCTTAGATGATTATTCAAGAGAAACTGTGAGATGTAATCTCATGAACATGTTAGCCTAAACTTACTTTCAAGTAGTTTATGGATTATAATTCCTTTTGTTTCAAAATGTGATGTTTGGCATGATGAAGGTTTTTTAATCCTTCAATTATGTACATAGTATAATTTATTCTTTGAAGTGATTGTGACAGTTATACCCACCTAACATTAAGAGGGAGTGTTAAAATATTTAATTCTAAGTGGACTTAATTGATCCTTAACCTTGGTATTAATAAAATAAATAATAATATAGTATTTATTATCAGGAGGTGAAAACCTTATGATAATAAATAATAGAGTTAGGATTATTTAATTATTATCAAATCTTAATTAAATTATTTTATCGGAATGGATAGACTCATTATTTTTACAATGGTCACCTCCCTTGGTATTTCACTATAAATAAGGTTTTACCCCTATTCTAAAATTATTTGAATATGAAATTATTTTATCATATTCAACCTAGAAAACTTATGAAATATATATTTGATAAAAGAAGTGAGAAGAGGAAGAATATGTTGTATTGGGTCTTTGTTTTTCAATGATTTGAATAATCATCATTAGTGGGTTTTTGACCTCTTTGAAGTATTTTCACAATAAATAACTATGTATTGTGTCAATTGGTCTGTGTTCATTTTTATGCTTTGCTTATCAATTATACTCTAGATCTTATCTCATGTGCATTATTATATATATTATCTATTGATTTTATCAATAAAAACATCTCAAAGGAGCAACCTTAGATCCAAGTCTAAATATAAACATAGGTCAAAGTTAATGGTGTCAAGTGTCAAAATCTAAATATTGCATTACAATGTAAATTGATCATGATGATGCACACACACCAAGGTGGGAGAAATATATGTGATTTGATCCCTCTTTAAAGTATTATAACATATAAAATACTTAGTCATTAAATTTGGATCGGTTAGGGTTGTCTAACTCAACTTTTTAACCCCTTTTTCAAGGGTCATATTATGTTAAAAGTGTGATTATGGTTTCAAATCAAGGATAAGAAAAAAAGGATTGACGTACATGATCAAGGGTGATCCCATGCACAAGAGACATCTAAAATTTCAATCACATCAGTCTAAAGTGGCATAGAGTTTCATAGTGAATAGAGAAAATACCAACAAAGACTAGATAATACTGGCAGTCATAGGGGACTAAGCTTTACAATAACATTCACATATGTTTTGAGCTATTTTTTTATGATTTGAGTAGTTACAGAGTAGATACAAATTATTTTCAAGGATTGTGACTAATATAATGAGCAACATAAATCATAAATCAACTAAATGCATCCCTTGTTCATTGCTTTCTCAATTCTAAATATAGTAAGTATAATATTAATCTACCCTTTTACAATCAGATTTGTATGATTGATGCCTTATTTTATAGAATATGAATATTCATACTTTTATGTTATTTGGATTACATTAATCACAAAATAAATAAAATAGTTCAATAGAGAGTTTTTTCTATGCTTTAGATTATACTAGAATAAAATGAAAATAAAGTGAAACTATAGTCAAGCATATGCTTTGGATTATGACATGAAAGGAAATAAAAATAAATTGAAACTATAGCTAGGAATGTTATTAAATGGATCAAGGGGTTCTATGAGTGGTGTTAGAATATGTTAACAAATTTTCATTTTGATCCCCATACTAGACCCCCTCAATCCCACACAATATTTTAATTTGGTGTTGGCCAAAGCATTATTATGGTATTGTGTATATATCTCAACACTAATAAATACTTTAATGCCATTCTTTTTCTGAAGTTCATCATGTTTATTTATTACTCTTATTCATGATGCCTAAATTTTATATATTTATATTTATCTAAAAATAAATTTTATCTAATTTTGTAAAGTTGTATCAATTTTTAATAGTTTGTTTTCTCTATAATACATTTATATTTTCATTTACTTACTCTTTGAAATATCAATAAATTTAAATATTTTTACTTTACTCAATAATAAACTCATGAATCATGAAGTAAACAACATTCAATTGACAACTGATATAAATGCCCTTGGAAAACATGGTGATTTGCAACCCTGTCTTTATATATAAAAAAAGGTTATTTCTTGTCATCACTAAAATGAACACCAATTTAGCATATGCCATTTTAAAAAGTGTGGAGGTGATTTTTAATTGTGTATACTATTGTTACTATGCATGATTAGGTCAAATAAATGTATACCTAACATTGAATGGATTGCATTTCAAAGTTCACAAACTATGCATTATGAAGTTCACAAATTATACATTGTGAAATTCATAAATATGTTTAGTTCTCTAATAACACCATATGTTACACAAATTAAAAATATTTAATTATACCCAAATAAATAGAAAAATGGCACATAAAATAAGTAGATGGCAATAACATCCATTACATCATTGATCATGTTTTTAATATTATACTTAAAGACCCTATTTTTTATTTAACATTATTTAATAGGCATAAAACGATGAAAGATAATTTAGATTGTAATATATGTCATCAATCATAAATAAAAATGTAAAGATTGAATTGATTGAAATTTATTGATAAGTTTCATATGCTAAATATATTAAGTACAAACAATAATAAGATGCTTATCATTTTTCATTTATGATTGACTGTATCAAGTATCAGATAGTGGAAAATAAGATAAAACTAGCCTATGATAGCTCATGTCTGGGAATAGAGTCTATCATTATATTTGGACAAGTATACACTCTTTGGAAAACCATGCAGTGTGTCCTTATCTATTGACTATGAATTTTTTCATTGTGAATGTGACGAAACTATAATTAATGTATCACTTATGTTTGTGTCTGCTAAGAGGGTTGAGATATTTTGACTCTATTAATGTTATGTAGAGCTAAAGACCTATAAAAATAATGGGAAGTGTAATGGAATGAGTTGACCTCAACCACTACATTGATGATTGATTATTTCCTACATATCTAGATACTTTGAGGAGGGAATCA
Source organism: Torreya grandis (assembly GCA_037957365.1). NCBI lineage: Eukaryota > Viridiplantae > Streptophyta > Pinopsida > Cupressales > Taxaceae > Torreya > Torreya grandis. The sequence goes on from JARHVA010001673.1 coordinate 2,672,923, forward strand.
AGCTACAAATAATTCTCCGACCTAGTGTGATTGAGTAATTATGTTCCTTCACTATATGCATGCAGGTAGTAATTTGATTTTGATACTTGAAAATATTCATGCTTTAGTTTAATTATAATTCTTTACACTTTGCTTATGATTTCTCATAGTGATTGATATTGAATTTGGGAATAATATGGTAGATTTTTTCAATTAGCAAGAGTTTATAAGTTCTCAATAGACAATGACATGTTCTAGGGAAATCTGTTAATAATGAATGTCCTTTTATTTATATTTATAAGAGTCTAATTAAATAAAAAAAATTATCCAACTTGTGAAATGTGTGGGATGATCCATATGAATTTTTTTAAATTTTTGAAACTAGTCGTTAAATGGTGAGGGAACAAAGTCATGCTTAGTGTATAGGTTTGTGAAAACAAACCTGTCTACAGAATGTAGACTTGTTCCTGAAAGGTAGGAATAACGAGCTTGAGATTTTGAGCAATTTAAGAATTATAAAAATCATTTTGAAAAATTACATGAGACTTCATGTAGTAGTGATGACAAATAAAGGGGTCAAGCCCACATATAGATAAATGACTATAATAATGGTGAATAAGAGTCATATATTTGAGCGTAAGTCAAGTGATTAAGATATGTTGAGAATGAACATTATCAAGCATATGTGACCAGATTTAGGTATCTACATTCCCCCTTCACTCCTCAACCCCCTCCCCTTTATTCTATTAATTAAATTGCTAAATCAGATATATATACCTAAATGTATACAATATAATTTATCTTTTGATAGGAAACTCCAACTATGTAGAACAATCAATTTACAAACCCTACAACAACACATGAAGTAGTCAATCATATGTTTGTGACAAGATTAAAAAATAAATCATTTTAAGGCACAAAGATATCAGGTGCTAACATCAAAATATCACAAAGAGAATTTGAAATCATAGAATTACAAATTGATATCCAAAACAAAGATACAATATCATATAATATATCTCTAAAACTTCATGTAAGTATAAATAAAGTGCCTTGCATATATATACAAGGTAGATCAAGTGTGTTTTAAAAGATAAATGACACCAATATATTTGGGTATTAAAAACATACACTTTTGAAAAAAATGGCACTCGGTTTCAAGTTCCCAATCAAAATCTACAGTTATTACAAATTTCTTCTCATAAATGGGTCAAATAAAAAAATGTACAAAATCTAAATGCTTGAAAAAAATCTTGGAGAGATTTTTTTTTTTAAATGGCTTTGAAAAAATATTTGACTTGAATTTTTATGGAAAAGTTAACCCCCCTTGGGTTGGTTGTGACCAAGGGCTTATTTTCCATGTGATTATGGATTAAGGGTGAGGATCCAAGTTGCATATGAATAGTGTTTCCCTTCACTCCACTAAATTTGACATGCTCTAACAAGTTGCTCTTTATTGTGGAGGTTTGAATTGACAATGAGTGTCAAATTATAGGTACATCATAGAATCCAAACAAACTATTACAACAATAATTTTTGTGTAGGTACAAACAATACATGTATCAATATATCTAATAAATCATGAACTAACAACACTTGGACCATAAAATGGGTTGTGAGTCAAGGGTGGTGTCACTGAACCAACAAGTTCACTAAAATTGAGATCAAAACCAACAAGATTAACTTACAACTAGCAAGACCTAATAGGAGCCAAGAAACAAAAAAATCCACATGAACTAGTTGGCCACAGTCTATGCATGGAAAATGAAGACAACACTTCAAACCTACATAACACACCAAAAATGCCAAACCCACACACAAAATGTTGTGATCTAGAAAAAATGGTATGGATTCCTCCAAAAGTACAAAATTCTCACTAGGTTTCTAGAAAAAAACTAGTTAGACTAAAAAAAAATCTTCTTTGAGCAGAAAACGATATGGATATGCATAAAATCCAAAATTGGTAAAAAAATGGCTATCATGAAATAAGGCTATGTTTATAGTAAATCCTAGGGGTTTGATATCTTTTGAATCTAATGACATTATTTTTTTATGTTTAGATACAAAATCTTGCAGTAAACTCACAAATCGATGGTTACAATACCTACTACTTTGATACCATGAAAGGAACAAAAAATAAAGAATTTTAAACCATAAATATCTTAGGTTTTAATAGTAAAACATCACAAAGATAATTTGAAATCATAGACTTATAAATCAATATATATAAAAAAGAGCAATATCATATAATATATCTCCAAAACTTCATGTAAGTACAATGAAAGTGCCTTGCATATATAGGCAATAAAGATCAATCATAGTCATTAGATAAAGCTAAGAGATAACCTATGGATAGAAACCCTAAATAGAAAAATATTTAATATCCACACCTAAGTGGGTGGGAAAAACAAATAATGCTTAACTGAGTAAAGCACATATAGAACATGAGCTAAGGTAAATAACTTACTCTAATAATTTGAAATTTGAAAATATAAACTTCAAACTTTGAAATTGAAAGGAAAGTAAGGAAAGAGTATGCATGTAAGGAGATGAGACTATCTTTCTTTGTAACTTGTAAAATATGATGTTTCCCTATTGAATCATTAGAGAAATGTACCCCCTTATCAAATCACTTAGAGAGATGGTTCCTCAAGTTGAATCACTATCAAATTGAGATGATCAAGTCTCAATTTTGAATATCTAATCAAGCCCTTGAATTGGAAATATGCATGATCCAACTCTCATGAATATGGATAAGTAACCAATGTACTAACCCAAAATAATATGAAACCATGATGGGTTCCCTAGAAGTGATGTCAAGGTTATTTATTATTGCTAGACTCGAACGTGCATCACCTATAGTAAAAGGTGGATCAACACAATGGGTTCACTAGAAGTAATACCAAGGTCATTGAGTGTCTCTAGAATCAAAAGTACATTACCCATAACAAAATGAAACACACCATTACAAATTGATCTAGATTATATTTGCATGATTGAAAAATAATTAAGAATATTTATATCCCCATCATGACTTTAGTGTCAATAAATTTGAAGTGAAATAACAAATACTTATCATTGAATCTGTAAATTTTATTGTAGTGCATATTTGCATGAACCAATATCATGACTTTTTAATTTTAAAAATTCATATATGTTCATGAACCAACATCATGCCCCATGAATCTATGCCAAATAATATATAATGACATGCATCTATATGCTCAATTATAACTATAGATGAAATATGTAATGCTTATTTTTTTAATTATTTTACATATGCCCATGCAAATGTATCTAAGTTTGTATGAAATTTTAATTAACACTTTGTAAATTGAGTGCATATGCATGTATTATTCCCTCATAATTTGTATCAATCTACCAATATCTATCATGTATCTAATTTCTGAATTACTTTTAATATTTGAAACTTGTATTTTATCATAAAATTTAGTTTTCCTAATCATAGAGACTTTAATCTATAATACAAGTGCACTATAATGCCCCCTTTTTTAGATGAGAGATCTAGCCAACAAATCACTCATCTCAAAATAAGAGTTAATTGTATAATGTGATAAATATGTAATCATGTCCACATGTGAATATTATATTACCATAGTCTAGTATATGTCATCAAGGAATGTATGAAACATATATAATGTGAGGCATACAAGTCTCATGTTTAGATGAATATAGAAATGAGACACATAGTAAATTAACCATCTATGAAAAATACTATGAAATAAAAGTGCATGATATGTATCATGGCACAACTAATTAATCATAACAAGCACAACACACAATATCACACATAAGGACAATGGCCATATACAAAAGACATGAACATGTCAAAACAAACAATGCCAAGGGCCACACATAAAGGACATAAATAATAGAAATAAAGATGTCACACACATAAGGCCAAGTGTCCACACACAATAAGCAATTAATGTTTCACTTATCATATAATAAAATTACAACATCAAACAACATAAAATAAGTGAGAACTAGCCTACACCATCCATATGTATCAATTCCACATCATATCAAAGTAGCATATATATATATATATATATATATATATATATATATATATATATATATATATATATATATATATATATATATATATATATATATATATATATATATATATATATATAACAAAATGTAATTAGTAACTAGAAATACTCTCATAAGATATGAAGCTACACATGGTAGAGAGGTCAGATATAGACATAAATTGTGATAATGTAACAAGTAAACAAGATTTCCCTAACATATGCATGGCCATCGGGTAGAAGGGAGTCTAACATTTAGGAATCCATGAATAATGTGTATGTCTTGTATCACACTCATATACCTTGTGAAATGCACGTGTGTATAAAAACTAATATATTATCTACCAAAATATGTGATATATAATATATGTAAAAAAAAAACTAGCAACTCATCTCATGCTCAAGTCCTTTTTTTTCCAAATATTTTGAATGTTTTTGTATTTTTGAAAATTTTCTTTTTTTATTTTTTTTATTTTGAAATATTTGAATTTTTATTTATTTTTTAAAATATTTTATGTGAAAAATGTAAAATAATATATCCAAATCCCATAAATGGAAGAACATAGTGTGTGCATGTATCATATAATTGGAAGGTGACTTTATACGAACAAAAAGTGCTACATGGAGATGAATCAGAATCTAAAAAGGAATCAGGGGTTGTAATATAACTATCCTAATCATTATTCATATAACATCATCTATGATGTGTAACTCTAGAGGGAGAAAGACTTATTATGGTCAATTATACAATAGGAGAAGGTCTCACTCCCTGTGTTCATTATGGAACACATTAAACTACTAGTGGTGGTGCCTTAGGATGCACTATAAAAGATGAAGATCTCTATGAACTTAGAATAACTCTTTGATATGAAGGTCCCTATTTAGAAGGGTGTACCACTTTCCTATGAATTGAATATATAAAAACATGTTGCATAGGTGCAATAATTGATTCTACATTGCTCTCCTAAATAGGTGTAATAATCTACTACAATGGTGATGGGGGAGAATAAGATACCATTGACTATAAAAGGTATTCATATCAAATGCATGAAAATATGAACACCTGATTATAATTTATATATCTAAGACATTAATGTAATGTGGATGATATTGTGTGAAGCTTTTATATCCAAGGGCATCCTAAAATTAATTTGTAGTGTGAATGGTTAGGTGTGACTTGAAAAATAATAGGCACCATCTTGGCACGTACTAATAAATCTAATGTGATAGTTATAAGTATTTGACAATGAATATTATCAAATCCCTTGGTATTCTATTATTATTTTTTAATGTTTTTCATATTGATACCTATTTTTTTAAGAAAGTAGAGAAACAAATATTCAAACCTAAACCATTACCAATCAACACCACTTGAATATCTTCTCTTGCACCTAAACTTGAATGAATAGTGGAAGATCTTGATCTATGATATGTTTAGGAGGTAAGTATTTCATTTCAAAAGTGATGACATTTTTTATATCCTTGAAAGTATTCATGATAGAAGCAAATGATGCTAGTTGTGTACCACTAGGAAGAGTTTATGCAAAGTGATGTATTAATGATACAATATTTTATTTTCAATGCATGTGTATAAGTGAACTCTCTAAGAAACATCGAATCATCTAACCATCATGATGGAAATAAAAATCCATTTTAATTATATGAAACCCAATTTTGGACCTAATGTGTATCAATTTGAAGTGATTCCTTTTTTATGCTTGTTTTGAAACATTGTTCACTAGTTTTAATTTTTGTGCATTTTTTGTTGCTTTGATTTTTACACCCATACTTTAATTAGGGATAATATAGTTATATTTTGATTTGTGTTAGCCTTAAATTTTGATTTATAATCAATCATTTCTAAAAAGGAAAAGATATAGTAATATTGTAGACACTAAATCCAAATTATATAGCACCTCAGTCTTGTACACTTGTAAAAAATGTATCATGGTTGTACCCTTCAATTTTAAGACCTTCCCACTTCCAAAAGGCTTGCGATCACTATCTCTTTATGCCAAATTTATTATATATTAGTCTAACCATTATTATGATGACTAGGCCTTTTATATAGTGTGAAATGTTGTAGACCTGATCATTATCATTCTCTACAAGTTTTGGACTTGCCCCTATTTTCTAACTTCTTTGACACTTGCATCCCATCAAGATGCCTGCATTGCCACTAGTGTCCCTTTTCAAACTAAGTGTCCAGTGATAAAAATCCATCTAATTTTCAAATTAAATGTATCCAAATGGTTGGACCAAGTTATTTAGTGTGAAATATTTTCAAAATATATTGGAATATATACAAGAATAACCTTCATTCATTCCTTAACTAGCAACCTATCAAATACCAAAAACTCACAAGATAACTTATCAATATCACTCAATCAATAATTCAAGTGAGAAAATATTCCTTATTCATCCTTATTTCTATATCAATCATAAGATTAGTATTCTTTTAGGTCTGAAGTAATGAAGGATAATCCCATGAGACATATTTTCTAAGTTACAAGCTAGGTCACTCTATGTACTTAATTATCACACATTACATTCTTATGCACACACAAGCCAACATGTAGGGGATAACTAAATAAGTATAAAGACCTATTTTGGAGTATTGTCTATGTAGGCAATTCCCATTAATAGAGTGATCCTTGGGGTAGCTCAACATTATCTGCCCACTAACACATTTTTCTAATAATCACTCCAAGGGTGAGGAAGCTAGAGTTTGATCATTTGAAAAAATGCAATAACATGTGTCCATAATATATAAATACTAGAACAAAGGTGATTAAAAACCTAGAAAGCTCCAAGTGGTTACATTCATATATCACTATTTAGTACTAAACACTTATGTCCAACTCAGATGCCAGCATTGACATACTTATCCAGATCTGACACAAACATTTGAGGTTATAGATTATAAAATTCTAAAATCTAACAATTATTTTAGGATTGTTATCCAATCCATTTCCAGCTTATTTCATCTTAGATATGCATATGCACATTGAATCAAATAAGTACTCTTATTTCTAATTTATTTCAATATCATTCATTAGCTAGACTTTCTATTTTTAGCATATCGCAATAGTATAAATTTGGAATATTATTTATCTAAATTTTCAAATTAATTACCATGTCATATATCTATTTATCACCCTTTTGATTATTATTTTCTATATTATTAACCCTATGGTACCCTTGTACTGAATTCAATTGAGGGTTAAACATTTGGTGAAATTGACCTCTATGTCTTTGTATGTAAAAACCTAATTTGACTTAGGGTTTTTTATTTTTTTAGTTGTATTTTGTTTCAAATTATAATATTTTAATTTATAATCAATGTAAAATGTTAATCAAAAAACTTTTTTTCAAATGGAAGATAAAGAAGCATTAGTTACTCATCTTAATAACAAGGGCTTAATGGATGCATTTTTTATATGTTATAAGAGATTAAATTAGTAAGCATGATAAGGCTAAGGATTCATCACCTAATGATGGTGAATAATTAGGTGGTACTATAATTGAATTTATACCAAATTCCCTCCCATCCAACACATCACCACTTAATACTTCTAATTGGGGCATTGGATATCTGTTTACACCATTATTCCTTGAAACAAATCCTTCTATTGTTACATATTACATGGGAAATATAAATACTTCAACCCAATTACCAGTTTCAATGCCTATATGCACTCAAACTATGGATACACCTCCTTTGGTAAATTCTCAAACTTCAAACCTTAAATATAAATATGTGCAAGATCTTGTCCAAATTATAAAACTTTTTCAAGTTAAGGTTACAATTATTGAACAAAATTCTATGAAATCACCCTATGATATTGATTCAAAAGAAGTGTTGTATAACCCTCTTTCACCTAAAATATCTTCTCATCCCTTTCCAATGATTTTTTTTCACCTAAGTTCACATTTTATGATGGCAAGGGTGATCCTAAACAACGTCTTCAATCTTTCTATGTGGTATGCATTGATTATGCCTCTAATGATAAATTATTGACTAAATTATTTCCAAGGATAAATGACTTATCAATATAATCAATAAAAACATTAAAACCTCTTGCAGATCATTTTATGGAACACTTCTCTATCAACATTATCAAAAAGGTTTCTTACACTCAAATTGTAAAACTCAAATAAGGAACCAATGAACATAATAATGAATATGTCTTAAGATACGAGACAATGTTGGATAAAATGATCAATCTAATGGTAGATAAAGAGATTCAAGACATCTTAAATAAAAATTTGCTCACCCCATTAAATGAGTCCATTATTTACAAAAGGTTCAAATATTTTTATGACTTATGCCATGTTATTCACAATATTAAAATCAAGCTTATCTCATTGAACAAACTTAAGTATGAAGCAAACACACTAATACATAAAATACCAAGTTCATTATCAAAACAAGTTATAAAGTAAAATATAAAGAGGAAATAACTACTATGGTTAATACAATGTCTAAACAACATAATCGAGTTATCTTATCTAATGCATCATGGAGATAATTTACACACTTACTTGAGTCTCCAAATTCATGACTTCTAAAGCTTTTAGAATGTCACCTCATATTTCTCCCTTCTTCTATAGAGGTTTATATGAATTGACATCTACCCAAAGTATATTAATTAAATGTTTATTATGACTATCACCAAGGCCTTAGGCATTCTAGGAACTGATGTTTTACTTTAAAGCATAAGATCCAAGACCTTATCAATGACAAAAAAAATTACATTTTATGATATTCCAAAGGAATTATGCTCATAACCTAGTGATCATCAGAATCAGAAGATATTAAACAACCCTTTATAAGACCACTTTGAGAAGGAACTAGAAGTGCAAATGGTATATAACGCACATCCTCCTTCACAAAAATATGGGCACCCATTAGATGGGATTTTTGGTAATTATACATGACATACACCTCCAATGAGTTAGAGACCTATTAATTTTGATGGCAATGAGATTATAGATGATGACTCAAATCTTCATTCATGCATACTTTGATCACTGCCCTATACACAGTGTTATGATTGATAATGGTCTAAATGAGAATGTTAGCATCATGACATTACATACGCATTTGGGATATATACATGATGATTTAAATCCTTCATTAAAAATGGTCAAAGCATTCAATGGAACCTTATAGTAGGTTCTTTATGAGATTGACTTATATTTATAGGTTGTCCCAACACACATGGTCACAACATTCTTAGTTATATCATACATGAGATTATTTGATATGTTATTGGGATGGTTTTGGATACATACACTATGTGTAATACCTTTTATAATGCATGGGTGTGTTACATACATTCATGCCAACAGGGTAATTACAATTTCTAGAATTCCATTTGAATAAAATAAGTTTATACCCAGGTATTTAATTATAAAATTTGCCAAGGTTAATCCTTCATAAAATGTAGGCAACCAGAAATCCCCTTTCCAAAGTAGCAAATATTTGAGAGACCATCACATCAGAGATACATAGTAGATTCCATAGAATCCTCAACTACTACTATATAGCATATTCAATTACCCATAACAACAAAACATGTGCCTATTTTTGTTATTCCAAATAAACCATAGATCACTCATTGTTGGGTTCCATGAACCCCCATTCCTTATATTATTTTATCACAACCATAGAGACCTATTAAACATACGCAAAGCATTAAATATACTACAGTGATAGATATTACACCTATACATGCTCTTTGGCAGTACCACTAGTTTATAACACCAATTTAAGAGTGATAAAATACCTATGACCATCCCTTAGATGAGATCATATGATAGTCTTTTCATTTTCAAATATTCCAAAAATACTAAACAAAATAAAACATTCAAAAATCCAAAAATATTCAGCATTTCCATAACTTATTAGCTCCTTAGTATCATGTTATTGGCTCCATGTTGGTAGATAGCATAAAATTTATTTATATATATACACATATGTTTCATGCATATTTTAAGTGTGATATAGGCATACCTAAACACATGATATATGCACATATAGATGTTGGGCCTTCCCTCTACTCATATCATCAATATGTTGGGGGTATCTTTTTTCTTGATCATGATACATCCAAATTACATTATTATATGACCATTTAAATTATCATGTTTGAGCTTATGTACTTACACATGCTTTTATCTATGCTTAGATATTTCACAATGTACTTGATATGTTATGTACTTAACATTTTTTGATAATAGATATATCTAGGGACTAGTCTGATATGCTTATGTTAGTTGCTTATGATTTCATGATTTTATTTTTTCACTTCTTTTAATGTGTTCCTTCTTTGTTATTTTCTTGTATTATATTACTTGTTCGATCATTTGAATATGCTCCATTATTTGTGGGCTTTGTGCCTATGTTTGCCTATTATGGCATTTTGATATGTCCTAGTTTGTTGTATGTGGAAATTTTAACATGTCTTTATATACCTTGTGGAAATTTTATTAATTCATTTCCCTTTGATTATATGCCATTTGAACATGCCCCTTATATGATATTTCCTTGGACCATTGCCTATTTTCTTGATTTTGAGTACTCTTATGTGTGTGTTTGATTGCTTGTTGAGTTCGTATTGTTACTCTCTAGACATTTCCATGACTCACATCATGAATGTTAGGACTTGATGTGATCACATACTATGTACCTCATTTTTATATATACCTAGACATGTTTCTCTTATATTTTATATGATACATACATAGATTATACAATTATCTTATCCTTTTGAGGTAAGGTAACTACCAATTTATATTTCCCCTTGCCTCAAAATGGGGAGCATATCATTGGGGCCATGTCATATAGGCATGGCTTCCATACCTTAACAATTTCATATTTTAGTGGGATCATGCCAAAAAGGCATGACCTCCATATTTATTCAGTATTCATCATCTCTAGATTAAAGTGGGAGCATGTTATGGAAACATGTTATCCATACTTGTGAAAAAAATTATATACATTGGTATCATTTTTATACCCAAATTTTATTTTGATACATATATGAGATGCATATGCCATGAAAATATCACCTTAAATTACAAAATTAAATCATCTTTCATATTTTAAATACTACTATGGACTATTATCATACCTAGGATGGATTTATACAAACTTTATTGAGTCAATCTACAACAGTGGTTGGTTCACCTTTTGGAAAGGTTGAGGTGATCAAATCACTCAATCTTACCAATATTATAATTTGTACTTGATTAAATCCTCTAGATTCACTATCTATATAATGTGATTTGATTGGATCACTCACACTCTCTAGATTATAAGTATGATTGGGTTGCATGATTGAGATATTCTCAATGGTCATGTGGAAACTCACATTTTCACCAAGGTTGGGGGTATGTTGTCCTCCAATATCTATATATATGTTCACTTTCAAGTTTTCAAATTTTCCTAAGCTCAGCTCTAAGACTTCGCAATGAAGCTTCTCTTCAAATTAAATTGCTAAGAGATAAGATGGTTGCATCAATACATAGGTGTACTCCTAACCTTGATCTCTTTAATTTCAAGAATTTCAAATTATTTCAATTTTATATTATATGCACTGATTATATATTGTAATATTCATTTAGTTTCAGGTCAGTCACTAACAAAGGACTCAAGTTAGACTCATGCAAAGGCAAGGTGTGTTATACCCACCTAGGAACACACTTATTTCCTTTAAACTAGAAATTTCATTACTATATTAAATGGGAGGCAAATGTAGACACTAAATCTAAATTATATAGTACCTCATTCTTGTACACTTGGAAAATACCTATCATGGTTGTACCCTTCAGTTATAATACCTTCCCATTTCCAAAAGGTTCACGCTCACTTTTTTTTTATGCCAAATTTCTTATCTCTTAGTTTGACCATTGTTATTTTGATGAACAGGCCTTCTATAATATGTAAAATACTATAAATCTAACCATTATCATTCTCTACAAGTTTTAGACATATACCTATTTTCTAGCTTTCAAACACTTGTGTCCCAGCTAAATGCCTATGTCGATGTGAATATCCCTTTTCAAACTAATTATATAGTGCTCAAAATTCATCCAATTTTCAAATAAAACATATCCAAAAGGTTAGCCTAAGTGATTTAGTGAAATATATTTTTAAAAGGGATTGGTATACATACAAGATCAAAATTTACTCATTCCTCACCTAGCAACCAAACAAATACTAGAAACTCACAAGGTAATTTACCAAAAAAACTCAATCAAGCATTTAAGTGAGTGAATCTACCTTATTCATCCCTATTTTTATATTAGGATTAGGATCAATATCCCCATAGGTCTAAAGTATTGAAGTAGCATCCCATGAGCCATATTTTATAAGTTACAAGTTAGGTCACTCTATGTACTTGCTTATCACACATTGCATCCTTATACACACACAAACCAATACATAGGGGAGAACTACATAAGCCTAAGTCTCTCTTCAAAATATTAGCTATGTAGGCAATGCCTATTAATAGAGGGGTCTTTGGGGTAGCTTGACACTATGTGCCCACTAACTAATTTTTACCACAGTCACTCCAAGGGGAGGAATCTAGGGTTTGATCATTTGAAAAAGAGTGATAGAATGTGTGGGAAATATGTACACACCATAAGAAAAGTGATATAAAACCCATATAGATTTAGGTGGTTACATCTAGATCTAGTCACTATTCTATACTAAACACCTACATATAATTCAGATGTTAATGTTGACACAAATGTATAGATATAATGCAAGTGTCCATAATATGTAAAATTCTAGAATGTGTTGACTATTCTAAGATCCTAATCTAGTCCACTTCCAACCTATTTTATCCAGATATGCATATGCACAGTCAACCAACTATGTAATCTTATTTCTAATTTATTGCAATATCAATCAATAGTTTTAATTTCTAGTTTTAACATATCTCAATAATATAAATTAATAATATTGTTTATCTAAGTTTGCACATCAATTGGCTTACTATAGATCTCTTTATCACTCTTGTGCTTATTCATTTATATATTCTTAACCCTATAGTACCATTGTATCAAATTCAATTTAGGGTTAAACACATATGAACCTTATGAAAATCTATTTATATATGTCGTAACCATGATTTTCTTAACATGACATTGTTTATACGATAATATGATGTACATGTAATAATGTCTTAAATATTTTAGGTTCTACAGAAATTAGAATAGTAATATGTCCCATGTCATTCCCCTATGAATACTACAAATCTATCTCACTATATCTCATACTTTTAATAAATCCCATCATGCATGAATTATGTTGTTGCATATCATCCACAAAAATTTCGTCTATATATTTGTCTCTAATGAAATCTTGAATGATCATTGATTTCTGAATAAGAATGTTCTCAGATATCTTGTCTTCATATGATGAGATGTAGAAAATGATGAAGATGTGAGTTATTTTATCTTGGTGATAACTTTTCCAAACATAATAACCCATTTATTTGTAGGTTGTGTAAGATTTTATTGCAATGCATAAAAATAATTATATTTATGTTCATCAATACCATGACAAGTGCAAAATGGTTTTCCATTTTTTTCCAAGATGATGAGGAGGATAGTAATAACTATGAGGTAGTGCGATTTATTTCATATCCAATAATGTATGTATAATACCATATGGTTGATCTCTAAAATGGTCAAACTTAAGTGGTTACCTCTTATTGAAAGTATATGGATTGATATTATGAGCTACTTTTTAAATTGATAATTTTCCTTTATGGAGGACCATAACCTGCTCTATTTTGATTATAATTTTTTTTGTTGATTCATTAAGTTTATGAGAGACCTTAATGGGAGTCATTTATGTAGTAGGTATTAATTATGATTTCACCTTATTATTAGTAAATTTATTCTTAGGTGAAGGTTATTATGATTCACTTATATTACTAGCCTTATGTGTCATATAATTAATATCACATGCATAATTGAACACATCCATGTACAACTTCTCAAAAGAAGTATGAAAATTATGCATGTATTTTTATTTAACTGAAAGAAGAATACCCCTAATAATGATGAATTATTTTTCTAAATATTAGGTTTGATATGTATAATAGTGCAAGGTACTCTTAAATCATAAGATATAATATTGAATAAGGTCATCATGGCCCTATTTTAAACAATGTATATGTTCCAATGTTAATTTAGGCACTGAGTGTCTAGAATAATCTAGTAGGAATACATCTTCTAATTTCATGAAAGTGGGTCAAGAGCCACTAGGTAGACTACAAAACCACTATAATGCATATCATGTTCAGATTATATGAAAATACTTTAATAAAATTCGTCCACTATTACCCCATTTTCCAAAAGAAAGTTGATATTGAGTTAAATGACTACTAAGATCTCCATGGCCATTGAACCACGATGATATGGGCATTACAAAATCCTTTGGATATGGATTTATAAATATATAAGGTGTAAATGGTTGTCTGATAATAACATTATATTTAATATTAACATAACATCGTCTAGTTTTTAAAGTGATAAAAATTAATTGTCTTTGGAGATCACCAATAGTGTATATTATGGACACAAAATGGCTAGTAGGAATTCTGATGGTTTAGAATGATTCACTCATGGGTTTTAATTTAATACCTAATATAAACATAGGTAAAACATCATTTATGATCATGTTATTCATAGTTGTCTTATAATAACATTATATTTAATATTAGCATAACATTGTCTAGTTTGTAAAGTGATAACAAGTACTTACCCTTAGAGATCACCAATAACATGCATCATTGACACAAAATGGATAGTAGGAATAGTGATGGTTTAGAATGTTTCACTCATGGGTTTCAATTTACTACCTAATTTAATCATAGGTAAAACATCATTTTTTATCCTGATATTCATATCACATTGTAAGGAGGAACTATCATGACATTGTATGTCATTCTGGAAATGCTATGCAGTTTACTTACATGTTGTTACTCAAAATAGGAGAGAGTCACCACTATGTAAAGATAAATTATTATTATTATTATTATTATTATTATTATTATTATTATTATTAATATTAATATTAATATTATATTTTTCATAATATTATATTATTAACACATTTTGATTCTAAATAAATTATGTCACATTTTAGCTTGATAACATTATCATGCAAAGGTACAATTGCACATGATTTTGAAAAGAAATTAAAATCACATGTTAGTTCAAAAGAATCATGGCATTCATTTTCTTCTTGGGATGTTTCAAAAGAAGGGGAATAATTATCATATATATCTACAACACCATTTGCTATTTTCAAAGAAGGATAAATATCACATACAAGTGCAACATCTACCTTTTCTAAAAAAAGAGAGGAAATAAAACTAGTATTTGGATCATTTTTTGTTTCTAGAGAAAGGGAATAAATAGCATATTCATTGTTATCATTTGCCTTCTCTATACATAAGATATGCATTTGTATTTTGTAATGATTGATAAGATAGATAGGGTGTATTAGAGTAATATTATCCACATTTTAACCCACGTGAAAAAACAAGGGAAAGAATATATTCATTATTAATATGTTATTTTTGTTCTAATTTATGATGAAAAGAGGAATGCAAGGAAGAAGTAGGGGAATTTGACTCTTCAATTTTGAAATTAGTGTGCTCATTTTAATTTTTACTGTAATATTCACTATTTTACTAATCTTCTTGATTTTCATAATTAGAATCATACTCATAATCATTATAATTTCCACCACAATGATGTTCCTCATTAATATAAGTAGCATCAATAATTGTATAAGTGTAATCATTAGTTTATTCATTATAATAAGCATAAGATACAACATTATTGGAGAGGAGAAAATACAAAGGATGATCACCATTAAGAGTTACACACTTAGTATCCATTTTAAATTTTTCAAACCCAAATAAAGTGAATACAACAAACACCAAGCCTATTTCTAAAAAATAATCAAACATAACAAGAAATAAAGGATATTAATAAGTTTAGATACATTAGGTGTGTTTGATTCATGGGCTCTCATATATACTAATTTTGATCATAAAATGTGACCAAAGCCCAAATGGGCATTAACTATGAAAGATTCCACCATTTTGTAGTCATACTATCCTATCTCCAAGGGACATTGAGAGTAACTTCCCAGGGCTAACTGCTTATCTATGCACTAAAACACCAAATGACTAAAGGCTTCATGTGGATAAAAATAAAAACTCTATGTGCTTAAGATATAATTTTTAGGTACATAGAAACTAATATTTGTATATAGTAATGTTTAAGGGCCTTAATATTGGAGCAATAACCCTCACACCATGTCTTAGGTAAAATTAATGACCGATTTACCTAGAATGATAACTCCTATAAATTTTTAAATTGTTAGAAAATAGTTATAGAAAGCAAGAAATTAAAAGAAAAGAAATTGAAAACCAACAACAGAAAAGATTTTTGTGCATGTAAATTAATAATTCAATCTAGAACCCTTAGGTCAAAAAGAAATTTTAAAGCAACTGTTGACCAAATTTTGACCTCAAGTCAAAATGAGTCAATCCTTCTAAACTAAAACTTTTATAGGGTTGTCATGTGGTCTTGTCATACCTTATATGGTCCCTAAAATTATTCATAAAACCTTATTATCATTGTTTAAATTAAGTTTGAATAAGTTAAAGTATTGTGTCATTTTTTTCATATAGTGGTCTAGACATGTCATGGAGAGATAAAGCTTGGTAAAGTGGTGTCATACATTTTTAAGAGTTTATCAAAGTCATTTTATGTCTCATTCACTTTGTCATAATATTTCATGATGTTTTTGAATGTTTAAGGGTCATTTGTAAACTTGAAGGTGGTGAAAATGAGGGAAAAGGTGATTTTTGGCTAACTTCAATGTATGTCAAAGCTCCCCAAGTGAAAAAATCATACAAGACACCTTTCAAGGACCTTGGATCAGTTACAAAACTTCCATAACTATCATCTAGTCAAACAAAGGTTAGAATCTTGAGTTTCAATGCCAAAGAGAGGAGTTAAGAGACTTGTATGAATTTTTTGAATTTATTTGTAGGTAAAAATGGTTTAGAAGTGTCCTTTCATCTTCTAAAGGTTATAAAAAATCATGGTAAGAAGTTTAAAGTACAACAGTTTCATAAATCTCTCTCTCATCCATTTCTCCATTCATAAACTCTTGAAGGCCATTTTTAACTACATGGTATAAGTCGTACAGGTAGAGTTAGGGGCTAAGATTTTATCCAGAGTTTGTAACCCCTATGGGCTTCCAATTTATGGCATTGGTTATTGTATTGAGCTCCTTATATTTATGAATAATAACTAAGGAGATAGACTACTTTTTTGAGAGAAAAATCCCCACAAATTAAGTTTTATGCAACTCTACTATAAGTGTGAACTCTTTGGCTGCATGAAACCAATTGGAATGAGTTATCAGAGGTATATAAATACATATTCATCCACCAAGTTGGCATCCGTGGATGGTATTTTTGCAAAGAGAGCTACTCTTGTGCATAATTTACAAGTGACTTTTAATATTGCTCTATTTCAGGCTCTCTAAACAGTCTAATACATCTAAGTGATTCTTCATTATCTTCTACCATCCTCAAAATCCATTCATGGCCCTCTGACTAGCTAAACTTTCCATACTAGTTTCAAAAAGGGCCACACCTTCATTCACCAGATTGGCTACTCCAGGTGGTGAAGAACTTCTAGAGCCCATGAACATTGTGTATCTCAAGTGGTTACATGCTTGACATCCATTTGAACCATTATCTAAAAGACCCCTTCCTTGGGGGAAACTTGTGATGAAATAATTTTATCCTACCATTATATCCTAGACCGTCCCATGATGGACTATATTATTTATTTTTACGTACCCTAAACCATTCTTTTGAGAACCATATTCTTTTCATGACTCTAGATAGTTAAATATTTAGACCATTGGCACTATGGATCATTTATATCCTAGATTGACTCATTTTATCCCACCTTGGACCATCCTCTTTATAACCATATTCATTATGGATCATTCTCTTTGAGAACCAAATTCATTTCATAAATAAGGTCATTGTAACTTGGACATATTTTATCCCTTGACAAATTATGATCTTGATTATGAATCATAGGCACTATGAACACATTCAACACCATTTCTATAAATCATTTTAGTGTGGATAGTGGTTTTTAGCTTCTTCTATAGTCAAGTGAACATAGATGCATTTGTTTAGGATGTTTGCCTATGGGATGGTTGTTCAGAGATCTTTTATGCTACATAATGTTCTATTATTTTGATATTATTTGGTAGACATTGTTGCCTTAATAGGACCTCTCTCTCATCAATTTACAAGCATGTGTCATTGTAGTTAGCTTAGTTTTTATTGGAACTTCTTATATTAGATGAGCATCTTCTTGATTAGTTGGTTCCCCTAGACATTTTGTACATATTTTATCCCAAAAACACAAAAACATTAGAAAATAATCGACAAAATAATAAAAACATTGTCTTGCCCTTTTATTTATTCTGATTTTATCCCATACTCTTTCCATTTTTCAAGAAATTATCCCATGTGCTTGTCATTTTATAAGATCATTCTCATTTAAACACTCTCACCATTTTCTAAGCCCATCTTCCCATTTCTTCTACAACATTAATCATATTTTATGGCCATCACTTTTCTTCTATCTCATTTCTTGGGAGAACTACATTTGGCCTAAAGTTCATGTTGGATCTCACATCCATGGAACTATGTAGGTAGCATCCACTTATCTTATACATCTGGAGTCAGCTCGATGATCCATTTCCTTTTCTTCTTTTTCTCTCATTTTATTTTGTCTTGTTTCCATATCTCTTGGAAGCAAATTTTTGTCCTTGGTCTTATTATTTAGTTGTAGAAAGTAATGCCTCTACTACACATGCATGAATAATTATTTTCAAACTAAACTAACATTATGAATAATTCTTATTTGTGTGTGTTTATTTTATTTTTATTGGTGTTTTGTTGTGTTTCCTTGTCTCTCCATTTATTTTGTAGTTTTTTATTTCTTTCTCTTCCTTTGTTTTCTCCTTATTTCTTCTTGGTCTTTTATTTTGTTATTTTATCTTGTTCTTTTGTTTTGTTTTTAGGAACATCTTGATTGTCACATAGAGCTTGATTATTCATATCTTGGTTTCATGTTGTTTATTAAGTTATTTTTGCTTTATTTTTTTAAACATCCTTGTTCCTACTTGAATCCTAATTCTTCATGTTTGGGTTTTAAGATTAAGTTCATTTATGTTTTATTTTTTTTATTTATTATTTAAATGTAAATATTTTTAACTCTGATATTGATAGTTCTTATCATTATCCTTAATTATAAGTATTCATATTTGAATCAGATCAACACAATTGAAATACAATGTCATTATAAGTTACTCATACTTATGATTCATAATTTCATTTTTCTATAGTAAGCACTATGTGCTTTGGATCCAAGTCTCAAGGTTAATACAACTCCAATGATCAGCTCTCAAGTGCACCAATGAAACTAGGTATCAATGGATTATCTCACACATGACTCTATGTAAGACTTGCATCTCTTGGCATACATTATGAGTCTAATTAAACAATGGTTAGTTTTCTTCATCCCTCATTCCATTTTCTTCCACTTTTGGGTGAACTACATTGGCTTAAGGTCCATCTAGACTATGTAGGTAATGTTTGGATGCATGATGTATCTCATGTTAGCTCACCCACCTTTATTCTTCTATTTATCTCTTTCATCACTTTGTGCATCCTCGTATGTTTGGTTGCTTATGGCTCTTTCAGTTATTAGACCATCACATCTACATCTATGCCCACTCATCTTTAATATATGTATTAGGTTATATCTTTGAGATATGCTTGCCAATTTGCTCTATAGGGGCATAATATTTGAACTAGTCATAAATATAAATCAGCCATACTAAGGCAAAACATTCATTATCAATGATCAAAATTAGCTCTACTAGGGTAAAATTATTTTATCAACTGATCAAATCTACTCCTTTAGATCACATTATTATTTCCTCTCTCTAGACATACGATTCTCTTTTTTATTCTAGTTCCAAACTCTATAGAATTTTTCCCTCATTCTGGCAGTATTTTAGTGTGCAACTTATCTCTGGATTGATCATTCCATAAGCATGAAGATTGTACCCTAACTTTGGGTGTGCTCAATGTGTGTAACTTATATTTTTGGATTTTATCCTTCCCATTCCCCCTGTCCTTAGGGGCCTATTTTATTTAACTTATATTTTGATCATTGATGGAATCAACACATGCAAACATTAAATCATATGGATTTAATTTGTTCCATCAGTTAATCTCACTTTCTCTCTCTTTTTGAGAGTCCATCCTTCTTTTTCATCCATGTTTTTCCTCTCAAGGGGGAATCAGGGGTCATTTCATTTCCAACTTCTTTTGGATGGATATTTTATTTGAAAATATTATTCTTCTCTAAATGTCTCACAATGCCTTCTTAAATAGGGGCAAAATGTAGACATCCAATTCCAAACACCATTGTATTGAAATTATTAATCTCAATCAAAATTTACAAAAATACACAATTTAGGCTAAAATCACCTAAGCATATTAAATGGTTTGAGTTTATTGTTTAAAAGTGTCGATTTAGGCTAATGTATCCCTAAATGGGGTAATACATTTTATGTCATTATTAACTTTGATCAAATCATTTTAATTCAAAATGATGAAATTGCATTTTGGTTCTTTGGATCACTCTTTTCTTCTAATTTGAAATCACATGACACATGCATGTATTATTTTGTGTCACCATCCTAAATGGGATATTGGTATGTACAAAACTAACATCACCTTCTAATTCTTCTCCAGTCAAATTACAACTTGATAGTATGACATTATGATCAGTTTGATTAATGAAATGCAACCAATTTCCAAAGAATTGCATAAAAATTGATTAATCTTACTTAAGTAAATCAAACCAAATTATGAGCTTAAGTAAGAATTCCATGAAAGTTATTGAATATTTTTTTATTGTAAATTGATTCCTAGTATCTGCATCATCAAATGGCATCATTTGTAGGGTGGCATCCATAAGCCATAAATGTAGCAAATATCAAGATTATGGTCTCTCATGCTTCTTTAATGCCCCTTCCTTTTAAATATTGATGAGGGTATTTATGGATTAATTATGAAATATTAGATTAATTCATGGCCACTCATCTTGATCTCAATATGGATGATCATGGTTGATCCTAATGAATTTGGACAATCTATAAATAGGAGGGAGAAGACCACCATTTTTAAGCTTCATTTGTGTAAACTTCTTATGTAGAATTCTCTCCACATGTCATTTGTGTGTGTTGTTTAATATGCTTAATTTGTAATAGGATAACTTTATTGATATGCATAATGTTGATTTCATATCATGAGCCTAGTTTTATTAGTGAGCAAGAGATGATGGAGGAGCTTTGTCTTGCATCATTGTCAAAGACTTGAGCACCAAATCAAGGGAAAAATCATGTTTTGGGTCACATTTGGATGGTGGGATGCTCTTGGGAAGGAAATGGATATGTGATTTCTTTTATTTTCTCTTTATTATAATTTTCAAACCCCATTTGAATATGTTGGCTTAGATTATTATATTCTTATGCATTTTTCTTGATTTTTATGATTAATGCTTGATCTAACCATCTTTATATATATATATATATATATGAGTACTATATATATGTGGGTACTATACATACCCATAGTACCCATATATAGGGTACTCATATATATAATAGGTATATATATAGGGTACCCACATATATAATGGGTAACTATATATATAGTACCCATATATATGTGTGGGTAATATATATATATATATTTATTTATTTATTTATTTATTTATAGTACCCATATATATGTAGGTATTATATATAGTATCCATATATAAATGGGTACTAAAAAGATGCATAATATAGAATGGGTAACTATATATATAGTACCCATATACATATGGATATTATATATATATATATATGGGTACATGTGTGTGTGTGTGTGTGTGTGTGTGTGTGTCTACTTAAAAAATGGATAGTCAATCATCTAACCCTCCTGATTACCTCTAAAAATGATATATATATATATATATATATCATTGATCCAAATACAAAAATAGATTATATGTTCACAAACTTTACCTAATATATATATATATATATATATATATATATATATATATATATATATATATATATATATATATATATATATATATATATATACAGTTACAGTATATAATAACCTAAAAAAGACATAGAAATCAACATAAATGGAAACATTAAAATAATTTAAAAATAATAAAAATAATATATTTGAAAAGAGGAGAGGGATCAACACTGTAATAATTTTATGCAATGTATCAATGAAATTCATAGTGTTTATGATGACAGAAGTTGGATTTTGTTATTTTTTAGACAAAAACATATATTTAATTATATATTTTCATATTGAGTCCTTAGACTTGGGAATCCAAGTCAAAATGCATGGTTTTCAAATTATACATAACAGAGTGCTTACGCATTATAACATATATGTACAAAAATGTGTATGTACCATAATGTGTGCACGTTCCTAAGAGATGCAAGTATGAAACCTTAAAATGCAAAAAATGTAAACAATAAAAATGTGGGGAGGGGGGTTACTAAAATAAATGTTAAGTATAAAGAATATTTTTTTATTTGATTAGGTAAATAGCCTGGTTTTATCAAGACCAAAAATCAGAGTATAAACAAAGTGCAGTAATTTAAACCAAGCCCCATGGTTTGACAACCAAAAATCAAAATAATAATACTAGCAACTAACTATCAAAATGAAGAACAAAAAAAAGGAAATTAAAAGAAGCTACTCTAAAAAGTGGGATCCATCCTTAGCTACCTTACCAGCCTCTATCTCCTCCTGCTTAACTTGTCTATTCTTGGTGATTTTGGTCCTGATTCTATTTCTCGAGCCTTTTGTGTTCTCCTTAGGCAAGATCATTCTAGATCTCTTCCATAGTTGTTCCTTAACATGGGTCTTCTTTTTGGGGGATCTTAGGGGGAGATTTAGGGAAGATGTCCCTACCTCCTCAATAAGTTGTAAATGGGGATTATATTCAGCCTTTAACAATTAAGAGAAAGATTGAATCATTTTGGAGACCTCCTTTTTTATGGAATTCCAATTTTGGATTAAAGCTATTAAACACATACCTTCCTCATGTAATTTTTTAGTAAACCCTTCCAACTGATCCTTATGAGTTTTAATCACCTCCATTATGGGGCTTGCCTTTGCCTACCACCTCCACCGAGTTTCCTTCCTCTAAAAAAAGGGGTTTAGGCTTGATGATAGTGAGTTTCAGGGGAGGATCCCTGGTAGAGCTCTTGGAATTGGGGATAACAGGGGAATATTTGGGCATCGAGTAGTGAGATCCTAAGGTAGGATCTTCTTCAAGGGAGTCCTCCTTTGTCGAGGACCCCTCCAATAGGACCTCCTTACCTTGAATGGTCTCACCATGTTTTAATAGTAAGATAATGAGTCCCTGGTGGATGATAGGATTGGCTCCATTGATTTGGTATGCGAGCACAATACTCTCTAGGGATTTCAAAAGGAAATATGGCATGATAATTTTGAATCCTTGAAAATGGTTCAACAAGAAGAAATGATGCAAAAAAATAAGAGTATACTTACCTTCAAGGGTGATATAATTCATTATCTACAAATAGATTTTAGGCCAGTATCATAGAAGATCTGAGTGAGGGAACTTTTTTTGTCTATTTTAATGATCTCGTTGGTTCAAAAAAGCCTCTACAAGAGTTCTCATTTTTTATTTATCTTTGAAGGATTTAGCCACTTCACATGACATTTTTGTAACTTTACCTATCAGTTCCTTAGTTATAGAGATTCTTATTCTTCTTATTTTTATATCCCTCTTGTTTCACACTGTAACAAATTCCTTTGATATGTCAGCATCATGACCAATGACTCTCTACATGAATTCGGGGATACCCCCTTTGTGTAACTTCCTCCAAAAAAATTTCATGCTCCAAACCTTTGAATAGGATGTCAATTTTATTATGTCTATGTTGCCTCATATATTGATAGTAGCCTAAAAGATTGAATCAAAAATGGAATTTACCAAGCCTTGGTAATACTTAGAACCAATGTCTTGGAATAAACTTGAAGTGTAAGATTTCTCTCACCCTTCATTATAAAATTTCCATGTAGTGGAATGATGGTAGGGTATGATTTTTAATGTCCTCACTTAAGTTGTAAAAACTACATGTGTGATAGCCATAGCATCATGCCATTTAGAAGTGACTTCATTTTGAATTACTGACATGAAATTTTTAGGGACATGGCATCTAACATGCCAGGTAGATAAAAGAGGGATACCAACTTTGATATTAGCGATTAAATATATCACCCTTTTCCATCTCCATTCAACACTACTTGATGTCATCTATGAGGGCTTTTATTATGTGGGAAGGGGTGGTTTTACCATCTAAATCATTAAGAATATTAATAAATCCCCCTTCAATGATTATTATATCCATCTTAAGATTAGAAATAAGCCAAATTCCCCATAGTGCCACCTTAGCTTCAGCCACATGGTTGGTTTGAATTCTCAGGGAGCATATGTAAGCAGTAATCAGTATTCCCTCTAAATTTATTATGACTCCTTCCCTAATCATAGGGCTTGGATTTCTTTTCAAATCCCCATGAAAGTTGAGCTTAACCCAACCCTCAAGTGGAGGCTTACACCTAACATGCTTGCACACCAAGTCTTTAGAAGGAGACCTAATTTTCTATATTACATCCCATTCTCTAAAAATGAACTATTTGAAAGTGGAACCTAGATTTTTATTCATGAGGGGAAGGACCTTCAATTCTTAGTTATGGCTTGACAAAGATGGAGAAAACCCACTTTTGGCTGGTGTCTTATGTTTGAGAATAAACTATCATTTTGTACTTTCAAAACATCCCAGAACTAGTGTAGGAGGGCAAGATGCCATAGGAAGGAAAGAGATGAAAGGCTCCAAGGAGGTTTCCATTGCCTAATGAGATTGAGAATGTTATCCAATTTAATTCATGAAAGATTTAATTTATTCAAAATCCAATCAAGTATGCATGAACTGAATGGGCATGATAGAAATAAATGGAGACTGAGTCTTACACTTCTCTACAAATTGAACATTGACTAGATACAATGATTCCTCTTTTTACCAAGTTATCAACTGTTAGAGTTTTGTCTTGAGTAGCCAACCAAAAGAATAAATTTACCTTAGGGGTCAGGTTTTTAATCCATAATTATTTCTAGTAGTTTTATTCATCTTTTATTTTAAAGTCAATATCATGTCTAGAAGAGATCGAGTATTGCCCACTGTCTTCAGCCGCCTATAAAAAATGGTCTTCCTGAGGGAACATGGGGATGTGAATTTGAATGATGGAATGATGAGATTATGAATCACCTGGGCTTCTTCAACAATGTATCCTTTTATGGGGAGGACTTTCCAAGCTTTAGATTGACGAGTGTCATCTAACTCCTCATTTAACCAATATTCAATTGGTGTCTTATCAACCAGGGCTAGTGTTCAAATCTATTTGCAGTAAGGTATGGAATGGTAGATCTAGAAGTCTGCTTATGGGGGTGCTTGTTGATCCTATTCTAACTTTGACTAAACTACTTGATTTAGGCTTTTGCTGAAAAAGAAAGAAATCAAATCAATCCACTCTTTTGTTGGAAGTAAAAGATCACACTCTTATTTTACGTCTGCAAGGAAAGTAAATTCACACTTCTACTTACAAAAAAAAATTGCCTCACACTTCTGCTATAAAAGAAACATACTTTGCATAGAAAAGAAATGAAATAAGAAAATGCTCTTTTTAAACTATGATTTTTTTTTGATATTTTTATAAATAAATGCAAATAGTAATAAGATTCTAACTAATAAAATAGAACATAAATACCATACACAGTTCTTGGTTCCAAGGAGAGTGGGCCCTTACTCCTCTCAGACTTAGGAACAAAGATTAATCAGTGCTAGAAACTTGAAGTATTAATTCATGGAAATGAAATGATTACAATCTAATTGAAACCTGTATGCTTCTAAAATATCTAATTCTTGATTTTCTATTTTCTCTATATCTTCTTTTTTTTCTCTCCTTTTTTTTCATAGTCGAAAGTCTTACACTTTATACTAATACAATCAACTAAAAATAGGATGCAAAAGAATAGGACTCTTAGTCGATCCTTTCATCCAAAGATAGGAGATTGGATTTCCAAGAGATTTAATTATTTTGATAAAATAAATATCCTATCCTATAATAGTCCTAAAATTTGATTACATACAAATTTATCAAAAGCAAGTCCTTCAAAATAGTAGGCAGTTATTTTTCTTATTTGATTCCATCTAGAATGGTTTTTTCTTATCCTATCTAGTCTCTAGCTTCTTGTTTGTGGCATTGTCCTTACAAAATTCTCAGAATTGACCCTACAGAGTCTATAGAAATGAGCCTATGAAGTTTGTATAAATAAGCCTATGGAGTCTGTATAAACAAGCCTACAGATTCCGTAGAAACAAGCCTACAGAGTGTGTAGAAACAAGCCTATAGAGTCCGTAGAAGCAAGCTTGTAAAGTCCATAGAAGCAAGCCTGCAGAGTCTATAGTTCTGCTGGATGGATATCAAAATGGAATGTTCACTATACATCACCTGTGTCTTCTTCCTGAGTATTCTTCACACCAAAGATCACTAAAACATGTTATGTATTAGACATTAATGACAAAGTAAAGGTTCAGTCTTTGGTTTAATATAAACAAGACAAATATCTATTTTCCATGTAATAGCTATCTAAGAATCTAAGATTTGTATAAGATAATATCCTTTGAGAGATGATTTGAAAGAAATAACATGTCAATAATGAGCCATATTTTGAGCTCATCATTTCTCCCAAGCTTTACCTTTTTCAAGTCCCATTACAAACTCTTATTGCCATTTATAGCCCTGGCTTCTGCTTTCTACACTTTGACTCAAATCATATTCATCAAATTCATCTGTTATGTGTCTGTCTAAATTGTTGGTAAATCCCTGATGTGTTTGAATCATTTGTTTCCATATACTAAATTGCTCTTATGATTTTGGAGCCCAACTTTGCCATCTTGGAATAGGTATGATCAGTAAAGGGGGTCTATATCTCATGCCAATCCATTTTTGTTCTCCCCCAAAATTGATTACCTATACTAAAATTTCTAGAATTGAAGATGCTCTCCTCATACTCTATCTTAAGTTATTTGGGGACATGACTTCTCACCTTTTAAGAGGTACTGAAAGTTGGTCCTATCTATTTACACTTACAGCCATTACTGAATCAAAACTTTGTCTTAAAAAAAAATCAAAAGAAATAGTACAATCATATAGAGCCTGTAAGTAATGTGTTTTAACCTCATCATTTAACAAAACATAGTTAAAATTATATTTGATCAATTTGGGAATAGCAAAGGCTGGTCTAACACATAATCCTATAGTCTTAGCATGATTTGTATAGTCCTCAAATCTGCCTTTCCATGCTATTTTATTTTTGAATGTAGAATGTAATGCTCTTAGTTGAACTTCTCCTACATGAAGATTTATCAAAAACTTATTGTGCTCATGATCTCCTAGAATCAAGTCATGCAAATAAAATTCACAAAGCAAATCCTATTGATCAGGTTCAGTATTATGGAAAATTTCCAAAAATGTTGTTGGCTACAAAATTTTGTAAGGAAGATGACAGGAGATCCACAGAAGTTACCATCTATAAAATTGTTCAAATAAAAACAAATTGTATGTAGGAGAAGGAATCCTACATGCCAAAAGAGTTTCTCCTAATTTACATGCATTCTACAAATTTTCTTCTAACTCTTGGACTTTAGCCTCTAACTCTTTCCTTTCATTTTCTAAGAGTTTATTTTAAGAAGTTGCATCTTTGTTTTTCTGTTTAAGTACAAAATATTCTTCTTCAATTTGATGTAGTATTTGTAAGGGAGGAATACTTGGATCACTTGTTTGACAACCATGGTCAACAAATACCTTAGGAGGAGAAAGTGAAATAATAGGTGCTTCGAAAGAGTCTACCAAATTTTGCAATCTCCTATTTTCCTTCTTCAGACTTTCTACATATATCCAAAGACCAATATGTTCATCTTCATGTTCTTTTATTATTTTCTCTAATCTATGAATTTATACTACATGATCAGCAGATACTGCATCTAATTTCTACACCAAACATGAGTTAAGATGATCCTTATTTTGCAATTGACTGATCAAGTCAGCAAGGTTAGCTATTTATTGTTGTTCAAGAGCTTGAGCTTGAGAAAACAGAAAAGTTAGCTGCATAATAGGATCATTTCGATTTAATGATTCACCTTTCTCATTGGTACATATAGTTTTCCCTTTATCCATTGTAGTTTCAATTAGAACAGGTGGTTGTTCCACCATACTTAATTCCTCTACCGTGTGTGGCTCTTCCTCTGAATTTGGCTTCTCCATTATGATTAAAGAGTTCCTTTCAGAAGGAATTTCTTTAATATCTGTAGGTGTAGGAATATTCTGATGTATGGGGGAATGAGACACCATTTTAAGACTATCTAAAATAACTATAGCTTCTTGTTCATCTTCTTCTATTAAAATGAGCCTTCTCCTTCTTTTAGTTACTCTTTGAGCTACACTTGGTTAATTTTCCTTCTCAACCACCAAACCCTTGGTCATTTAAAGTTCTGTAGCGACCTTTTGTCTCAATTTTTTTCTTTCTGTAAAGGAACTAGTTGTACTACAAACTCATGAGGTTCTTGTGAGGACCTTGAAATGTCAAGGTTTTGAGACCTTGTGATTCTTTTTGAAGAAGAAGAAGGGATTTCTATGGAGACTACAGTCTGAGATTTTTTTTTCTTGGTGTTGTTTTCTTAGCTGATGTGGCAGGTGGAGATGAGTGTTCCTATGGTACATTTGGGGTTTATTGTGTAGGCAAATCTGAAATTTGTTGTGCTATATTGTTCTAAAAATCCTCCCAGGCCTCTTGACTTTGATGAAGGAAATGATGCTAGATAATACGCTGAATAAGGCCATGATGCTTAAGAGCATCAGTAGGGGTTGTAGACATAACTTACAGAGCACCATATAAGAAAGATGGGAGGTTAATTTTATACTGAGGGTTTTGTCTCCCATGCTTAAGATGTATTAACATTTTCATGGTGTCTCCCCCTAAAAGACTATGTTTCCCTTCACAAATGATATATTTAAGTACCCATTTGGCTTTAGATTTCCAAGGTTCAAGAAGTGAATTTCTTTTAATCCCTTTTGATTTTCCCTTGGAATCTACTAGACATGAAGTTCCAATCTATTTATTACCATTAAACTGACTAATTAAATCACTAAATGAAACTCTACCTATAGCTCTCAGTCCTTCTTCTATAACTTGTATAATTTGGCTTATGATTTGAGTTGTAACAGGTATAAAAATGCCTTTTACAATTAAAAATGCAGGGGTGAGATTGGTAATGAATTCACTTACCATTGTTTCATTGAAACCTTAGAACTTTTAAATGAAAGGTAGCCAGCCATTAGCTCTAAACACTGCTACAAAAGCTTTGTCTTTATGAAATTTTGTTGGATCCTTCGGCTCTGATCTTGTCTTTTGTCCCATTTATATGCAGAGTCACAGTCAGCTAAGTTCCTTTAACTCCAATTAAGGTGTAGACCAGTCTTTTATTAAAATCGATAGGCAACAGGCCCTAAGGATTGGTAGACCAGCTTCTGTTGAAGTCCGTAAAAAGGAAATGGTTTATTTGAAATGCTACAGCTGCATGAGTCCATAGTGTGGTATGATGATTTGATACAGTTAGGCACCGTACATGTTTATGGAGTGTGCCAACCATTTTGTCTCATTAATACAAGTTATGTAAAATGATGATGCATCACATTGAAGGTGACAGTGATTCATTACTTCATTTAAAACCCCTTTTTATGACATCCCATCATTGTGATACTTGATGACCCAATTGATGATATCAAAGTTGCACACTTATCTATACACCTTTGGTGGCTTAGTTGCATGATTTTTCATTATGGTATGTGTCATTCCATTTTGGAAGATTCAAATTTAGGTCATCTCTAGAGAATAGGATCCTATCAAATCAAAGATAATTAGTTAACTTAAATATAGATAAATAAAATATGTCTTACTTTAACCTTAGACGTTATCCTTTGCTCGCCATGTGTCTTGCACAAATAGTTTTGCATGGGTTACTCTATTGCATGGAGATGACCAATCATAGTGTCATGATGAGATTTTCTTATAAATTTTTTTTTTTTCCCTTTGGCTAACCATTGTTGGTTTTCTAGCCAAAGCCCTTTTTTACAATGCATAACTAGCCAGCAAGCTGGTTTTCTGGGCATGCATTGTCAATAACGTCCTTAGAAGGATTTTCACTATTGATTTTTATTTTTATTTTTATTTTATTTTATTTTGTTATTTATTTTATTTTATTTTTTAGATTATCAAGGACCATGTTCACTAGAAGTAGAGCTTTCCAAAACATCTACTTGATCCTTTACTTTTTGAATAAATGTGTCTTTATTGAGAGGTTTTTGATAGAGCTTCAATCTATGTCCATTGACTAACAGAGATCTTTTACTATCATCAATAGGTATTAGCTTAACAAAACTATTTTCATACACCTCTTCAATCTCATAAGGTCCCAACCATCTTGTTTATAGTTTTCTTTTGAATTGTTGAAATTTAGAATCAAACAATAGTGCCCAGTCTCCTTATTACAACTTTCGTTACTTGATTTGTGCATCATGCCAAACTTTTCTTTGATGTTGTACCAGTTCAATTCTTTGTAGTGCTTCCATCCTTATTTCATCAATTTGATTAAGTTTTAGGAGTCTTTCTTTTTGTATTTCTTCTAATTCAATTCCTACTTCTATAACTAGTTTCAAAGTTTGTAATTCAAATTCAATAGAGAATAAAGGCTTCTTACCATAAACTAATTTATAAGGTGAAAATCCAATTTTTGTTTTTCAAGTAGTATTATTGGCCCAAATATCTTTTGGTACCTTATCTACCCAATCCTTTCTGCTAGAATTAACAACCTTGGTTAAAATGGTTTCCAGTTCTCTGTTGGTGACTTTAAATTATCCATTCACTTGTGGATGTATGAAGATATTTTTCTGTGTTGAGTTTGATACACTTGCATGAGATGTTTTATCATTTTTGACATGAACTATGGTCCTTGATCAGAGACTATCTCTCTTGGACAACCAAATCATTATATGATTTTAAAATATAAGAAATCACCTACCATCTCCTCTCTTTCATGAGTTAATGCTTCCACTTCTGCCCACTTGGTCACGTAGTCTATACATACTAAGAGATATTATTTTTCTCTAGAAGGAGGATCCACTGGACTGATAAAATCAATTCCCCATTTCTCAAATGGTTATAAAACCAATTGAGAATGAGGGTGCAGAGGCATCTTTGTTGAAAGAGTAGGCTGTCTAATTCACTGACAAGCATCACAATGTCTGACATATCTTTTTACTTGTTAATGAAGATGAGGCCAATAATATCATACTCCCAGGATTTTATGTATGGTTCTTTGATCTGAGTAATGACCTCCTCATGGTTCATCATAACAATCTCTGATGATATCATAAGCTTCACCATTTGTCACACACCTGTGAAACACATGATCAAGACAAAGTTTAAATAACATTCCATTAATCCATTTAAAATAAGAACTTCCTTTGATTAAACGTTTCTTTTCTTTTTGTGAAAAGTGCAAAGGAAACTTCCTTGAGGTGAGGTAATTAGTTATATCAGAAAACCACAGAGATTGTGTTGAAATAGAAAATAATTATTTGTCTAGAAAGTCATCTTCCATTGGTTCTTCTTCACTTGTAGTGTTCATTCTTCACAAGAAATCAACAACCACATTAGACTTCTTTAGTTTTTTCTATAATAGTAACATTAAATTCTTGTAAGATCAATAGCCATCTAATAATCCTACCTCCCACAATTGGTTTGTTGGTAAGATATCTAATAGTTGAATGGTCAATGTAGACAACTACCTTGTAACCTATTATGTAGTGTCTAAATTTTTTGATTGCATAAATTACAGCTAAGAATTTCTTCTCAGTTGTGGTGTAATTTCTTTCAGTAGGTGTCATGTTTTTTCTAATATAATATATAACATACATGTTACCCTCTTCATCCTTTTGTATAAAAACTACTCCTAGTGTTGTATTAGAAGCATTTGTGTATATATGAAATGGCTTAGTCTAATCTGGTCCTCTCAATACTAGAGTAGTAATAAGTTTAGTTTTGATGGTCTACTGGCAACTATCACTCCATTTGAATGTACTATCTTTTGTAAGCAAGGCAAACATAGGGGCAGCTATTTGACTAAACTTATCTATGAAGCATCTATAGTAACTAGCATGTCCCAAAAAACTCTTAATTTTAGTTTGTGTTTGTGGAATGGGTAAGTTGGAAATTATTTCAACTTTCTTTGGATCTACTTGAATGCCTTTTGCAAAAATATGGTGTCCCAGGACTATTCCTTCATCCATCATCAACAAACATTTCTCATAGCTCAAAGATAAATGATGTTCCTCACATTTGATCAGTACTCTTTCCAAGTTGGTAAGAGCTTCTTCATAAGTTTCACCATAAACAGTGAAATCATCTATATATACCTCAACACAATCATTTGTAAGGTCAGAGAATATTGCCAAAACTGCTCTTTGGAAGGTTGTTGGAGCACTATAGAGTCTAAATAGAAGTACTCAGTTAGAAAAATTTCTCCAAGGGTAGGTAAACATGGTTTTATCTTGATCTTCAGTTGCTACCATTATTTGGTTATACCCACTAAACCCATCTAGGAAAGAAAAATATTTCTTCCCTGCCAAGTTATCAAGAACTTGATCAATGAAAGGTAAAGGAAAGTAATCTCTTAATGTTGCTTTGTTTAGTTCTCTATAATCTACACATACTCTTAACTTTCCATTTTTCTTGGACACAATTACCAGAGGTGACACCCACTAGCTGTCTGAGATGGGGTAAATAAACCCAACTACCAACAACTTTTGGATTTCTATTTTGACTATTTCCTTTAATGTAGGGTTTATTCTTCTTTGTGGTTGTCTAACCAGTTTGATAGATTCTATGTAAATGTGATGAGTGCATATGTTGGGTTGAACTCCTTTCATGTCTATATAATTCCAAGCAAAAGCCTTGGTATGTCTTTCTAATACTTCAAAGAGTTGATCTTCCTCTTCATTTGTCAACCAACTATTGATGTTCAAAAAAAAATTAGATAATACCATGATTGGTTTTGTACTTGGATAGTTGGATTCTATTTGCTTAAACTCACTAATTAATGAGTTCAGAGAACATAAATGAGGAAGTATCTTATGAAATATAGTTACATTATCAACAAACTCTTTTCTGAGAGGAATCAGTCTTGTTAAGGAATAATGAAATGCATCTAAGAAATGAGTTTGCTATTTTTCTGCCAATTTCAACATACTTTTATGAATTAATCTATGATCATATGATGAAGAAGTAATATCAAAAGTAGAATTGGAGGTTTAAAATTTTTCCAACTAACCTAAGAATCCTAAATTAAGGTAGCCTGTAGCTTTTGGACTTGCAGAGTCCATAGTTTTTGGATTGGCATAATCCGTAGTTTCTAGACTGACAAAGTCTGTAGATTTTGAGTATAGGTCTCCATTCAATTCTTCCAAGTGTTTTTCAACTGTGATCATGGCTAAGGAGGAAATGTTGTTTAATGTGTTGTCTGATTCATCCACCCAAAGTTCTTGTATGTAATTTGTTGATGGTTTTGCAGGAGGATACAAGGAGATGCATTTGGATTTTAACCCATTAGAAATGGTCATGTCTCTTGACCTACAATCAATCAATGTCGCTACATTATCCAACCATGGTATACCTAGGATTATAGGATATCCTAGATTCTTTGTTTTGGGTTGAAAGACCATAAAATCTACTAGATATTCCTAAGATTCTATTAGCACTTCAACATTTTCTATAGTTCTCTCTAGTTTCGTTATCGATTGGTCCACCATTTGAAGAATGGTAGTTGTGGGTTGTATTTTCATAAGAGATAATGCATGGAGAGTATTAGTTGTCATGACATTGATTGTTTCTCCCAAATCTACCAAGATGTTAGGAATTTCTTTCCCTCTGATTGTAACTGTGATCACTGGGCTTCCTAGATCTGCATATTTTGGAACTAATAGTTTTTCAGCTAATAAATTAGCAACTTTTCCATCAACATGAATAGTTCCTAGATATTTTGCTTTCCTCCCAGGTGTTTTGATACAAATTTTTTTGATGATCTTATTTAATTCAGGTATATCCCTAATAGCTTATAGAAGGGGTACCTCAATATTGATCTTTTGCAACTCATGGACCAAGTCTGAGTCTAGTTTAATATCAATTTTTATTAATCTTTCAAGAAAAGGAATTACTAGTGTAGTAGTGTTTCTTTTATTTACTTCAAGGCTCATTTTGATTTTAGTTTCTCTAGTGCCTAATTGAGATGATTTTTTCTTTTTGTTTTCATCAGGTATCTCAAAAATAAGTACTGGAGGTTTTTGTATAGTTTTTCCTGATCTCAAATGTATGTATGAACACTCAATAGCTCCAAAATTGATTATTTCTTCCTGTTCATTAACATAAATAGGTGCTGGTTGTTTATTTCTCAGATTTACTATTGGTTGTGCTAGCATTGAGGGCTGATTGATTTGTCCTTGTTGCTGAATAACTAGGGGTGGCATAATGGTTTACTATTGAATTGGTCTTCTTGGTTGGGTGAATTGTGACTATGGATTTCACTGTTGATTCCATTATCGAAATGGCTGTGGTATACAATGTTGTTGTGGTACCCATTATTGATGTGGCTATGGCACCATCCATAGAGATGTTGGCATCCAATCTTGTATTTCCCATGGATTTTCAATTAATGGAATTTGGGGTTGATTCTAAAATGGTGAAGGAACTAAAACATTCCATGGTGCCATCCATGGATTAACTATATTTCTCGCATTAAACTATCCTTGAGCCTAGTTTTGTGGGGCAAAGTTTTGTCTCTGAATATAATTTACTTCTTCAGTGGACTGGACCTGAGTTTTCATTTGATTCTTTAAAATAGGCAAAAGGGTGAAATATTTGGTATCATGATATGTTGCATCACAGATCCCACATGATAAAATATTGGTTCTATCTAGAGGGCAGTCTCTAAGGGTGTGTTTCTGTCTACACTTAGGATAGTAGATTGCTAAAGGCTCTGTTACATTTGCTTTAACTTGAAGGCCATCTAAAGTATTGTTTAGTGTAACCAGAATATCTATTTCGAGATTAGAAAATTCTTCTATTAATTTACCCACTTCATTATATTTCCCCAACTTTCCTTTCTTAATTCTAGGTTTTGTTCAAGAGTAATTGGTACAAAGCTCACAAATCTGATCAAAAGTCAATTTATTTATATCTCCTCCACCCATCAGATTTAAGGCATCTCTAGTGTCTTCATCCAATCCTTTCAAGAAAACTAATTTTTGAACGTCTTCAGTGAGTGGATAATTGCTTCTTTAATGAGTGAACATGAATCTATCCAAATAATCCTCTAAAGATTCATCATCATTCTATTTGATTTTGAAGAAATCCTCTTTTCTTTCTCACACCCGGTAGTAATCTTAGTATTTATTCAATAATTTTGTTTCCATATCATCCCATGTTCTAATAGAATTACCAGGTAAACCCATAAACCATCTCATATCTGCATCTTTAAGTGTAGAGGGAAATAGTTTTAATTTTTGGCTATCAGTTGTGTAATCATAAGTTTGACATATCACCTTAAACTCAAACAAGAATTAATCATGATCTTCTGCAGATCATCCCCAAAAATTTGGTAGATTAGCTGGTGAAATATTTTTCATGGGGGTTTGATCATTAGGATCTGCAACAATAGGAAAGGAAAAAGTCCTTCCTAGTTGTATGAATTTTTTATTTTGTTGGAGATCCATTTCTTCTTCCAATGATATTTCAAAGCCAAGATGATCTTCCCACTAAATGTTTGTGGTCTCAGTTATAGGTTGTTCTAAGTTCTCAAAATTTTATTCAGCTATAGATATTTGAAATGCTTCTTCTAAGTCTTTGCAATCTCTAAATAATATCTTCTTGTAAGAGATTTATCTTGAAGAATTTGTCCTATGGGGCTTGCATGTAGCAATGGCCTGGTTCCTATCCCAGTTTTAGAGGATTCTTGCAAATAGATTTCACTTGTATCTTCTGGTTCACTACTCAAAGATGTTGAAGGAGTGTCCACTTGTGTTCTTGGTAGAAACTTTGGAATAAATCATCCTTTACAATCTCTAGGATGGTACATTAATTTATTAATTATTTTGGGATTTTTATGATTTTTACAAAAAAATCACTCTAAATCAATAATTATTACCTTACTAACACCTTGTGTTCCTCAAAAATGGTGCCAAAAATGATGAGTGCCATCTAACTCCTCATTTAACCAATATTCAATTGGTGTCTTATCAACTAGGGCTAGTGTCCAAAGCTATATGCAATAAGGTATGGGATGGGAGATCTAGAAGTCTGCTTAAGGGGTACTTGTTGATCCTATTCTAACTTTGACTAAACTACTTGATCCATGCTTTTGCTAAAAAGAAAGAAATCAAATCAATCCACTCTTTTACTAGAATTAAAAGATCACACTCCTATTTTACGTCTACAGGGAAAGTAAATTCACACTTCTACTTACGAAAAAAATTTGCTTCACACTTTTGCTGTAAAAGAAAACATACTTTGCGTAGAAAAGAAATGAAATAATAAAATTCTCTTTTTAAACTACGAATTTGTTTTGATGTTTTTATAAATAAATGTAAATAGTAACAAGATTCTAACTAATAAAATAGAACATAAATATCGTACACAATTCTTGGTTCCAAGGAGAGTGGGCCCTTGCTCCTCTTGGACTCAAGAACAAAGATTAATCAGTGTTGGAAACTTGAAGTATTAATTCATGGAAATGAAATGATTACAATCTGATTGAAACCTGTATGCTTCTAAAATATCTAATTCTTGATTTTCTATTTTCTCTATATCTTCTTTTTTTCTCTTTTTCTTCATAGTCAAAAGTCTTACACTTTATACTAATACAATCAACTCAAAATAGGATACAAAAGAATAGGACTCCTGGTCGATCCCTTCATCCAAAGATAGGAGATTGGATTTCCAAGAGATCAAATTATTTATATGAAATAAATATCCTATCCTATAATAGTCATAAAATTTGATTACATAAAAATTTATCAAAAGTACGTCCTTCAAAATAACAGGTAGTTATTTTCCTTATTTGATTCCAGTTGGAATGGTTCTTTCTTATCCTATCTAGTCTCTAGCTTCTCGTTTGTGGCATTCTCCTTATAGAATTCTTGGAATTGAACCTACAGAGTCTATAGAAATGAGCCTACGGAGTCTTTATAAATAAGCCTGCAGAGTCCATAGCAACAAGCCTATAGAGTCCGTAGAAGCAAGCCTGCAGAGTCTATAGAAACAAGCCTACAGAGTCCGTAGTTTTGTTGGATGGAGATCAAAATGGAGTGTTCACTATACATTGCCTGTGTCTTCTTCCTAAGCATTCTTCACACCAAAGATAACTAAAACATGTTATGTATTAGACATTAATGACAAAGTAAAGGTTCAGTCCTTGGTTTAATATAAACAGGACAAATATCTATTTTCCATGTAATAGCTATCTAAGAATCTAAGATTTATATAAGATAATATCCTTCGAGAGATGATTTTAAGGAAATAACATGTCAATAATGAGCCATATTTTGACCTCATCATAGATCCCTCAGTTTCATCCTAATAATATTTGACCTTAGTGTCCCATCTATCCTTGAATCCTGAACATAAATTTGCCCAAATACCCTATAAAGTGAGGGGGAGAGTAGATATCTAGGAATCTTCCTAAAAATCAATCTTTTCCCTAATTTTGATTTGTCATTTAATTCATTTAAGTAGTAGGTCCTTAAATCTACATATAGCCTTTCAGAAGGTAGATCCCTCAGTTGGACCTTCTTCCTAGATTAGGTAGTCTTCCTTGAATCCTTCTACATATTTGGCCTTGACTATTCTAGCCCACTCTATCTTATTTCATAAGCTTCTAGCCCATTTTTTCTGGGTGGACCCAGTTCATAGATATAATTATTTTGACCCCAGTCCCCCATTTGCTTTAGGGAGGTAGGATTTTTCCCATTAGACCAGGTGAAACTAAAACGGCCTTCTGTACCCCTCCATAAGAACTTTTTTTGGATTTTTCTATCTTGGTCACCATCCTGGTAGGAATCTAGAAGACCGACATTAAGTATATCAAGATGCTCTATAATGAATCTTTGAGTAGTTGAAATTTACCTATCTGAGTAAGAAGATGACCTTTCCATCTTGCAATTTTTTTTCTAAATCCTATTGATGAGGGGGTTCTAGAGATCAAAATCCATTTTGCCTACAAATAGGGGAATACCCAGATATGTTGTCAGTAATTGACTCACCTAACATTCTAGAATTATTTCAATATTTTTTATAGCATAACAGGAGTGTTGATGAAGAAAAGGGAGCTCTTACAAAAGTTAATACACTAGTTAGAAATTATTTCGTAGTTCCTAAGAATGACTTTTAGTTGTCTAGCTTCTTCAACTAAATCTTTCCCTAATATAATCATATTATTGACAAATTGTTCATGGATGACCAGCTCTATGTTAAGCGCTACTAAGATTCCTTTGATCAAGCCTTACTCCCAAGCCTTCAGCAAGTTTTTCCCCAAGGTTTCTACCACTATAATTAAGAGATAGAGGGAGAAAGGCTCTCCCTATCTTAAACCTCTAGAATCTGAGAAGAATCCTATAAGGACTCTACTCAAAATTATGGAAAACTTGGGCATGGAGAAGAATCCTTTGGAGATTGTTGCCTCAACTTTAGTATGGGAAATGTCCCAAAACTTTTGGAAGAAGAAGAAAGGGAAGCCATCAGGGCCTAGGGCCTTGAATCCCTCCATCATAAACACGTCATTTTTTACCTCTTTCATCAATGGGGTTTTGGTTAAATTAGCATTATCAAACTCAAAAATGACCTTATTAAGTACTTTCAACTAGTTATTCATCCAGGGATCCTTCTTTCATGAGTAATTTTTTGAAAAAATTGATCGTGTGGTAGGAAATCTTCTCTTCTTATTTGCTAAGGTTAAAACTATCCATTTCTATTTGCATTATTATATTCACATTTTTATGTCTAGTCACAGAGTGATGGAAGAATTTGGTGTTTCTATCCCCTTCATTCAACCAAGTGCACCTAGATTTTTGGTGCCAATAAGACTCTTCCCTCACTTATAAGTTATGGAGCTGGCATTAAAAAAAAAATTCCTTTTGTTATAGTTATTCATTGTTTCCTTTCAAGGTTGTTATTTCTTTAATTACCATTATTTCCTCCTCTAAAGCACTTTTTTATAAAAAAAAATATCACTAAAAATTTCCTTGTTCCATTGTTTTAGCTTTGATTTGAGGAAGTTTAGTTTTTTGGTTAGGATATACCTATCAATACCCGATAAGGTTTATTTCCATCATTCCTTTAGAGAATCAATCAATTTTGGGTTGTGTACCCACATGCTTTCAAATCTAAAAGGAATGTTCTTTGGTTTTGAAAAAAAATCTCCTTCAAAAATCAAGGGATTATGGTTAGAATTGATTATGGATAGAGAGGAGAGATTGTTGGTGAACTAGATGTCCTAATTTAAGGAGATCAAAACCCTATCAAGGTGGGCTT
This sequence comes from Torreya grandis, assembly GCA_037957365.1. Classification (NCBI taxonomy): domain Eukaryota; kingdom Viridiplantae; phylum Streptophyta; class Pinopsida; order Cupressales; family Taxaceae; genus Torreya; species Torreya grandis. Next base: position 2,712,927 of record JARHVA010001673.1, read on the forward strand.
GAATCAGGTTATCTCCTATCCTCCTATTAGACAAAGTGAATGGGTTATTTTTTAGGTCCACATCCACAAGGCCTGCTCTTGAAATGAATTCATTAAAATCTAACATACTTTAAGTGAGATCTATTGGTCCCCATTTTTTCCTTAAGAGTAAGTGGGGTATTAAAATCATTGGCTACAATCCAATTCTATCTATTAAAGGCCTTTTAAAATGAGAGGAGATCCTCCCATAGCTTATTTTGTGCATTTTTGGAGTTTGGGGCATAAATGTTGGATAAAATCCATTCCTCATTATTTTTTAAATATTTGAATAGAATAGAAACCTGAACATTAGTTTTTCATAGGAGAACACCTTCTAGGTTTTTTAGATTCTAAAAGACTACAAGACCCCCTGAGGCTCATCTAGATTTGGAGACTACCACACTTGGCTTCCTCTAGAATTTTTTAGCACATAAACTTAAGGCATTTTTAGGCATTTTTATTTTTTGGATAAGTAAAATGGTTGGGTCAATTATTTTTTTGAGATTACAAAGGGTATTCTACTTCTTAAGGTTGTTTAATCCTCTAAAAATCCATGTAAGAATCTTTATTTCTTATCCATGGTAATTTTGAGGGTTTCTTGAGAAGCCTTTTCAATTTATTTTGTTGTTTCAATATTTCATGTTACCATTCAGGGAGATCTACCTACTGATTTTGGAATGACCCTAATATTAGCTTTCTTTCTCCCTTTCCTATTCTTGGATTGTGTAGTGAACCCCTCTTCTTATATTGCATCTAGGGTTGGTAATTTAATCAAATAAAATTGTCTCTTGTCTTTGGAGGGTTTCAAGTGTTTAATAGGGGAAGTTGTTACAGCTTCCTCTAAAGGAGGCTTATTTTCACTATTTAAGGTAGCAAAAAGCAAACTTTTGTGAGCTAAACCCTGGGCTAGCTCTGATAAGGTTCCATGTTTCAAAGGCTGATCTGAAACCCAAGGATAATCTAATAGGGGAGATAAGGAGTGGGGAAGAGCAAGGGAAAGGTCAAGGGACTACAAGGGGAAGAGGGGGGGAAGCTTTGGGGGCCTTCTCAAGTGAGAGAAGGAGTTTAGCTTGGGGCTAGATTTGGTGGGGTTGAGAAGGGGATCTACCATAGGGTTGACAAGGCTCAATCTCCTAGGGAGAGGGGACCCATGGGAATGCCTGGGGTTGTGACCACCACCATTTAAACTAGTGAGGACTAGGTCACCCTAAAGATTAGAGGCCATTAATGAATCAAGTAGAGAAAAAGAGTTTCTACAATAGATACCTGTCGAGGTTCTTTAAAGAGGAATGTTTGGTGAAGCTTTAGGTGTTCTGATCTTCAAAGGTGGATCAGCCTTACATTTTGACTATGGAATAGCTTTCTAAGCCTACATTTTCTTTGGAGTTATTGTCACCTGATTCTCATTTAGATAGTCCTTTTGCATGTGACTCTAGATGTTACAGTGAGGACGAATAATAGATTTATTCTCACACACAATCTAATGTGACCATTCTCCATATAAATTAATAATGTTATTATATTTATATTCTTTATGCTTTAAAATTATTTTAATAAATTAGGATCACTCTACATGTTATAAAATTGATCTCACATTTTATCATTTATCTCTTTTTATGTACTATATATAGTACCTATATATATAAGCATTATATATATAGTACTCATATATATAATGAGTAACTATATATATATATATATATATATATATATATATATATATATATATAGTTACTCATTATATATATAATGGATAACTATATATATATATATATATATATATATATATATATCAATAGTAAATATATATATAAAGTAACCACCATTATATGTATGGATACTATATATATAGTATTCACCATTATATATGTGTGTATTATATATAATACCTATATATATATGAATACTTTATATATAGTACCCATATATATTACTCATATATATGTGGGTTCTATATATAGTACTCGTATATATAATGGTGGGTATTGTATATATAGTATTCATATGTATATATAATAGGTAATTATATATATCATACACACATATATATGGGTATTATAAATAAAGTTTCTATAAATATAGGTAATATATAGTACTCATATATATATATGTGTGTGTGTGTGTGTGTGTGTGTGTGTGTGCGTGCGTGTGTGTGTGTATGTATGTATGTACGTGTGTATGTATGTATGTATGTATGTATAGTACCTACATATATATGGATATGGGTACTGTTGACCAATTTTTGCTCGCAGGCCAAAATTGTTTGCCTTCTCCCCTTGCTTTCGAAAATGATCATTTCTGGGTTATACAGTGCAATGGCCTTGTTTATTCCAGCTCAGTTCAATACTTTGGTCATTGGCCTGGCATTTTGGTTTTGCAGTTCATTGTTTCGGCCTAGTTTAAGTTCATGTTCATGTCCTTACATAACACAGGTGTTTCAAAGGAAAGGATCGGGTAAGTTCTTTTTCATTCAAGGTTTGAAATTGTTCAAAATTGCTAAAATTGGTTAAGTCCTGAAGGAATTCGGGCACAGTTCAAGTTCGGGCATGGCTACATCCAAAGCAAAAAGATAGGAAGAATTTCTGTGGACTTGTTGTCCGTGGGAAAACATCCGCAGGCAAACGAGAAGGCAACGCAAGGCAAAATCCTACGGCTTAGAGCAAAGCAATATGCGGAAGAATTTTTGCAGACTTTTTGTCCGTGAGAAAACATCCACAGACAAAAGTTCATGGGGAAATTGTTTGCGAACATTAAAAGTCCGTGAACATTCAATGTCTGCAGAGCTTTTAAAACTCTATGTAAACAAAAAAGCAAGCCGCTGGGGAACTAAGCAAGCCTAATGCAAAACAATAAGCCCTGACGTCATAACAAAGGCATGAAGAGCAGGCTACACAGGGAAAAAGAGACCGCAAACATGCAGTCAGTAGCAGAATTGCTGTGAACAATAGTGAGCAGTGAAATTGCCGTGAACAACAGTGAGTGGCAAAATTGCCGTGAACAACATTTAGCGGCAAAATGACTGCGAACATTAGTCGAGTGGCAAAAAAGGCCCACAAAACTTTCAAGGCCATGGGACATACAAGTCCACAGGGACTTATAGAAGCCTACCAATAGTCTGTAGAAGATCACCAACAGTCAAAGCAGGCCTGAGGAGCGGTTAGCAGGCCGCAGACCATTCAGGCAAGCCACGAAGGGATAAGGACAGTCCACATCGATAGTCAAGTTGATATAGTTAAGAAAGCCTGAGAGACTATACAAGGAGTGGCAAGTTAAAAGGAAGAAAAGCCCATGGCCGGTAAACTTACTGCACAGAACATTGAGTGGGGGAAAAGCCTGCAAGACTTTAAATAGCCCACTAGACCAAGCCAGGCCGAAACAAGCATAGTCCACAAAGTGACCAGATAAGACAAAATGGAAAAAGGACAAGACAACAAGCATGGTCCCAGCAAAAATTTTGACGTCAGCTACAGTGTTTTTCCCTTTCCCAATGAAGACTCAAGCAGCCACTTGCAAGCAAAGCGCCAATGAGTCTCCTCTTGGCTTTTCTATATAAGACCGAGACTTGTTCATTTTGTATCATCTCCATTTTTGTAAAGAGCGCAGCTCTACAAATTTTCCACTTAAATCAATAAAATACAGTTTTTTGCCTCCATCTTGGATAGATTTTTTATGTATGTCATGAGTATTATTTGTGTTTAGTCATTATCTTCGATGCTTTCACAAGTTAATGCCAATAGACCATCCATCTATAAGGCTCCAGTTCGCAGTTCACATGAGAAGAGTTCTTTTGAGAAGTAAGACAAAGGAAGTCACTAGTACAACACCTTGGTGAGTCTCTGTCTCTATTTTCTGAGGACCTTTCCCTGTCTTTCCTTTTAATTGGTTTCTTTGCCAACCCTGAAGTGCATGTCATATTGTTTGGTCTGATTCTGAGTGTGGATGTGGGAGGGTTAAACCCTTTATTTTGGTGTATCACCTCTTTAGAGTAGGCTGTTTGTTTTCCTGTATTTTCTTCTCCGTTTTCATCCCCCCTAGTATATCTATATATCTATATTTTGCACTGCCTGAAACAAATAAGATACATCAGAGGGAAGTAGCCCATACCTAGAGACTCTCCTCTCCTGCTTCACTATCCCACAGGCAAGAGAGGAGTTTTCATGTTGCGGGGAGAGGGCAAGAACCTATTTTCCTACCACCAGGTGCAATCTCTAGCATCAAAAATTTTGGCATGCCCGATGGGACATCAAGTTTGATAACGTAGTAGAGTTGCAAGATTGATGCTGGTCTTGTTATAGCAAATTGAGTTTCTTTAGCATCTGGTGACTCTGAGTTATATCCACTTGTTAAGCAACTTGGTACCTTTAAAAATGCATTCTGGTATGTGTAATTCCATCATTGTAAGTCATGGACTCTATTTTCCTTGGCTAGCATGGCTATGATCCTTATCATGCCCAATATGGCCAGTCTCAACCCTGTTATGAGCAATATCAACCTTGCGCTAAATCTTCTCAATATGTCACTTCTTCCACTCAGCCCAGTCTCTTTGCCAATCAACCCATTTCTACTTTCAAGCAAGCTCTGCTAGGATACGATAAATATGTAATTGATCTTAACACCAGAAAGGGGTGCGGCCAAGAAATTCTTGATCATATCGTCCAACAAGTGAGGAATGCACTGGATCAGGTTAAGGAAGAATGGGCTCCTATTGAAAGAGCAAATTGGCACATGCTTTTAAATGAGATGTTGGATGTGAGCGGTTTAATTGCATCTATGGAGGAGAAGCTGAGTGTGCATGAGAGGCAGCCTTACCAAGTCTATCAACCTACATACTCACTGCCCAAAGCATCATATCAGTCATATACAGCCCCTGCTCTTGAGCCAAGTCAACCTTCTCAAAGTCAGTTCCTCAATCATGTTGAGGAAAATTTTGAAATAGTGAACCTTATGTTTAAGGCTAATCTTGATAGATAGATCGAATTGGCAAATCTTCAGATGTAGCAGTCCATTCTGGCAGCAAGGGAAGTGGAATCAAAATCTTTGTTGTCCTCTCACATTGAGGCCCCATCAGCCCCAAAGGAAATGCCCAGCCCAAATTGCTTGAGCTAAAACAAAGTGGTCGAGTCATGGGATAGCAAAGAGAAGAAAGATGTCATCCAAAATGAAGAAATGCAAAGTGAGGATGCCCTAGCTAAGCGGATTGAGGAACTAGGAAGAAGATTGTGCTATTGAAAGAGAAAGAGGTGGAGCTTTCAAACGTTGCAGACCAGCCAATGCCAAAAGGTATTCCTTTCACTAATCCGCAAGCTGATTTCAATATTGATGAAGCATTGGTGAAGTGGAGGGATGAAAATCAAGAAGTTTTGGCCCAAGGTCTTCCCCCTCCTACTTTAGAAAAAGCTCCCCTTTGTGTGCCAAATCCTTTCTATGAGATGGCACTTGCTCATTCTAGCTCATCCAATGCACCAATCAGTTCTGCCCTCAATCTCGTGCACCTAGCTTTCTAGCATGGCTCTCTTCAAACATATTTCCCCATGCATGAGCAAACTCTCCCAATTATTCCCTAGCTTCCTCAAGTCTTTCAACATGATCTCCAAATTCCAAGCTGGAAGGAGGAGCATCATGAACCAGCCCAAGAATTTGAAAATGATAAAATTGTTGCCTGCTCACAAAAACAAGAGTCCAATCCTGGGATCATGCGCTGGAAGCAAACAATTGAATCTTGGAACAAAAAGGAGGAGGAGGAAGAAGGTTTTCGTCTAATTCTTGAAGAAGAAGAGGCTACTCCTACCCCTAATAATGATTATGACTTCTAGGAAAGGCTTTTCCAGGAAGATTTGGATAGGTGAATTGTAGAATTGGAATCCAAAGTAGGTTTCCTCAGTAAACGTGTGATGAGTGTTTCAAATCAAATTGTAGATTCTATGTCTGAATGCATTCCATCCATACACCTCCAAGAAAGCTATCAGGCCTTGCCTGATATGGATTATGCTCAGTTTATGACTGATGTGGGGGACTTCATGATTGCAACTGAGGAGGAGATCACCTTAGGTAACATGGAAGAGCATGGACAACCTTTTGTTCATGATTTGAATGATTCATTTGAGGCCTTTGAGACAGGCTGTGTTACTCTCCAAGCAGGGTGTGAGCTGATTAAAAATGATGAGGACAGTGTTAGGTTTCCAACAAGCATGCAAAGAGGTTGTAGTTTTTCAGATTTGCCCCTTCAGGGGGTTGGTGAATCTGAAAATACTTCCTCTGAAATCATTAAGAAGGATGGTCATACCGTGGAACCCAAGCATGAGGCAAGGGAGAACGAGCCAGTCCATGATGCATATTAGGAAGCTTCTAGTGATGAGCCAGCAGCATGTGATTTCTTGATGGGGTGTACCAACCTGAAGGATCAGCACCCAACAAGCCTCCAAGAACAAGAGGAGTACGTATATATCGGAGGCATGTTTGAATATCCACTCGGTTTACAACCAACTCAGGTGACAGGTAGTAAGAGTAAGTCACCAATTCTCTTTTCCATTCTGCTACTTCCCTGGCTCCATAAGTCTTCTTACCAAGAAGGGGACTTAAGAAGTTTTCCATTTGATCCAGGAGGGAATCAAAAATGCCTGGTTAGCTGTACATAATAGTTTGTTTCAGTTTCTTTTCCTGATTTCCCTAAGTGCAGCTGCACAGTTAGTTATTTTTAGTCTTATGTGTTTCCCTTTGCGTGTGGGGGTAAATTCTATGTATTTGTTCCTAGGATCTTTCGGGCTATTATTAATTCTTTTTGAGCTGCATCTGACTCCGCACCCAATGGAATGTAAGGCAGCTGGGTTCTAAGCATAGTAGGCACGCTTCCCCTGTGAGTCACCAATCTGTTGACCAATTTTTGCTCGCAGGCCAAAATTGTTTGCCTTCTCCCCTTACTTTCAAAAATGATCATTTCTAGGTTATATAGTGCAATGGCCTTGTTTATTCTAGCTCAGTTCAATACTTTGGCCATTGGCCTGGCATTTTGGTTTCGCAGTTCATTCTTTCGGCCTAGTTCAAGTTCATGTTCACATCCTTGCATAACACAGGTGCTTTAAAGGAAAGGATCGGGTAAGTTCTTTTTCATTCAAGGTTTGAAATTGTTCAAAATTGCTAAAATTGGTTAAGTCCTGAAGGAATTCAGGCACAGTTCAAGTTCAGGCATGGCTACGTCCAAAGCAAAAAGATAAGAAGAATTTTCGTGGACTTGTTGTCCGTGGGAAAACATCCGCGGGCAAACGAGAAGGAAACGCAAGGCAAAAGCCCGTGGCTTAGAGCAAAGCAATATGTGGAAGAATTTTTACAAAATTTTTATCTGTGGGAAAACATCCATGGACAAAATTCCATGGGGAAATTGTTCGTGAACATTAAAAGTCCGCGAACATTCAAAGTCTATGGAGCTTTTAAAACTCTGTGTAAACAAAAAAGCAAGCTGCTGGGGAACTAAGCAAGCCTAACGCAAAACAATATGGCCTGACATCATAACAAAGGCATGAAGAGCAAGCCACGTAGGGAAAAAGAGATCACAAACATGCAGTCAGCGGTGGAATTGTTGTGAACAATAGTGAGCGGTGAAATTGCCATGAACAACAGTGAGCGGCGAAATTGCCGCAAACAACATTTAGCAGCAAAATGACTGCGAACAGCAATCAAGTGGCAAAAAAGGCCTATAAAAATTTCAAGGCCATGGGACATGCAAGTCCACAGGGACTTATAGAAGCCCACCAACAGTCCACAGAAGCTCGCCAATAGTCAAAGCAGGCCCGAGGAGCGATTAGCAGGCCGCAGACCATTCAAGCAAGTCGTGAAAGGATAAGGATAGTCCACGTCGGCAGTCAAGCTGATATAGTTAAGAAAGCCTGAGAGACTATACAAGGAGTGGCAAGTTAAAAGGAAGAAAAGTTTGTGGTTGGTAAACTTACCACACAGAACATTGAGCAGGGAAAAAGCTCGCAAGACTTTAAATAGCCTGCGAGACCAAGCCAGGCCGAAACAAGCACAGTCCACAAAGTGACCGAATAAGACAAAATGGAGAAAGGACAAGACAACAAGCATGGTCCCAGTAGAATTTATGATGTCAGCTACAGTGTTTTTCCCTTTCCCAATGAAGACTCGAGTAGCCACTTGCAAGCAAAGTGCCAATGAGTCTCCTCTTGGCTTTTCTATATAAGACCGGGACTTGTTCATTTTGTATCATCTTCTCCATTTTCGTAAAGAGCGCAGCTCTACAAATTTTCCACCTGAATCAATAAAATATAGTTTTTTGCCTCCATCTTGGATAGATTTTCTATGTATGTCATGAGTATTATTTGTGTTTAGTCATTATCTTCGATGCTTTCACAGGTTAATGCCAATAGACCAGCCATCTATAAGGCTCCAGTTCATAGTTCACAGGAGAAGAGTTCTTTTGAGAAGTAAGACAAAGGAAGTCACTTATAGTGTGTGTAGTACAACACCTTGGTGAGTCTCTGTCTCTATTTTTCTGAGGACCTTTCCCTATCTTTCCTTGTAAACTAGTTTCTTTGCCAAGCCTGAAGTGCATGTCATATTGTTTGGTATGATTCTGAGTGTGGATGTGGGAGGGTCAAACCCTTTATTTTGGTGTATCACCTCTTTAGAGTAGGCTGTTTGTTTTCCTATATTTTCTTCTCCCTTTTCATCCCCCTAGTATATCTATATATCTATATTTTGCACTGCTTGAAACAAACAAGATACATCAGAGGGAACTAGCCCATACCTAGAGACTCTCCTCTCCTGCTTCGCCGTCCCACAGGCGAGAGAGGAGTTTCCATGTTGCGGGGAGAGAGCAGGAACCTATTTTCCTGCCACCGGGTGGAATCTCCAGTGTCAACAGGTACTTTATATATATTACCCATATATATGTGGGTATTATATATAATATATATATGATATATGTAAAATATCCACATATATATGTGGGTAGTATATATAGAGTACCCATATCCATATATATGCAAGTACTATATATAGAATACCTATACCCATATATATGTGGGTGTTATATATAGTACCCATATATGGGTACTATACATCTAGAGTACCTATATATGTGTGTGAGTATTATGTATAGTACCCACATATATGGGTGCTATATATGGTATCCATATATAAATATTATATATAGTACTCACACATATATGGGTACTATATATATAGAGTATCCATATATGTGTACTATATAGTACTCATATATATGGGTACTACATATGAGTATTATATATAATACTCCCATATGAGTAATATATATAGCACCTTGATATGGGTACTCTATATATAATATCTATATGGGGATATAGAGTACCAATATATATTTGGATAGTATATATAGTACTCATATATATGGATATTATATATAGTACTCACATATCTATATGGGTACTATATATAGTACATACATATATAGGGGTACTATAAGTACCCATATATATGAGTACTAATTTTTAGTACCCTTATATATTTAGGTACTATTTATAATACCCATACATATGGGTACTAATTATAGTACACATGTAGGTACTATATTTTACATATATATTATATATGTACTTATATATAGATACTATATATAATACATAGTACCTATATATGGGTACTATATATAGTACCCATATATATATAGGTACTAATACTATACTATATATATGGGTATTATATATAGTACTTATAATATATATAGTGTTCACATATATGAGTATAATATATGGGTACTATATATATTATAGGTACTATATATGGTACCCATATATAGTATAGTATATAATATTCACATATATATGAGTATTATATATAGTACCCATATATGTGGGTACTATATATATATATATATATATATATATATATATATATATATATATATATATATATATATATATATATATATATATATATATATATAGTACTCATATGGGTACTATGTATATGGGTATAAATACCTATATATATGGGTACAAAACTATATATATGGGTACTGTATAGAGAGAGATATAAGAGATAAATATTACCCACTAAAATGCACATTGTATTATATATGCCCTATCCATATTCTAAATAGATAAAAGGGCATTAGGAAAATTGTCTGGGCAATACTCACGTATCAATCACTGATGATTAATGTTATATATAGTGCCAATATATTAGTATGTGTGTGTGTGTGTGTGTGTGTGTGTGGGTACTATATAGAGAGAGAGAAAGGATAGCCCCCACCAACCAAAGTGCACATTATATTGTATATGCTCTATCCATATCTTAAATATATAAAATGGCATGAGAGAAATTGTATGGGCAATACTCACACATCAATCATTGATGATTGATGTTTTATATTTGAGTGCTCATATATATATATATATATATATATATATATATATATATATATATATATATATATATATATATATATATATATATATATATATGGGCACTATGTATATGCTCTATCCATATCTTAAATAGATAAAATGGCATGAGAGAAATTGTATGGGCAATACTCACACATCAATCATTGATGATGATGTTATATATTTGAGCGTTCATATATATATATATATATATATATATATATATATATATATATATGTATGTATGTATGTATGTATGTGTGTGTGTGTGTATATATACATATATATATATATATATACACATATATATATACATATACATATACATATACATATACATATATATATAAAGATATATATATATGGGTACTCTATATATAGAGAGAGAAGATAGCCACCACCCACCAGAGTGCACATTGTATTATATATGCCCTATCCATATCCTAAATAGATAAAAGGGCATAATGAAAATTATCTAGGAAATATTCACACGTTAATCACTGATAATTGATGTTATATTTTTGATATCAATAAATCTATATGGGTGGGGGAAACATTAGATATATATCATCAATCGAGCACTCAATTTCTAAACCAATCTAGGGCCCCTATCTATATATGGGCACTCAACCACCCCTATCTATATTGGGAAAGATGAGTCCACCTATCTATAAACAGACACTCAATTAATTTATTATATTAATTGAGGGCCCCTATATATATATGGGAACTCACCTATGCCTATCTATATCAGAGGAGGGTGATGAGTGTATTGGTTTTGAACCTATAATCTTCAAGTTATAGGCCTAACAAGTTGATGAATTACTCCACCTTACTTTGTTAGATATGTGTATTGCCATAATGAATCAAGGTCATATCCATATACCATATCTATATAGGGTAGGTCCCCACCAAGTGAATGAATCAATGTGAATCATATTACATAGATAATATGATCAAATCATTCGATTATAACAAATAAGAATGAATGATACGGTGGCACCATCTTTCAATAATGAACAACAACACGATCATGTGACCACCTTCCATTGTATAGATATAGATTTTCAATGGAATTGGCATGGTATATAGTTTAATTGGCATAATATATATTGGCACCGCCACCCCACATATGGATTTAGATATATAATTTATAATGAATAGAGATAAGGACCAAGGTCTATCAATGTTATCAACTATATCTAGTTTACTCTAACCATTAAATGAGCCTATCAATGATTGAACAAGTCTATTAATGATCAATGTTACTATATTACATACACAATATGTATATTATGACCAAAGTGACCTAATGTGTGCAAGGCTCAACATGACATGAATGATTTTTATGATATAGTATATATCCATATCATATAATAGACTGATGTCATCTTTATATTTAATGTGTGTTGATGTGATAAATAATTGAATGGGTGTGGGTAACATGATGTGATGGATAATCCTTGCCCTATTGATATGATAGTTGGTTTTGATAGCTTAATGTCATTAAATGGGATTCATTCTATATGGTTTGTAATGGTGCATTAGTGTGGGGGGCCATTAAATATTTTGATGCTATTAACTGGAACTATATAGCCTACCCCTTATCCTATCTCAAGACAATAACTATGCTCATGACTTAGAGATAACTCATCTCATAAATACACGTGACATGATAGAGGCTACACATAACATTATAGAGGTATATTGCCTATAGTATACCACCATATAGATATAGGGGGTTGATGTCTCATGTCAAGTGTTAAGGCACAATTTGGAACTATCAAATCCCCATAGGTTAGATGAGAATAAATATGGTGTTGTTTTATTTTTGGCCTATACTCCACATAATCTCTAGTAAAAATGACATAAAATGGTGGTTGGATATGCATATGTCACCAATATAACCCACGTTTCTCTGATCATACCATTTTGGCTTGATTTGAAAGTGAATTTTGGTGATCATACATATATGTGCCTCAAATCATCTGCATTTATCTTGGTCATAAGTGGATATGGTGATATTATATGGTTTTTGGCACGAGGGACTTAATCATATTAGTGACCTATGCACACAAAACCAAAACTTATGTTACCCCATTCACACCACTCTAACTTAAATTTGAATTGAGTTAGGGTGATCATGCACAAATGTGTCCAAAATTTTCCCTATTTTACTAGTTGTAATGTGAATATAGTGTTGTTCTGTCACTTTTGACTTATAAGGGACCCAATCAAAAGTAAAATCAACATAAAGGGGTGGTTGGGTGTGCGAAGGTCACCAATAAACCCTACATTTCCCAAATTAGACCACGTTGGCTTGGATTCAAATTTGATTGGGGTGATTATTCACAAATGTGTTTTAAATTATCCACATTTGCCTTCACGACATGGATATGGTGGTGTTGTGTTACTTTTATCTTATAAGGGACCTCATTGTAAGAAAATTCAATATAAAGAATGGGTGGATGTGTATCGATTACCAATGGGACCTATATTATCCCAATCACATCAATTTTTCCTCAATTAAAATTGAATTGAGTTAATCATGCTTGAATGTGTCCCAAATTATCTGTATCTTCCCTCATTACAAGTGGATATAATGTTGTATTTATTTTGGCCTACAAACCCTCAAATCAAGTTAAAATGACATAAAGTGGTGGTTTGGTGTGTGTGGATCATAAATGTGACATATGTCACCCAAATCACATTAATTTGGATTGAATTCAAAGTGAATTTAGGTGATCACACATACATGTGCCATAAATTTTTCACATTTCTATGGTCATAAGTGGATATGGTGTTTTTATGTCACTTTTGGCAATAATGAAGCTAATTGTAAGTAAAACTAGAATAAATCGATGGTTGGATGTGTAAGGGTGATAATGCAACTTAATTTTCCATAATCACACTTTTTTATTGAAATTAAATATAAATGGGATGATCGTACACAAATGTGCCTAAAATTGTTTGCATTTGCCTTGGTCATAAGTGGATATGGTGTTTTTGTGTTACTTTTGGCCTATAAGGGTCCTAATTTCAAGTAAAATTTGTGTGAAGGGGTGGTTGGGTGTGTATGGGTCACCAATACAACCTATGTTTTTCCATACACACCACTTTAGCATGAATTCAAATTCAATTGGGGTGACCACGCTTATATGTGCCCCAAATTGTCCCTATTTGCCCTAGTCACAAATGATTATTGTGTTTTTGTGTCACTTTTTGGCCTATAAGTGGCCTAATCATAAGTAATATGAGTATAAAAGAGTGGTTGGGTGTGTGTTGGTTTGTAAACATAAATTTTGACAAGTTAAGAACTCCTAAAAATGCTAGTAAGTAATCTAGAAGGCCCCAAAACCTAAAAAATGACTATATGTTCATTCAAAATGGACATCATTTCAAACTTTATGCCTTGAAATATCTAGGTTCAATATTGAAATCTTGAAAATGACTAAGTACTAATTGGATAGGATTTTGAAAAACTATCTCCTAAATCATAAGTTATGCACTTGTGAGACCAATTACATTAGATGTAGAGTGACCCTAATTTATTATATTTACTAAAACAAATTTAAAGTATAAGGAATATAAATGTAACAAAATTGTTAGATTTATATTCTTTATGCTTGATATTTATTTCAGTAACCCCCCCCACCTTTTAATTTCTAAAATTTTTGCATTCTAAGGCTTTATACTTGCATCTCTTAGGAACATGCACATGTTATGGTGTGTACACATTCTTATATGTACATGTTATAATGCATAACCACTCTATTATGTGTAATTTTAAAAACGTGCATTTTGACTTAGATTCCTAAACCTAAGGACACAATATGCAAATACATAATTGAATCCATGTTTTTGACTAAAATTAACAAAATCCAAATTTCATTGTCATAAAGACTATGAATTTCATTGAGACATTTCATAAAATTATTACTACAGTGTTGATCACTCTCCTCTTTCCAAATATATTATTTTTTATTTATTTTACTATCTTAAGGTTTCCATCTATGTTGATTTCTATATCTTTTTTAGGCCATTATATGTTGCAACTATACATGTCTATATAAATTTATGTATTTTTTCGTTGATCCAAATGCAAAAAAAATTATATGGTCACAAACTCTATCTAATTTTATACACATTAAAAAAATGTTTTTTATTTTATTTTTTTAGGAAGTTAGGGGGTCAGACGATCGGTTATCCATTTTTTCAAAGAAAATTAGATGTTATCTCATCTTCTAAGCCTCCTTTGGATTCCTACATCAAAACATTAAAACTATAACTATTTTTTTGGAAATTCAATTGTGAGCCTCCTGAAAGAAGAAAATAAATGATTCATGTTATGTTAGCATGGGCTCATAATTAGATATATGGACTCACAAAGGAACCAATGTCAGTTACCCATTAGATTACTAATGGTTTCATAAAAATATTAAAGAATGGTGGGTTGCTACTGGTGAAGACTATCATAATGTTATCTATGCACATGACCAACTTGTTGCAACTTTGTGTAGTTCACTACTTTCAAAAAAAAATGGTAATACAGACTATGAAAAAGAAGCTAACAAATCCAAGTTTATGAAAACACAACTATGTGACATGAGTATATTGGATGAATATGTGTTATATGGAAAATCTACTTTATAATTCTAGTGAAATTTTCAATCCTAAATTTAAGATCAGATATATTGAGTCTTGTCGTAAATAATTTTCCAATAAGTATAAATCTACAATGGGAAACTACATAGTTGGAATGTCCTTTGGAAGAATATATCAAAATATTAAAGCTATCAATGCCCAATTCTGTGTAGATAGGAAAAATCATAGGGAAATTCTTAAGTTTCATAAGCAAATTGCTGTTAAGTTTTATAATAAACTAGATCATCATTTTGGTTGTATGGATGCATATAAATTTTAGAAAGTATAAAAGAAAGAAAATGGATTATTCATGTAAATGTACTCCATAGAGATATATCTAGTCAGAAAAATAATGGAAACCTGAATATAAATATAAAAAGGAGAAATTTATTCATAAAATAATTTTTAAGAAAAGAAAACATGGTTATCAAAATAAACCTGTCAAGTGTTTTTTGTGCCAAGGAGATCACTATGATAATAAATATCCTAACAAAAGAAAGGAATCTAAGAAGCTGAATTTCTTTGCTAGTTATGATCTCAATGAAGATGAATATATGTTAATCTTAGATAAATTACTTTATAAATATGATATTATTTAGAATTCAAAAGAAGAATCAAAAAATCAAGTGAATATGAATTTTCTCAATAGTGAGTTAAAATCAGAATCCTTAGATTATGATTCAGAAATTGGTTTTCAAATTCACATGATTTCCACTCTAATTCCTAATGCATGTACTTTATCTCAAAAAATTGTATATCTTAGAGAAAAATTTACCCAAAATCCAATCTATATAATTTTCACAAGAATGTCTCTTCAACATTAAATTT
This sequence comes from Torreya grandis, assembly GCA_037957365.1. Lineage (NCBI taxonomy): Eukaryota > Viridiplantae > Streptophyta > Pinopsida > Cupressales > Taxaceae > Torreya > Torreya grandis. The sequence goes on from JARHVA010001673.1 coordinate 2,728,796, forward strand.
CTAAATTAGAATAGAAATACTCTATGTAACTTGTAAATGAAAAAAGACAGAGAGCAATTCTTATAGAAAAACAATAAAAAAATTGCCCAAGAATTTTCATCTAAAATGCCTCTTCCCTCTCAAATAGAAGAATCATACCAGCTTGGCACTTATGATAGATCAGTTTATCATTAAAAAAAATGCATCAGCTTCACATATTCTTAGCCAAAGCCTAGAATGAATTAGAAATTATTCTTAAGGAAGAAGCATTCGCTGATGAAGATGAACAATTATTTGAGCAAGAACTTGTTAATGCAACCACTGAGATCAAATTTTATTTGAAGGAGGGGGAAACCTCTCAAATACATCAGATATTAGCTCATTTCACAAATAACCATGTTTGTTAAATATAGATTAAGTGGGAAGGTTTTAAACCTTACAATTTGGATGTTCTATTAGATACTGGTGTAGATATTTCTTTAGCCAAATTTCATGTTATTCCTTCTAATATGTAGTAACCTAATTTTTATAAGTTAACATTTAATACTAAAACATTTATTTCAAAATTATGTACAATGGTTCCATTACAATTTGGTGATTCTATTTACCAGCTCAAAGTTATTCAGCATGAAATGCCATCTTATGATATGATGATAGGTTCAAATAATTTGTCAAGTTTTTATCTTGTGATAATTCAGCCTCATAAAATAATTTTTGCTAATAAGTATTCTCTATATAAGAAATATAAATATGAGTGTAGAATACCTCTCAGAGAAGAGATAAAAAAGCTTATAAATACTAGATGGATACAATAGAAGATAAACTTGTGTAGTGCTAATATTGATCCTATTATAGAAAATATTAGAAGAGATTGGTGTTCTAAAAATCCTTTAGTTTTTCAGTCTAGAAAGACTTATGAATTCAAAATAGAATTGGAAATTATTAAAGATAATAATCAAAAGGAAGTTGAACCAAAGTTTTAATCATATCATTCTGATATATTTTCTAGTCTCAAAGAAGAATGTTTTAAATAAATTAGCTAGCTTAAAGAACAAGGATTAATTAGAGATTCTAATAGTCCTTGGACTTGTGAGGCCTTTATTAAAAAAATATATATATGAACAAGTTAAAGGCAAGAAAATATTAGTTGTGAATTATGTACCTTTGAATAAATATGTTATTCCAGTTCAACACCCTATTCCATCAAAAGATGAAATCTTACACAAGATTAGTGGAAGTAAAGTTTACAGCAAGTTTCATCTAAAATCTAGTTTCTAAAAAATTTTAATAACAAAATGGGATAGATATAAAAAATATTTTGTTACTCATTTTATTTAGTTTGAATGGAATGTTATTCCTTTCAAGTTAAAAATTGCTCCTAGCATATTTCAAGAAATGATGAACAAAAATTTTGCCCCTTATTCAGAATTCATAATTGTGTACATTGATGACATCTTAGTATTTTCTAAATATCCCAAGGATCACATAAGTCACACCTTGAGAAATTCTATCAAGTTGTATATGAGAATGGCTTATTACTTTTTGAAAAGAAGATGTTTGTATTCAAGTATGAAATTGAATTTCTATATGTGACAATCAAGACTGGTGATGTTACTATTCAAGATCACATTTTGAAAAATATTAAGAATTTTCCTAATATTCTCAAAAATAAAAAGATGCTTCAGAGGTTTCTTGGTTGTGTTAATTATATAGTTTGATATTACTATAATATTTCTCAAGATAGATTATTGCTAAATAAAACATTATCTAAAAATCCTCTCACATGGTCTAATGAAATGACTAGAATTATGCAAAGCATTAAGCAAAATTATCAGAATTTACCTCCTTTATCATTACCTAGAAATGGTTTCAAAATCATAGAAATAAATGCTTCTAAAAAAATTTGGGGTGCAATGCTTAAAGAGAAAATGGATGATGGAACAGAAAAACCTTATGGATTTCCATCTAGAATTTTTAAGTAGGCACAAAAGAATTATCACTCAACTCATAAAGAAATATTAATTGTCATAAAAGATATTCAAGTTTTTATGTTTTTCATTCGATCTAAAACAATTCTGATTTGATCTTATTTGAATAATTTGATGAGTACCTTAAATTATTTTGATAATCTGAAAAATGGTGTTGCTAATAGGTTAATTAGGTGAGCTACATTTCTAGTAGATTTTGATTTCATAGTAAAACATATAGCTAGAAAAAATAATTGTATTGCAAATTTTGCTTCTAGAGAAGCAAATACAAAATATCAAGCCATTATGATAGTTATAGTTACAGAAGTTAGAGAATATTTTCATAAGCATATATAAAGATCTATTCCATCTATGGAAAATCAACTAAAACATGAAATTAATACTTTAATCAGAATATCATATGATGTTTCAGTCGATTTGGATAATACTTATCTTAGATGGACATCTCAATATCAAGAACCAGATGGTAAAATATGGGCATTTGTTATAATATTGTATAAAGAATCAGATAATCCTAGACTCGTTGGAATTAATAATCTATTTAAGAATTTTATTCTTAGACATAGATTTGAATTCTTGATTCAATGGTCTAATTTTTGGTCTAATTATAATCTTATTGTTCAATAATTATGGTTATATACAAAAATTCCTAATTATTTTAGAAAATTTCTTTATTATGTTTTACCTTTAAAGGGTTCTGATGATCCTGATGTGCACATATCTCTTGATCAAGTGAGAAACATATTTATTGCTCTCATAATACCTTTTAGAGTTAAATTTGAATTAATTTTTGATCAAAATCATCAGGTCAATTTACATCCTAGTTTGTTTCCTACTCAACTGATTATTACCTTATAGAAATTATTTACTATTTCACATCAAGTAGTCTTTCTAATGACACATCTAGGTCACATTATTCAAGTACCTTCCGCTCTTTATCTTGATGTTGAAAATGGAGTTGATGAGAATAATTATTTTGATAATGAAGACAACCATTATTATCCACAAGGAAAATATGAATTTTTAGATGATTGATATCACTACTTATGAAGTCTATCCATAGGCATGAACATAGACATGTTATCACTCTTTTACTTTTGGTGGACCTCACCACTAACTAAAGGCAGTATGTTGGTAGTCATGTTGACAAACTTTTGTTTGGCGGCGCATAGTGGACCTATTTTCCCACTACTTTTGTAATTTTTTGTTTTGTTCATTGATCTAGAATATTATTGTGAACCGTTGATCTCTTCTTTTCCATCTATAAATAGAAGAGCCTCTTCATGTTAAAAAACAAGTTTTGCTTGAGATCTAAGTTAGTGTCAAGTGTGTCTGAAAGCGTATGCTTTTTACTTGCCCTTTTGGGATCCGTAAAATTGAAAGTTTTCTCTTAGATTTTGTGTAAGATTGTTATTATTTATGTAATAACCTGAATTGGTACTTGTGTATTGTGTATATCAGTGTTTAATGGTATCAGACCAAAGTTAAAATTTTAGAGTAATTTTTAGTCTATAAATCCTTCTTGATATATAAATAAAAACCTTTATATCTTTTATTAGATGTATTTGTCTTTGTTAAACTTGCCAAAATTATATTGTCTTTCTAAAAATCTTATAAAATTTAAACATAATAATGATTTTAAATATCATTTATAAATCTTAGATGAAAAGGCTATTAAATAGTTAAAATCTCAGCATAAATTTAAATTTATGCATATAAGGGATGTAGCTATTGGTGTTTTTCCTTTGCTCCATAAAGGTTTGTATGTAAGCATGATTGGTTACATCCTAGATAATCACCATACATCCTTTACTACTTGTCTACAAGTTAGAATTCAAATTGGCCTTCATGATGATCCATCTATTAAACTATTTATCCTAACTACCCAGTTACTGTACATGAGGAATCCAAACTAAATAAGGTTCTTAAACTATTCTTGAAAACCCATGGATTATAAATGATAGAAGGATCTTGTCCACTTATTGTTAAATATCAAGTAATGTATTTTCTAACAAATACCCTAAATCTTGTTTTTAAACATGGTCTCATTGATGGCAAAAGTGTGGTGTGCAAAGCAAATGAGCATAGTCAAATTATTCCAATAGAAATTATTTATTGGTCTGATCTAAAAGTCCCTAAGAAATGGATAATTAATAAAGACTTTATTTAAAAACCTTGAAAGTCCTTGTCTTATGCCACATCAGTTAAATATTTGTCTGATAAAGCTATCATTATATTTGATTCTCAAGCCTCTAGTTTGAAAGATCATTTACAGAGTCTACCCTCTACCAGTAGGCAATGTCTCCATCTTAGGAAGATACATGATCCTTGGATTGATTTATACTTATTTACTGATTGTCAGAATATAATCAATCATCCAAATCCGTCTAGCCTCCATATGATCAAGAAAGATTCTTCTATTAAAAAACTACTTGAAAATAATAAAAGGCATTAGGTAAAAGCAAAATTTATCTAGATGGAAGGAACCTCTAAAAAAGATAAAGAAGAAAAAGGTCATGTTTGGGAAACTCCTTTAGGAGATGAATTTGATACTGAAAAATGATTTCCTAAAAGTTCTAATTTTAATAAATACTCTCCTAATGGAAAGTATAGATCTCAAATATATTATTTGAGATCCACCAATAAGAGTCTTGATCAGTCCTCTAATGTTAAATTGATGAATTGGGACAATCAAGAAACTAAATATCTGAACAACAAGGTCTCTAAAATACAATATAGCTTGTCTCAAGCTTCAAAACTACTGAAGAGCATAGACTTGTATTAAAAGGGAAAAAAATTATCAAACTATCAGTGATCTTTATAGTTTGTCTACAAATCATTATGCTCAAACAATACAAATGGTTGATAATTTTGATTCCCAAAGTAATGTCATAATTAAATAACAAAGTCAAATAAGTACTTACGTTAGTAATATTGGCACTATATTAAGTCAAAAAACTTCTAAGATTGATCAAATCCAGTAAATTACAAATTAGTTATCTTCAAAATATGATAGCCTAGTAAGCGAAGTTCTAAATCAAGCTCTTATATTTTTTGTCATTCCTAAGATTTTTGAAATGCTAAAGGAATCTAAACAACATACTAAGCAGCTTGAATCTACTCAAGAGCCTATTTTGATTATCCACAATGAATATTATACCAAAAGTAATGAGATATGGCAAGATGTGACTAAGCTCCAAATAGAATCATTCAATAAGATAAAATCCAAGAGTCTGTCTGATATAGAAAGATATTTGGATAAGGTATTCTAGGTAGGTATGGCAAAAATAAAAACCCAATAAATAGAATCACATTTTATGAATCCAGATGCTAGCTCATATTCTAGGCCTCCTTTGGATTCTCAAATAAGAACATTAAACCTATAAACATTTTTTAGGAAATTCAGCTGTGAGATTTTTGAAAGAAAAAAGAAATGATTAATACTATGTTAACATAGGCTCATAATCAGATATATGGACTCAAAAAGGATCCAATGTCAATTACTCAGTAGATTACTAATGGTTTTATAGAAAATATTAAAGAATGGTGGGATGTTATTGGTAAAGACTATCATAATGCTATCTATGCACATGATCATCTAGTTACAATTTTGTGTAGTTCACTACTTTTAGAATTTTTTGGTACTATACACAATGAAAAAGAAGCTAATAAATTCAAGTTTATGAAATCATAGCTATGTGACATGAGTAGATTGGATGAATATATGTGTTATATGGAAAATCTATTTTATAACTATGGTGAAATTTTCAATCCTACATATAAGCTTAGATACATTGAGTCTTTTCCTGAATAGTTTGCCAATAAGTATAAATTTGCAATGGGTGATTAGTTAGCTGGAATGCTCTTTGGAAGAATAAATAAAAATATCAAAGCTATCAATGCCTAATTGTGTGTTGATAAGAAAAAGCAAAAGAAAACACTTATGTTTCATAATCAAATTGGTGTTAAGTTTTTTAATGAACTAGATGATCAGCTTGGTTGTATGGATGCATATAAATATAGATAGTATAGAAGAAAGAAAAAATGAGTATTCATGTAAATATACTCCACAGAGATATGTTTAGTCAAAAAAATAATGGGAGCCTAGATATAAATCTAGAAAGGAGAAATTTATTTGTAAAAGAATTTTTAGGAAAAGAAAACATAGTTATCAAAATAAACCTATCAAGTGTTTTATGTGCCAAGGAGATCACTATGCTAATAAATGTCCTAACAAAAGAAAGGAATTTAAGAAAGTGAATTTCTTAGCTAGTTATGATCTCAATTAAGATGAATATATTTTAATCTCAGATGAAGAATTACTTAATGAATTTGATATTGTTTGAAATTCAAAAGAAGAAGAATCAAAAAATAAAGTGAATATGAATTTTGTCAATAGTGAGCTAGAATCAGAATCCTCGAATTATGATTTAGAAATTAGTTTTCAAGTACACATGATTTCTACTCTATTTCCTGATACACATATTTTATCTCAGAAAATTGCATATCTTAGAGAAAAAATTGCCCAAACTCTGGTCTATATGATTTTCACAATAATGTCTCTTCAATAACAAATTTCTTCATTAGAAAAAATGCAACTTTCAAATGACAAAAAATAGAGATCAGTTCTTACAAAAAAAACAAATAAAAATTTTGCCCAAGAATTTTTATTTAAATGTCTCTTCCCTCTCAAATAGAAGAAGCATATCAGTCTGACACTTATGCCAGATCATTTTGGCATAAGAAAAGAATACATCAAATTTAGATGTTATTATCCAAAGCCTAGAATGGATTATAAATTCTTCTTAAGGAAGAAGTATTATCTGATGAAGATGAACATTTATTTGAGCAAGAACTTGTTAATGTAACGATTGAGATAGAATCTCATTTTAAGGAGAGGGAAACATCTCAAATACATCAAATATCAGCTCATTTCACAAATAACCTTATTTATGAAATACATATTAAATGGGAAGGTTTTAAACCTTACAATTTGGATGTTTTATTAGATACTGGTGCATATATTTCTTTACCTATATTTTATGTTATTTCTTCTAATATATGGCAACCTAATTTTTGTAAGATAACATTCAACACTAAATAGTTATTTCATAATTATTTGTGATTGTTTTAGTATACTTTGGTGATTCTATTTACCAATTCAAAGTTGTTCAACGTGAAATATCATCTTATGATATGATGATAGGTTCAGATAATTTATCAAGTTTTTATCCTATGAAAATTCAGCCTCATGAAATAATTTTGGCTAACAAGTATTCTCTGTATAATAAATCTAAATATGAATGTAGAATACCTCTTAGAGAAAAGCCAAAAAAATACGTAAATACCAGATAGATATAGTGGAAGATAAATTTATGTAGTTATAATATTGATCCTATTATAGAAAAGATTAAAAGGGATTGTTATTCTAAAAATATTTTAGCTTTTTAGTCTAGAAAGACTCATGAATATAGAATATAATTGAAAATGATTAAAGATAAGAATGGAAAAGAAGTTTAACCAAAGTTTAAAGTACATCATTATGGTATGTCTCCTAGTCTTAGAGAAGAATGTTTTAAATAAAATATTCAATTTAAAGAACAAGGATTAATTAGAGATTCTAGTAGTCCTTGGAATTATGAGGCCTTTTATGTGAATAAGAGATTTGAATAAGTTAGAGGCAAGAAAATATTAGTTGTGAATTATGTGCCTTTGAATAAATATGTTATTCTAATTCAACACCCCACTCCATGAAAAGATGAAATCTTACAGAATATTAGTGGAAGTAAAGTTTACAACAAGTTTGATCTAAAATCTAGTTTCTAAAAAATTCAAATATTAGAAAGGGATAGATATAAAACAACTTTTGATACTCTTTTTGGTCAATTTGAATAGAATGTTTTTCCTTTTAAGTTAAAAACTGCTCCTAGCATATTTCAAAAAATGATGAATAAAAAATTTTCCCCTTATTTAGAATTCATAATTATGTACATTGATGACATCTTAGTATTTTACAAATCTTCCAAAAATTACATAAGTCACCTTGAGAAATTCTATAAGGTTGTATATGAGAAAGGCTTAGTACTTTCTAAAAAGAATATGTTTGTATCCAAGGATGAAATTGAATTTTTAGGTGTGACAATCAAGTTTGATGAAGTTGTTATTCAAGATCATATTTTGAAAAATATTAAGAATTTTATTGATATTCTCAAAGATAAGAAGATGCTTCAAAGGTTCCTCAATTGTATTAATTATATAGTTGGATATTACTACAATATTACTCAGGACAGATTATCTAAAAATCCTCCTACATGGTCTGATGAAATGACTACAGTTGTGTAAAGGATTAAGCAGAATTGTCATAATTTACCTCCTTTATCATTACCTAGAAATGGTTTTAAAATTATAAAAATGAATACTTCTGAAAACTTTTGGGGTGTAGTGCTCAAAGAGAAAATGGATGATGGAACAAAAAAACCTTGTAGATTTGCATCTGGAAGTTTTAAGCAGACACAAAAGAATCATCACTCCACTCATAAAGAAATATTAGTTGCAATAAAAGCTAATCAAGCTTTTTATTTTTTTCATTAGATCTAAATTTTTTTATTAGATCTGATTTGAATAATTTTATGAGTATCTTAAATTATTTAGATAATCTGAAAAATGTGTTGCTAATAGGTTAACCAGGTGGGCTACATTTCTAGTAGATTTTGATTTCACAGTAGAATATATAGTTGGAAAAAAGAATTGTCTTGCAAATTTTACTTCTAGAGAAGCAAATATAGAATATCAAGTCATCGAGACATTTACAATTATAGAATTCAGAGAAGATTTTGATGAGCATATATGGAGATCCATTCCATCTATGAAAATAAACTAAATCATGAAATTAATACTTTAATCAAAAGATCGTATGATGCTTTAATTGATTTGAATAATACTCATCTCGGATGGATATTTCAATATCAAGAATGAGTTAGTAAAATATGGTCATCTATCATAATGTTGTATAAAGAATCAGGTAATCCTAGACTCTTGATTGAGTGGTCTAATTTTTGGCCTAACTATAATACTACTATTGAAAAATTTTGGTCATCTGTAGAAATTATGGATTATCTTAGAGAATTTCTTGATTATGTTTTACCTCTAACAGTTTTTGATAATCTTGATGTGCACATATTTCCTGATCAAGTGAGAAATATTTTTATTGCTCTCAGGATACCTTTTAGAGTCAAATTTGAATTATTTTTTGTTCATAATCATCAGGTCAATTTACATGTGAGTTTGTTTCTTGCTCAATCGATTACTACCTTATGGAAATTATTTACTATTTCACATCAAGTAGTCTTTCCAACAACACCATATCGCATTGTTTGAGTACCTTTAGCTCTTTATATTGATGTTGACAATGGAGTTGATGAGAACAACTATTTTGATGATGAAGTAACCATTATTCTCCACAAGGAGAATATGAATTTGTAAATGATTTATATGACTAATTATGGGGTCTATCTATAGGTTGAACATGGGAATGTTATCTTTCTCTTACTTTTGGTGTACCTCACCACTAACTAAAGGCGATATGTTGTCAACCATATTGATAGAATTTTTGTTTGGTTGTGCATAATGGACCCAGTTTCCCACTACTTTTGTAAATTTGTGTTTTGTCCATTGATCTAGAATATTTCTATGGACTATTTATCCCTTCTTTTCCATCTATAAATAGAAGATCATCTTCACATTGAAAAACAAGTTTTTCTTGAGATCTAAATCGGTGTCTAGTGTGTCTGAAAGCATATGCTCTTTGCTTTCCCTTTTAGGATCTTGAAAATTAAAATATTTTTCTTAAGTTTTGTGTAAGATTATTATTATTTATGTAAGATCTTAAACCAATATGTGTGTATTTTGTATATCAGTGTTTAATGGTATCAGAGCCAAGTTAAAATTTCAGTGTAATTCTTAGTTTGTAAATCCTTCTTGATATATCAATAAAATATTTTGCATATTTTATTATCTATATTTGTCTTTGTTAGTTTGGCCAAAATTATATTGTTTTCTTTTTAAATAGTGAAGGGAATGATCTTTTAAAGGTGTATATTGTCATGTGTTGTGGATTTGTTTAGTAGAAACGATAAGAATAAGCAATGGATATGACTAACCAGATGACTACAGACATTATAGGTACTTTTGATGCTTGTAATATTTCTAATATATCGTTAGGATATTTTTTTCTGATAATGAAACATCTATAGATATTGAATAATAAAATCCTATTCCTGAATGGAAATTATCTATGTTAAAATCCAATCAAGTCTATGATAACTCATCTCTTAATTAATCTTCTAGCTAAAACTACTATAAAAGTGTTTGAAAACATATGCTCGTTACTTGCCCTTTCAATATCTTGCAAATCAAAAGCTTTATCTTAGGTTTTGTGTAATATTATTATTATTTATGTAAGATCCTAAACTAATATGTTTGTATTGTGTATATCAATGTTTAATGGTATTAGAGCCAAATTAAAAGTTCAATGTAATTTTCAGTCTATAAATCCTTCTTGATATATCAATAAAATCTTTTTCATATTTTATTATTTATATTTATCTCTTTTACTCTTTCTGAAATTATATCATCTTTATGAAAGTAACGAAGTGAATGATCCTTTAAAGGCATGGATAGTCATGTGTTGTGGATCTGTTTAGTAGTGATAATAAGAACATGCAATAGATATGACTAACTAGATGTCTGCAAACATTACAGGTACTTATGATGCTTGTAATCTTTTTTGATTTATCATTAAGATATTTATTTCTTGTTAATGAAACATCTATAGATATTGAATAAGAAAATCATATTCCTAAATGGAAATCACCTGTGTTAAAATCCAATGAAGTCTATGATAAGTTATCTCTTTTTCATCTTCTTGTTAAGACAACTATAAAAGTGTCTAAAAATATCATAAAATTTAAACAAAATGATGACTATAAATATCATTTACAAATCTTAGATTAAAAGGTTATTAAATAATTAATATCTTAGCATAAATATAAATTTTTACATATAGGTGTTGTGGCTATTTATTTCATTTCTTTGTTCTACAGAGTTATGAATGTAAGCATGATTGGTTGTATCCTATATAATCATCATACATCCTTTACTGCTTGTCTACAAGTTGTAATTCAAATTGGCATTCATGATGGTCACATCTATACAATTATTTATCCTAACTACCTAGTTTCTATACATAAGGAAGCCAACCTAAATAAGGTTCTTAAGTTATTATTGCAAACTCATGGATTAGAAATGATCAAAGGATCTTGTTCACTTGATGTTCAATATCATGTAATGTATCATCTAATAAATACCCTGCATCTTGCTATTAAAAATGGTCCCACTAATGGTAAAAATGTGGTGTGCAGAGCAAATGAGCATAATCAAATTATTCCAGCATAAACTATTTCATAGTCGAAGCTAAATGTCCCTAAAAAATGGATAATTGATATAGAATCTATACAAAAAACTATAAATTCCTTATCCTATGCCACGTCAATTAAATATTTTCCTGATTAATCCATCATTATATTTGATTCTCAAGCCTCTGGCCTAAAAGATCATTTACAAAGTCTACCCTCTACCATTAGGTAATGTCTCCATCTCAAGAAGATGCATGATATTCATATTGGTTCATACTTATGTATTGATTATCAAAAGATAATCAATCGTCCAAATCCTTCTAACATCTATATGATCAAAAAAGATTTTTTTATTAAAAAATTATGTGAAAACAATAAAAATCTTGTGGCAAAAGCAAAGTTATCCAGATGGAAGGAACTTATAGAAAAGATAAAGAATAAGGTCATGTTTGGAAAACTCTTTTAGGAGATGAATCTTATACTGAAAAAGGATTCATTAAAAGTTTTGATTTTTAAAAATACTCTCATAATGGAAAGTACAGAGCTCAAATGCATTATTTGAGATCCACTAATAATAATCTTGATCAGTCCTCTGAGGTTAAATTGATGAATTAGAATAACTTGGCAACTAAATGTTTGAACAATAAGGACTATGAAATACAATATAGTATGTCTCAAGTTTCAAAACTACTGAAAAGGATAGACTTGTATCAAAAGGGAGAAATTACTCAAGCTATAGGTAATCTTCATAGTCTATCTACAAATCATTATGCATAAACAATACAAAAGGATGATATTCTTGATTCCCAAAGTAATGACATAATTAAAGAACAAAGTCATATAAGTACTCAAGTTAGTAATGTTGACACTGGATTAAGTCAATAAACTTTTAAGATTGATCGAATCTAGCAAAGTATAATCCAATTATCTTTAGAATTTGACAACATAGTAAGAGAAGTTTTAAATCAAGTTCTTAAAGTTTATGTCATCCCTAAAATTTTGAAAATTCTAAAGGGATCTAAACAACATACTAAGAAGCCTGAATCTACTCAAGATCCTATTGTGATTGTCCACAATGAAGATTATACCAAAATTAATGAGACATCATAAGATGTGATTAAGATCCAAAGAGAATAATTCAAAAGGACAAAATCCAAGAGTTTGCCTGATACAGAAATATCTTTGGATAAGGTATTATAGGTAGGTATGGCAAAAATAGAACCCTAATAAATAGAATCATATTTTATGAATGCAGATGCTAGCTCATCTTCTAAGCCTCCTTTGAATTCCCAAATTAGAACATTAAACCTACAATCATTTTCCTAAAAATTCAATTGTGAATTTTCTGAAAGGAGAAAATAAATGATTAATGTTATGTTAGCATGGGTTCATAATTAGACATATAGACTCAAAAAGGTTCCCATGTTAGTTACCTGGTAGATTATTAATAGTTTCATAAGAAATATTAAATAATGGTAGGATGTTACTAGTGAAGACTATCATAATGCTATCTATGCACATGACCATCTAGTTGCAACTTGTGTAGTTCACTACTTTTAGAATTATGATAAAAGTTAACAAATCCAAGTTTATGAAAGCACAAATATGTGACATGAGTAGATTAGATGAATATATGTGTTATATGGAAAAATTATTTTATAATTTTGGTGAATTTTTTAATCTTTCATATAAGCTTAGATACATTGAGTCTTTTCTTGAATACTTTACCAATAAATATGAATCTACAATGACTTATCAGTTAGCTCGAATGTCCTTTGGAAGAATAAATCAAAATATCAGAGCTGTCAATGCCCAATTATGTGTTGATAGGAAAAATTATAAGTAAAATCTTAAGTTTCATGAGAAAATTGGTGTTAAGTTCTGTAGTGAACTGAATGATTAGTTTGGTTGTGTGGATGCATATAAATATAGATAATATAGAAGAAAAAATAGGATTATTCATGTAAATGTACTCCACAGAGATATGTCTAGCTATAAAAATAATGAAAATTTAGATATAAATCTAGAAAGAAGAAATTTATTCCTAAAAATATTTTTAGGAAAAAGAAAACATGGTTATCAAAATAAACATGTCAAGTGTTTAATGTACTAAGGAGATCACTATGATAACAAATATCCTAAAAAAATAAAAGAATCTAATAAAGTGAATTTTTTAGCTAGTTATGATCTCAATGAAGATGAATATATTTTAATATCATATGAAGAAGTTATTTATGAGTGTGATATTGTTTGGAATTTAGAAGAAGAATTAGAAAATCAAGTGAATATGAATTTTGTCAATAGTGAGTCAGAATCATAATCCTTAGATTATGATTCAAAAATTGGTTTTCAAATTCTCATGATTTCCACTCTATTTCCTAATGCACATACTTTATCTCAGCAAATTACATATCATAGATAAATTTTCTCAAACTCCAGTGTATATGATTTTCACAATAATGTCTCTTCAACAACAAATTTCTGCATTAGAATAGAAATACACTATGTAACTTGCAAATGAAAAAAGACAGAAAGCAGTTCTTATAGAAAAACACATAAAAAAATTTCCCAAAAATTTTCATCTAAAATGGCTCTTCCCTCTCAAATAGAAGAAGCATAACAACCTGACACTTATGCCAGATTAGTTTTATGTAAGAAAATAATCCATCAGCTTCACATATTCTTAGCCAAAGCCTAAAATGAATTAGAAATTCTTCTTAAAAAAGAAACATTAACTGATGAAGATGAATAATTATTTGAGCAAGATCTTGTTAATGCAACCATTGAGATATAATTTCATTTTGAGGAGGGGGAAACCTCTCTAATAGAAACATCTCAAATATATCAGATATTAGCTCATTTCACAAATAACCATGTTTTTCAAATACAGATTAAATGGGAAGGTTTTAAACTTTACAATTTAGATGTTCTATTAGATATTGGTGTAGATATTTTATTAGCTAGATTTCATATTTTTCTTTCTAATATGTAGCAACTTGATTTTCATAAGTTAACATTCAGTATTAAAATAGTTATTTCATAATTTTCTATGATGATTCTAGTACAGTTTGGTGATTCTATTTACTAGTTCAAATTTGTTCAGCATGAAATACCATCTTATGATATCAAGTTTTTATCTTGTGATAATTTAGACTCATAAAATAATTCTGGCTAACAAGTGTTCTGTGTATGAGAAATCTAATTGTGAATGTATAATACCTCTCATAGAAAATCTAAAAAAGCCTATAAATACCAGATGGATACAGTAGAAGATAAATTTTTGTAGTGTTAGTATTTATTTTATTATAGAAAATATTAAAATGGATTGTTCTAAAAATTCTTTAGCTTTTCAATCTAGAAAGACTCATGAATGTAGAATAAAATTGGAAATGATTAAAGATAATAATTGAAAGGAATTTGAACCAAAGTTTAAAGCACATCATTCTGATATGTTTCCCAATGTCAGAGAAGAATGTTTTAAATAAATTAGTCAGCTTAAAGAACAAGGATTAATTAGATATTATAATATTCCTTGTGCTTGTGAGGCCTTTTATGTGAATAAAATATCTGAACAAGTTAGAGGCAAGAAAATATTAGTTGTGAATTATGTACCTTTGAATAAATATGTTATTCCAATTCAACACTGTATTCCATCAAAAGATGAAATCTTACAGAGGATTAATGGAACTAAAGTTTATATCAAGTTTCATCTAAAATCTAGTTTCTAGAAACTTTAAATAACAAAAAGGGATATATATAAAATAGCTTGTGTTACTCCTTTTGGTCAGTTTGAATGGAATGTTAATCCTTTTGAGTTAAAAATTGCTCCTAGCATATTTCAAGAAATGATGAACAAAATTTATACCCCTTATTCAAAATTTATAATTGCATACATTGGTGACATCTTAATATTTTCTAAATCTCCCAAGGATCACATAAGTCACCTTGAGAAATTTAATAAGGTTGTATATGAGAATGGATTAGTACTTTCTAAAAAGAATATGTTTTTGATAATATAAGGTGGAAAACAAGGGGTCAAACCTTTACAAATCATCAAAAAGAAAACCTAGAGGCATCAACACCAAAGAGCCTTGAAACATAAACAACAAAGCCCACTAAACCATCATAAATAGCACAGATAGCAAAACAAGCCTAAAGACAGTATGTATGAGGAAATAAAGAAAAAATAGATCTAAGGAGAAATATTCTCCCATATTTTAGCCAAAGACTCCATAAATTCATCTAGATTTTTGAAATTCTCATCTCTATCCTCTACAGTTGTAGACTCAAAATCCTACAACATAGAAAGATTAAGTAACACAGTATGCCTAAGCATAGTGGAAATTGAGTGTTCTAGTTTCTTTACATGACCATAGCAATGCCATTCATGTAATCAGCACCTTCCTCTATCTCATCTGCAGCTTCCTCCATAAACATCCTTCTCCCTTCGTTAGCATTAACCATAGGATCACCCACAGCACCACCAAAAGCATCGATCTATTTTTTCCCATTCTTACCCTCTGCATCCTCAGATATATCCTGGATTTCAATAACCTTGGCCTCATCCCCCTGGGTGGATTCTTCAAAAGCACTCTCTGAATAATCAATAAATTTGGTTTTTGGTGCAAGTTTTCCAGCAATCCTCCCTCACCTCCTAACACCAAAGGAAAAATCCTCCTTTTTATCCTTATCAGATAGATTAGTTTTACTGCCCGGTCCCACAGGAGTACTGCTAAGATTTTTAGGGGTCCCCACATCATCCTACATAGTTTCCTCTTCCCCCTCCCTAAGTTTCCTTTTCCTTATCTTCACACTAATTTTAAGGACTAGAGAGTGGGTAGCGGTCCCCATTGTAATCTCCTCATTAGATAGAGAAATGGAACCGGGGACCCCCTTTCATCTTATGAGAAGCAGGGGAAGGGCAAGGCTCTTCAGATACAGCAATATTATCATGTTTGGTAAAAAATTCACCGCTATGAGACTGGATAGGCTTAGGTAGCTCCAGAGCAACGTGGGAATTATATAAGTAGAGAATAAGACCCTGATGCAGGGGAATGGGTTTCTTGAAGGGTTTCTTAGTTGACTTAGCTTTAACTTTAAAAACTAAATGCTCAAGGGAAGACAACAAATAGAACCAGAAGCTAATATGAGCATTGTGTCTAAAATGATTCATTAAAAGAAGATGATAATTGTAGAACCTAGTAAACCTCCCCTCTAGAGTGAAGTATTTCATAAGGAGGAAACACATATCATCCCATGGCTTTGGCATCTTGGCCCATTTGAATCCTCCCTAGTAAAGAACCAGTTCTTCACCTTCCCCAAAGAATAACTTATGGTTAAAATGGTCTACCACTTTTGTTTTCCTTTGCAGCTTGGTCCCCTTAGATGATAGGCCAGTTGCCATAGCAATTTTCTAAAACCTCAAACCCAATTCTCCCATTAGTGACTCTGTGGTTATGCCAAGTCCTAGTGAATTGCTGAGATAGATTTTCATTATATCCATTAAGTTGTTCCAAAAAATGGCTAATGCCACCTTCCGTACAGTAATGCTAGACCATAGCATTATACTTAAACTTTAAATAGTAAATTGGCTCCATTCGAATCCTATCTCCTCCCATTATATCTTTCCAAACAAAGACACAAAACCCCCAAAACTAGATATTCATAAATTTACTGTTAAAGGAGAGATTAACCGTTATGATAAGAAATATGCACATAATATCATTAATAAGAGTTTCCTTTCGAAGGACCAATTGAAGCCTAATCTTCCCATGCTTGAACATGATTACAAGGAGATCTCTATAATTAGTAGATAAGTACCTCGCCTTAACACAAGGGAGTAATAAAGCAAAGATGACATTGAGCAAGTGGAGTACCAAAAACACGTACTTTGATATATGTCATCATCTTCCATAAAATTCATATGTTTATAGTCAATAATGAAATTGAATTCCTAGGTGTGACAATCAAGTCTGATGAAGTTACTATTCAAGATCATATTTTGAAAAATATTAAGATTTTTTTTTTTATATTCTCAAAGATAAGAAGGTGCTTCAAAGTTTCCTTGGTTGTGTTAATTATATAGTTGGATATTACTACAATATTGCTCAAGATAGATTATTATTAAATAAAATATTATCTAAAAATTATCCTACATGGTCTAATAAAATGACTAGAGTTGTGGAAAGGATTAAGCAGAATTGTTAGAATTTACCTCCTTTATCATTTTCTAGAAATGGTTTTAAAATTCTAGAAATAGACACTTTTGAAAACTTTTGGGGTGCATTACTCAAAGAGAAACTGGATGATGTAATAAAAAAAACCTTATAGATTTGCATCTAAAATTTGTAAGCAGGCATAAAAGAATTATCACTCCACTCATAAAGAAATATTAGTTGCAGTAAAAGCTAATCAAGATTTTATGTTTTTCATTAGATTTGAAAAAAAAAATGATTAGATCTGATTTCAATAATATTATGAGTATCTTAAGTTCTTCTGATAATTTAAAAAAAGGTATTGTTAGCAGGTTAACCAAGTGGGATACATTTCTAATAGATTTTAATTTTATAGTAGAACATATAGATGGGAAAAAGAATTGTCTTGAGGATTTTACTTCCAGAGAAGTAAATCTAGAATATCAAGCCATCATGATAGTTATATTTATAGAAGTCTGAGAAGAGTTTGATGATCATAAATGGATATCCATTCCATCTATGGCAAATCAACTAAACTATGAAATCATTACTTTAATTAGAAGATCATATGATGTTTTATTTGATTTGAATAATACTCATCTTGGATGGACATCTCAATTTCAAGAACTAGAAGGTAAAAGATGAGCATCTATCATAATGCTGTATAAAGAATCAAAAAATCATGGGCTCACTAGAATTAATAATCCATTTAAGAATTTTATTCTTAGACATGGATGTGAATTCTTGATTCAATTGTCTACTTTTTAGCCTAATTTTAATCTTGTTAAAATTTTTTGGTTATATGCATAAATTCTTGATTATCTTAGAGAATTTATTGATTATGTTTTATTTTTAAAGGGTTCTAATAATCCTTATGTGCACATATCTCTTGATCAAGTGAAAAACATTTTTATTGCTCTTAGGATACCTTTTAGAGTCAAATTTGAATTATTTTTTGTTCATAATAATGAGGTCAATTTACATGCCAGTTTGTTTCCTGCTCAACTGATTATTGCCTTATGGAAATGATTTACTATTTCACATTAAGCAATCTTTCCACTGACACCTCCAAGTCACATTGTTCAAGTACCTTTAGCTCTTTATCTTGATGTTGACAATGGAGTTGATGAGAATAAGTATTCTGATGATGAAGCAACAATTTTTCTTCACAAGGAGAATATGAATTTTTAGATGATTGATATGACTACTTATGGGGTCTATCCATAGGCGTGAATGGGCACATTATCCCTATTTTACTTTTGGTGAACCTCATGACTAACTAAAGGCGGTATGCTATCGGCCTTATTATCAAACATTTTGTTTGGTGGTGTGTATTGGACCTAGTTTCCCACTACTTTTGTAACTTTTTATTTTGTTCATTGATCTAGCATCTTGCTGTGGACTATTGATATCTTCTTTGAAATCTATAAATATAAGATCTTCATGTTGAAAAACAAATTTTGATTGAGATTTAAGTCAATGCCTAGTGTGTCTAAAAGCGTATGCTCTTTGATTGCCCTTTTGAGATCCTGAAAATCAAACGGTCTTTTAGGTTTTGTGTAAGAAATTTTATTATTTATGTAAAATCCTAAACTGATATGTGTGTATTATGTATATCAGTGTTTAATGGTATCAGAATTGTCAATGCCCAATTACATGCTGATAAAACAAGCATAAAAAAAACTCTTAAGTTTTATAAGCAAATTAGTGTTAAGTTCTATAATGAACTAGATGATTAGTTTGGTTATATGGATGTATATAAATATAGACAGTATAGAAGAAAAAAATAAGATTATTCATGTAAATGTACTCTACAGAGATATGTTTAGTCAAAAAAATAATGGAAACCTAGATATAAATCTAGAAATGATAAATTTATTCTAAAAGAATTTTTAGGAAAATAAAGCATGGTTATCAAAAGAAACTTGCCAAGTGTTTTCTATGCCAAGCAGATCACTATGCTAACAAATGTCCTCACAAAAGAAAGGAATCTAAAAAAGTGTATTTCTTAGCTTGTTATGATCTCAATGAATATGAATATATTTTAATCTCAGATGAAGTACTTTATAAGTTTGATATTTTTTGGAGTTCAGAAGAAGAAGAATCAAAAAATCAAGTGAATATGAATTTTTTCAATAGTGAGTTAGAATCAAAATCCTCATATTATGATTCAAAAATTGGTTTTCAAATTCACATGATTTCCACTCTATTTCCTAATGCACTTACTTTATCTCAGTAAATTGCATATCTTAGACACAATTTTTTTTAAATTTCAGTCTATATGATTTCTAGAATAATATCTCTTCAACATTAAATTTCTATATTAAAACATAAATACACTATGCAACTTGCAAATTAAAAAATATAGAGAATGATTCTTATAGAAAAACATAAAAAAATTGCCCAAAAATTTTCATCTAAAATACCTCTTTCCTCTTAAAAAAATAAGCATATGACCCTGACACTTATGTCAAATTAATTTGGCATAATAAAAGAATACATCAGCTTCAGATATTCTTAGCCAAAGCCCAAAATGAATTAGAAATTCTTCTTAAGGAAGAAGCATTAGCTGATGAAGATGAATAATTATTTGAGCAAGAACTTGTTAATCCAACCACTAAAATAGAATCTCATTTTGATGAGGGGGAACCTCTCAAATACATTAGATATTAACTCATTTAAAAATAACCATGTTTATGAAATACAGATTAAGTGGAAAGGTTTTAAACCTTACAGTTTAGATGTTCTACTAAATACTGGTGTAGATATTTCTTTAGCTAAATTTCATATTATTCCTTCTGATAAGTGGCAACTTGATTTTCATAAGTTAACATTCAATACTAAAATAGTTATTTTATAATTATTTGTAATGATTTTAGTATAGGTTGGTGATTCTATTTATCAATTCAAAATTATTCAACATGAAATGTCATCTTATGATTTGATGATAGATTCAAATAATTTGTCAAATTTTTATCCTATGACAATTCAGCCTCATGAAATAATTTTGGCTAACAAGTATTATCTATTTAATAAATCTAAATATGAATATAGAATACCTCTCATAAAAAATCCAAAAAATCTTTTGAATACCAGATAGATATAGTAGAAGATAAATCTATGTAGTGTTAGTATTGATCCTATTGTAGAAAAGATTAAAATGGATTGTTGTTCTAAAAATAATTTAGCTTTTCAATCTATAAAGACTCATGAATGCAGAATAAAATTAAAAATGATTAAAGAATGGAAAGGAAGATAAACCAAAGTTTAAAGCACATCATTATGGTATGTCTTCCAGTCTCAATGAATAATGTTTTACAAAAAAAATAGCCAACTTAAAGAACAAAGATTAATGAGATATTCTAATAGTCCTTGCACTTGTGAGGCATTTTATGTGAATAAAAGATCTGAACAAGTTATAGAAAATAAAAGATTAGTTGTGAATTACGTACTATTGAATAAATATGTTATTCTAGTTCAACACCCTATTCCATCAAAAGATAAAATCTTACAGAAGATTAGTGTAAGTAAAGTTTACAACAAGTTTGATCTAAAATATGGTTTCTATTAAATTCAAATAGTAGAAAGAGATAGATATAAAATAGCTTTTGTTACTCTTTTTGGTTAGTTTGAATGAAATGTTCCTCCTTTCGGGTTAAAAATTGCTCCTCTAATATTTCAATAAATTAAAAGATAATTAATAAGAACAAGGTCATGTTTGGAAAACTCCTTTAGGAGATGAATCCTATACTAAAAAAATATTCCCTAAAAGTTTTGATTTTAATCAATACTTTTCTAATGGAAAGTATAGAGCTCAAATGTATTATCTGAGATCCATTGATAAGAGTCTTGATCAATCATTTAAGGTTAAATTGATGAATTAGAATAACTTGGCAACTAAATGTCTAAACAATAAGGTCTCTAAAATTCATGACAGCCTATCTCAAGTTTCAAAACTATTGAAGAGCATAGACTTGTATCAAAAGGGAGAAATTGCTCAAGCTATTGGTAATCTTCATAACTTTTTTACAAATCATTATGCTCAAACAATACAAAAGGTTGATATTCACGATTCCCAAAGTATTTCCATAATTAATTAATAGAGTGAGATAAGTACTCAAGTCAATAATATTGGCACTAGATTAAGTCAACATACTTCTAAGATTGATCAAATCTAGCAAAGTATAAGCCAGTTATCTTCAGAATCTGATAACCTAGTAAGAGAAGTTCTAAATCAGGTTCTTAAAGTTTATGTCATCCTTAAAATTTTAGAAACTTTAAAAAGATCTGAACAACATACTAAGCATCCTAAATCTTCTCAAGAGCCTATTATGATTATCTACAATGAATATTATACCAAAAGTAATGAGACATGGAAAGATGTGATTAAGCTCTAAAGAGAATCATTCAAAAAGATAAAAGCCAAGAGTTTGTCTGGTATAGAAAGATATTTGGATAAGATATTCCAGGTAGGTATGGCAAAAATAAAAACCCAAAAAATTGAATCATATTTTATGAATCTAGATGCTAGCTCATCTTCTAGGCCTCTTTTTGATTCCTAAATCAGAACATTAAACCTACAACCATGTTTTTATAAATTCAACTGTGAGCCTCTTTAATGAAAAAAAATGACTCATGTTATGTTAGCATGGGATCATAATCAAATATATGGATGTAGAAAGGATCCAATGTTAGTTACCCAGCAAATTAATAATAGTTTCATAAGAAATATTAAAGAATTATGGGACACTCTGGTGAAGATTATCATAATGTTATCCATGCACATGACCAACCAGTTACAACTTTATGTAGTTCACTACTTTCAAAATTTGTTGGTACTATAGACAATGAAAAAGAATCTAACAAATCTAAGTTTATGAAAGCGCAACTATGTGACATGAGTAGATTGGATGAATATATGTGTTATATGGAAAATCTATTTTATAATTCTAGTGAAATCTTCAATCCTACATATAAGCTCAGATACATTAAGTCTTTTCCTAAATACTTTGCCAATAAATATAAATTTGTAGTGGGTGATCATTAGTTGAAATGTTTTTTGAAAGAATAAATCAAAATATCAAAGATGTTAATGCGTAATTGTGTGCTGATAGGAAAAAACATAAGGAAACTCTTAAGTTTCATAAGAAAATTGGTGCTAAGTTCTATAATGAACTGGATGATCAGTTTGGTTGTATGGATGCATATAAATATAGATAGTATATAAGAAAGAAAAAAGATTATTCATGTAAATATACTCCACAAAGATATGTCCAGTCAGAAAAATAATGAAAAACTAGATATAAATCTAAAAAGGAGAAATTTATTCCTAAAAAGATTTTTAGGAAAAGAAAACATGGTTATCAAAATAAACTTGTCAAGTGTTTTATGTGCCAAAGAGATCACTATGCTAAAAAAATGTCCTAATAAACAAAAAGAGTCTTAGAAAAGAAATTTCTTAGCTAGTTATGATCTCAATGAAGATGAATATACTTTAATCTCAAATGAAGTACTTTATGAATATGATATTGTTTGGAATTCAGAAGAAGAAGAATTAGAAAATCAAGTGAATATGAATTTTGTCAATAGTGAGTCAGAATCAAAATCCTCAAATTATAACTTAAAAATTGGTTTTCAAATTCACATGATTTTCACTCTATTTTTTTATGCACGTACTTTATGTCAGCAAATTGCATATCTTAGAGACAAATTTGCCCAACCTCCAATCTATATGATTTCCACAAGAATATCTCTTCAAAAGCAAATTTTTGCAAGATAACAAAAATGCACTATGCAATTTATAAATGAAAAAAGACAGAGAGCATTTCTTACATAAAAATACATTAAAAATTTTCCTAAGAATTTTCATCTAAAATCCCTCTTCCCTCTCAAATAGAGGAAGCATACAATCCTGAAACTTATGTCAGATCAATTTGACGTAAAAAAATAATACACCAACTTTAGATATACTTAACCAAAACCTAGAATGAATTATAAATTCTTCCTAAAGAAAAAATATTAGCTAATAAAGATGAACAATTATTTAAACAAGAACTTGTTAATGCAACCACTGAGATAAAATCTCATTTTGAAGAGAAAGAAACCTATCATAGGTACTATATATGTGTATATAGTACCCATATGTGTGTGTGTGTGTGTGTGTGTGTGTGCGCGCGCGCGCGCATACTAATACCCATATATATGTGGATACTATATATATAGTTACTTATTTTATATATGAGTATCATATATATAGTACCTACAATTATATGTATATATAAGTACTATATATACATAGTATTTATATATATGTGGTTATTATATATGGGTACTATAATATAATATCCATATATATATGGGTACTATGTATATAGTACCCATACATATATGGGTTATATATATATATATATATATTACAATTATATGTATATATAAGTACTATATATACATAGTATCTATATGTATGTGGTTATTATATATGAGTACTATAATATAATATACATATATATATGGGTACTATGTATATAGTACCCATACACATATGGGTATATATATATATATATATATATATATATATATATATATATATATGTATGTATGTATGTATGTATGTATGTATGTATGTATTACATGTATGTATGTATGTATGTATGTATTACATACATGTATGTATGTATGTATGTATGTATGGGTACTATATACATACTACCCATATATATATGGATATTATATTATAGTACCCATATATAATAACCACATATATATATAGATACTATGTATATATAGTACTTATATATACATATAATTGTAGGTACTATATGCATAGTACCCATATATATATGATAGTACCCATACATATATGGATATTATATTATAGTACCCATATATAATAACCACATATATATAGATACTATGTATATATACTACTTATATATACATACAATTATAGGTAATATATACATAGTACCCATACATATATAGATATTATATTATAGTACCCATATATAATAACCACATATATATAGTACTATATATATGTGGTTATTATATATGGGTACTATAATATAATATCCATATATGTATGGGTACTATGTATATAGTACCCATATATATATATATATATATATATATATATATATATATATATATATATATATATATATATATATATATATATATATATCTGTGTGTGTGTGTATTACATATAATATTCATATATATATATATATATATATATATATATATATATATATATATATATATATATATATATATATATATATATATATATATAGTACTCATATATATGAGTATTGTATATGGATACTTTATATATATAATGGGTAACTATATATAATTACCTATTATATATAGATTACCTATATATATATGGATGAGTACTATATATAAAGTACTCATATATATATGGGTAACTATATATAGTACCCATATATATGTGTGTATATATGGATATTATATTTAATACTCATATATAATGATGGGTACTCTATATATAGTATTCATACACACACACACATATATATTATGGGTAATTATATATAGAACTACCCATTATGAGTATTATATATAGAGTACTCATATATATGTGGGTCCTATATATAGTATTTATATATATAATGGGTAACTATATATATTATATAATAGTATCTACATATATGTAAAGATTTATTTTTTGCTAGATCCATTTTATATTTAAATTTTTTTTTAATTTTTTTTAAGAGGTATTATGCACTCATATTTGGATTTTTTGTACAAAGAATACTTATTAGCCAGAACGATTTCATGAGGTATAATAGTAACAAGATATAGACTTGACAAATTGGATCATAAACTAGATGATGTGGAGGTGTTGGAGAGAATACGGCTTCATGAGTAATGGGAAAGCTTTTCCATAGAGCCATTAACGGTTGGGCTGGAAACAAACTACTATGCAAATTTATCTAATGATTATGAATTAAAAATAATTCAAATTTTATCCTAAAAGAAATCCTTAGAGCAATAAAAATATTCCTAAGCTAATCTAGAGTAATATGCACATCAGGTTCTTCAAATGCCTTGAGAGGAAGAACATAGTGTAAAAATTTCTTTAAAAAGTCTAGAATTTCATCAGATAACCAAAAAAATTCATTTGCCAAATTATATTGTTGCTAGAAAGAAGACCACTAGATAAGAAACTCAAATCCTTGTCTTAGTATGAAATTTTTGAATGGATTATTAGGTCCACATAGTCAAGGATTGTTATTTTCATGATAGAGCACAATTACTGAAGACCATCTTTTACCATTAGGTTCTTGAAACTAGGATGTCCATCCTGGATGTGAATTAGTAAGATCAATAGAGGATTCATAGGATTTTCTTACCAGAACATTGGCTTCATTTTTAGTTGATTGGCTATTAAAGGAATTGATCACCATATATGTTCATAGAATTCTTCTCGCATTTTTGTCACAACCATGCTAACTAAATATTCTGAAATTGCTTCTCTAGATAAAAAATATGCTAAGCAATTCTTTTTTTCAGCAATATGCTCTACTGTAAAATCAAAATCTAATAGAAATGTAGCCCACCTGGTTAACCTGCTAGCAACATCTTTTTTCATATTATCAAAAGAATTTAAAATACTCATAAAATTATTTAAATCAGATCTAAGTAAGAATTTTCAAGATCTAATAAAGAACATAAAAGCTTGAATAGCTTTTATTTCAGCTAAAAAAAATTTATGAGTTGAATGATAATTCTTCTTTGTCTATTTGAAACTTTCTAAAGCAAACTTACAGAGTTTTTCTATACCATCTACCATTTTTTTCTTTAAAACTACACCCCAAAAGTTTTCAAATACATCAGCTTCTATAATCTTCAAACCATTACCAGGTAAAGATAATGGAGGAAGTTTCTAACAATTTTATTTAATTCTCTGAATTGCCTTAGTCATTTCATTGTTCCATGTAGGAGGATTTTTGGATAATCTTTTATTGAGCAGCAATCTATCTTGATCAATATTGTAGTAGTAACTAGCTACATAATTTACACAACCAAGAAATCTTTGAAGCATTTTTTTCTCTGTAAGGATATCAAAGAAATTCTTAATATTTTTTAAGATATGTTTCTGAATAGAAATTTCTCCATATTTTATAATAACACCTAAGAATTCAATTTCAGCTTTGCACACCGTTATCTTCTTCTCAGAAAGTACCAATCCATTTTCATATATAGTCTGATAAAAAATTTCAAGAGGATTTATATGATCTTTTGGAGATTTACAGAATACCAAAATATCATCAATATAAACAATTATGAATTCAGAATGAGATGCAAAGATTTTGTTCATCATCTCCTGAAGTATACTTGGAGTAGTTTTTAAACCAAAAGGAAGAACATTCCATTCATACTGTCTAAATGGAGTGATAAAATTTGTTTTATACCTATCCTATTTTTAAACCTATATTTGTCAGAATCCAAATTCTATATCAAACTTACTGTATATCTTACTCCCATTGATTCCTTGAAGAATTTCATCTTTAGAAGGAATAGGATGTTGGACTAGGATTACATACTTATTCAGAGATACATAATTCACCACTAATCTTGTATTTCCTCTGACTTGTTCTGATCTTTATTTACATATAAAGCTTCACATGCCCAAAGACTAGTAGAATATTTAATTAATCCTTGTTTCTTTAACTGGTTAATTTCTCTGAAACATTCTTCACATAAGTTAGGAGACATACCTGAGTGATGAGCTTTGAACTTAGGTTCAACATCTTTTCCATTTTTATCCTTAATCATTTTTAATTATATTCTACATTAATGAATTTTTCTAGACTGAAAAGCTAAAGGATTTTTTGAACAACAATCCTTTTTTATTTTCTCAATGATGGGATCAATACTAGCACTATAAAGATTTATTTTTTGTTGTATCCATCTTGTATCTATAACTTCTTTAGATTTTATTTAAGCGGTATTTTGCACTCATATTTGGATTTTTTGTACAAAGAATACTTATTAGCCAGAATGATTTCATGAGGCTGAATAGTAAAAGGATACATTATTTCTAAATTATTTGATACTATCATCATGTCATATGAGGGCATTCCATGCTGAATGACCTTAAACATATAAATAAATTCTCCAAACTATACTAGAACTAATACAGATAATTTTAATATAACAGTCTTAGTGTTGAATGTTAACTTATAAAAATCAGATGGCCACATGTCAGAAAGAATAACATGAAATCTAGCAAGAGAAAAATCTGCACCATTGTCAAACAAGACATCTAGACTGTAAGACTTGAAACCTTCTCATTTAATCTGAGTTTTAAAAATAGAATTACTTAATAAGTGTGCAAAAATATGATAGATTTTATTACTCTATAATTTATGACCATTTTCCCCCTCCTTAAAATGAGACTCTATCTCATTTGTGAATTGAACTAGTTCTTGTTCAAATAATTGTTCCTCTCCATCAGCAAGAGCTTCTTCTTTTAAGAGAATTTCTAATTCTCTCTGAGCTTTATCTAGGAAAAGTTGAAGCTAATAAATTATTTTCTTATGCTAGAAATATCTAGCATAAGTATCAAGCTGATAAGCTACATCAATCTTAGAATGAAAATGCTCATGAGGAAACATATGAGAACATTTCTTTACAGGAACTTTTTTTGCCTTTTCTCATTAGCCAACGAGATTTGATATTTTTGTTCTAATGCAAAAATTTGTTGTTAAATAGACATTCTTAAAGAAACTATATATATAGGTGTTTGATCATACTTGTCTTTCAGATATGAAAGTTCTTAGGATAAATTAAATGCATCAGGAAATGGACTTGAAATCATATGAATATGAAACCCTACCTCTGAATCATAATTTGAAGATTCTGGTTCAGAATCACTACTAAATAAATTCATGTTGACCTGATTGTCTGATTCATTAGTATCTCTATCCCAAATAATATCTGATTTATATAAAACCTCTTCATCAAAAATAAACATATATTCATCTTCATTCAGATCATGGTTATCTAAAAAAATTACTTTCTGAGATTCCTTCTTCTTATTAGGACACTTATTAGCATAATGATCTCCTTGACACAAGAAACATTTAACAGACTTCTTTTGATATCCATGTTTTCTCTTTCTAAAAATTCTCTTGGGAATGAATTTCTTTTTCCTAGATTTATATCTAGGTTTCCATTGCCTTTCTTCTTCGAAAATTTTCTGAGAGCACTTGCAAGAATAATTATTTTTATTTCTTTTGTATTATCTATATTTTTTTGTATCTATACACCTAAAACAAAAATTATCATCTAGGGTGTTGCAGAATTTAGCTCCAATTCATTTATGGAACTTGAGAGTTTTTTTTTGGGCCTTTCTTTCAGCACATAGCTAGTTATTTATAGCTTTGATATTCTGATTTATTCTACCAAAAGATATAGTAGATAATTCATCCTTCATAATAGCTTTATACTTGTTTAAAAAATATTTTGAAAAAGATTCAATATATCTTAGCTTATATGCAGGATTAAATATTTTACCAATATTATAGAACAAATTTTTCATGTAGCACATATATTCATCTATCTTTGTCATGTCACATAATTGTGCTTTCATGAACTTAGATTTACTAGCTTATTTCTCATTATCAAGAGTTCTTACAAATTTTGATAATAATGCATTACATAATGTAGAGACAGGTTGATCATGAGAATAAATGGTAGTGTAAAATGATTCACCACATGCATCCCACTATTCGTTGATGCTTTATATGAATCCATTTGATATCTGTTGAGCAACTATAAATGGATCCTTTTTCATTCCATAAATTTGTACATTTACCCAAGATAACATAGCATGGATCTTTTCTTTTCTTTTTTCTGGTGGTTCATAATTAAACTTCCAAAAGAATGGTTATAGATTAATAGTTCTTATTTGAGAATATAGGGGAGGCCTAGAAGAAAAAATAGTTTCTAGATTGAAGTATGTTTATGCTTAATGAGGTTCTATTTTATCCATACCTATCTAAAAAATTTATCCAAAGATTTTTCTATATATGGTAGACTCTTAACTTTAACCTTTTTTTAAAAAATTCTTTGAATTTCAAGCATATCTTGCCAGGTTTTAGTGATTTTAATATAATCTTCATCATGAAGAACAATAGACTCTTTGGATGGATCAATCTATCTAGGATGTTGTTTAGATTTTCTCAAAAAATTTAAAAATTTTGGAATGATGGTGACTTTAAGAGCTTGTTATACTATTTCTCTAACAATACTATTTGAAGTGGAACTTAGCTAACGTATACTATGATGCATCTAAGCTTGTTTATCTTCAATGGCTTCTATTTGAGGCAATATTTTATCCATATTTGGATTTTGCTGAGTAACTATATTTCCTGAAGATAAACTATCAAATAATATCTACTACTAATTTTTTAAACTAGTAACAAAATCATCAATCTTTTGTATGATTTGAATATGATGAGTTGCAATGGATTCATGCAGGTTACCAATGGCTTGAATAATATTTATTTTCTAATATAATTTTATACTTATAAGCAACTTTAAAACTTGAGACAAACTCTCTTGTATTTCAAAGACCTTATTGTTTAAACATTTAGTTGCCAAGTTATTCTAGTTCATCAACTTTGTTTCTATGGACTAATCAAGGCTTTTATCTGTAGACCTCAAATAATACATTTGGGCCCTAAACTTGCCATGAGAGGAATACTGATCAAAATTTATAAGTTTTGGAAAACCTTTCTTTGTATAACATTCATCTCCTAATGGAGTTTTCTAGATATGGCTTGTTTCTTTAGATGATGTTCCCTCCATATTAATTTTATTAGCCTCAACTATAAGTTTTTTATTTTTCTCTAGATGTTTCTCTAAATCCAAATCTCTTCTAGTCATATGGATGCTAGATTGATTTGGATGGTTGATTATCTTTTGACAGTCAATGCAATAAAAAGAGTCCATCAGAGGATCAAGAATATTTCTCAAATGTAGACAGGGATTACTACAAGAGGATTGAGATGATTGTAGTTACAGAGCTTGCATATGATTTTTTAACCTATTCTAAGAATCAAATCTAATTATGGATTTATCTAGCAAGTCTTTGATAGAGGTAGCCAAAGATAAAGATTTTCTAGGCTTTTGAACAAAATTTATGTCAATAATCTATTATCTTGGAAATTTCAAATTGGTCCAAGATATAGATTCAACTAAAATAATTTGACTATTTTCAGTAGCTCAACACACCACACTTTTGCCTTGTGTGAGACTATGTTTAACAGTAGGGTGTAAGGTATTTGTTAAGTGACACATGACCTAATATTTAACAAGGGGACAAGATCTAGGGATCATTTCTAAACCATGGGTTTGAATAAAAAGCTTTAGTACTTTGTTGATATTTTCTTCATCATGAATGGCAATAGGGTAGTTAGGATATGTAGTTGTATAAATAGGGCCATCATGTAAACCAGTCTAGATAGCACTTTGCAAGCAAGAACTAAAACTAGTGTGTTGATTATCAAGGATACAACCTAAGAGACTAACATTAATACATCTTCGAGAAAAATGAAAAATACCAATAGTAACAACACTTATATGAAGAAACTTATATTTAGTCTAAGCTTTTAATTGGTGAATAGTTTTATTATCTACAATTTGAAGATGATACTTATAATCATCAATTTGCTTGACTTTGATGATGTTTTTAGAAACTTTAATATTAGTTTTAACAAGCAGATGAAAAGGAAAATAGTATCGTATAATTTTGTGGCTTTTTGAGTACGTAATTTCCATTCAAGACTAGGATTTTCTTCATTAATTTTTATAGTTACTTCATTTGCAATGTAAAATGAATCAATAGATATATCAGAAAGAGAGACAATATCAATTATACCTATGTTATCTGTAGTCATCTAGTTTGATGCATCTATAGTCTTCATATTGTCAGTACTATATGGATCCACAATGATGCCTTCTTCATGGCTTTTATAGGATCATTCCCTTCCCTATCATGGAAAGAATAAATGGATACAATATGCCAAAATAAAAATAGGATAGAATATAGGTAACAAAATATATTATATTATATTTATATAACAAGATGTTTACAAAAGCAATAATAGAACATGACTCTAATACTAAAAGGGTATGCCTACCTATGCATGCCTATGGATAAAATATTGCCTCAAATAGAAACCATTGAAGATAAACAAGCTTAGATGCAGCATAGTATAAGTTAGCTAAGTTCTACTTCAGAGAGTATTATTAGATAAATAGTAGAATAAGCTCTTAAAGTCACCACCATTCTAGAAATTTTAGAATTTTTGAGAAAATATGAACAACATCCTAGACAAATTGAGCCATCCAAAAAGTCTATTATTCTTCACGATGAATATTATACTTAAAACACTGAAACCTGACAAGATGTGCTTAAAATTCAAAGAGCATCTTTTAAAAAGGCTAAGGCTAAGAGTCTACCAAATACAAAAAAAAATTTGGATAAATTTTTTTAGATAGGTATGGCTAAAATAAAACCTCATGAAGTAGAAGCATACTTCAATCCAGAAATTGGTTCTTCTTCTAGGCCTTCCCTAGATTTTTAGATAAGAACTATGAATCTACAACCATTCTTTTGGAAGTTTAATTGTGAACCTCTAGAAAAAAAGAAAGAAATGATCCATGTTATGTTAGCTTGGTAAAATATACATATTTATGGAATGAAGAAGGATCCATTTAGAGTTGCTCAACAGATATCAAATGGATTCATAGGAAATATCAAAGAATGGTAGGATGCATGTGGTGAATCATTTCACACTACCATTTATTCTCATGATCAACCTATCCCTGCATTATGCAATGTATTATTATTAGAATATGTAGGAACTCTTGATAATGAGAAAGCATAATTATGTGATATGACAAGGATAGATGAATATATGTGCTACATGGAAAATTTGTTCTACAATACTGGTGAAATATTTAATCCTGCATACAAGCTAAGATACATTGAATCTTTTCTAGAATATTTTGTAAATAAGTATAAAGATGTTATGAAGGATGAATTATCTACTATGTCCTTTGTTAGAATAAATCAGAATATCAAAGCTGTAAATAACCAGCTATGTGCTGAAAGAAAGACCCAAAAAGAAACTCTCAAGTTTTATAAATAAATTGGAGCTAAATTTTGCAACACCCTAGATGATAATTTTGGTTTTGGGTGTATAGATGCACAAAAATATAGATAATATAAAAGAAATAAAAATAATTATTCGTGAAAGTGCTCTCCTAAAAAAAAATTCCAAGAAGAGAGGCAATGGAAACCTAGATATAAATCTAGGAAAAAGAAATTCATTCTCAAGAAAAAATTTAGAAAGAGAAAACATGGATATCAAAAGAAGCCTGTTAAATGCTTCTTGTGCCAAGGATATCATTATGCTAATAAGTGTCCTAATAAGAAAAAGGAATATAAGAAATTAAATTTCATAGATAGCCATGATCTGAATAAAGATGAATATATTTTGATTTTTGTTGAAGAAGTTTTATATGAATCAGATATTATTTGGGATACAAATACTAATGAATCAGATAATCAGGTCAACATGAATTTTGTCAGTAGAGATTCTAAACTAGAATCTCTAGAATATTATTCAGAGGTAGGGTTTCATATTCATGTGATTTGAATTCCATTTCTTGATGCACTTACTTTATCCTAGCAACTTTTATATCTGAAAGACAAGTATGATCAAACACCTGTATATCTAACTTCTAAAAGAATGTCTATTCAACAACAAATTTCTGCATTAGAACAAAAATATCAAATGTAGTTGGCCAATGAGAAAAGGAAAAAAAAAGTTCTTGCAAAGAAATTTTCTCATATGTTTCCTAATGAGCATTTTCATTCTAAGATAGATGCAACTTATCAGCTTGATACTTATGCTAGATCTTTTTGACATAAGAAAAGAATTCATTAGCTTCAACTTTTATTGGATAAAGATTAGAGAGAATTAAAAACTCTCTTCAAAGAAGAAGTTTTTGTTGATGAAGAGGAATAATTATTTGAACAAGAACTGGGTCAAGTCACAAATGAGATGAATTCTCATTTTCAAGAGGGGAAAATAGTCATAAATTATAGAATAATCAAATCCATCATATTTTTGCACATTTCACAAATAATCATGTCTATGAAATTTAGATTAAATGAGAAGGTTTCAAGCCTTACATTCTATATGTATTGTTAGACACTGGTGCAGATATTTCTCTTGCTAGATTTTATGATATTCCTTCTGACGTGTGACAATCTAATTTTCATAAGTTAGCATTCAACACTAAGACTACTATATAAAAATTATTTGCATTGGTTCCAATACAATTTGAATAATCTATTTATATGTTAAGGTCATTCAACATGAGATGCCCTCATATGACATGATGATAGGATCAAATAATTTATGAAGCCTATATCCTATTACTATTCAGCCTCATGAAATCATTCTGGGTAATAAGTATTCTTTATACAAAAATTAAAAATATGAGTGCAAAATACCTCTTAAATAAAAGCTAAATAATGTTATAGATACAAGATAGATCCAACAAAAAATAAATCTTTGTAGTGCCAGTATTGATCCCATCATTGAGAAAATAAAAAAGGATTGTTGTTCAGAAAATCTTTTAGATTTTCAGTCAAAAAAAGGTTATGAATGCAAAATAAAATTAAAAATGATTAAGGATAAAAATGGAAAAGATGTTGAACCTAAGCTCAAAGCTCATCACTCAGGTATGTGTCCTAGCTTACGTGAAGAATGTTTTAGATAAATTTATTAATTAAAGAAATAAGGATTAATTAGAGATTCTACTAGTCCTTAGACATGAAAAGATTTCTATGTAAATACAAGACCAGAATAAGTCAGAGAAAAGAAAAGATTAGTGGTGAATAATGTACCTCTAAATAAGTATGTAATCCCAGTCAAACATTCTATTCCTTCTAAAGATGAAATTCTTCAAAGAATCAATGGGAGTAAGGTATACAGTAAGTTTTATTTAAAACCTAAATTTTGATAAATAGAGGTTGTAGTGCAGGATAGGTATAAAACAACTTTTATCACTCTATTTGGACAATATGAATGGAATGTTCTTCCTTTTGGTTTAAAAACTACTCCAAGTAAATTTCAAGAGATGATGAACAAAATCTTTGCATCTCATTCTAAATTCATAATTGTTTATATTGATGATATTTTGGTATTCTATAAATCTCAAAAAGACTATATAAATCATCTTGAAAATTTTTATCAGACTGTATATGAAAATGGCTTGATACTTTCTGAGAAGAAAATGATGGTGATCAAAGATGAAATTAAATTCCTAAGTGTTATCATAAAATCTAGAGACATCATTATTCAAGAACATATCTTAAAAAATATTAAGAATTTCTCTGATATCCTTACAGATAAAATAATGCTTCAATGATTTCTTGGTTGTGTAAATTATGTAGCTGGTTACTAATACAATATTGCTCAAGATAGATTGTTTCTCAATAAAATATTCTTCAAAAATCTTCCTACATGGAACAATGAAATGACTAAGATAGTTTAGAGAATTAGAAAAAATTGTCAGAAACTTCCTCCATTATCTTTACATAGCAATGGTTTGAAGATTATAGAAGTTGATGCATCTAAAAACTTTTGAGGTTCAATGTTAAAGGAAAATTGGTAGATGGTACAAAAAAACCCTATAGATTTGCTTTAGAAAGTTTCAAATAGGCACAAAAGAATTATCATTAAACTCATAAAGAAATTTTAGCTACAATAAAAGCTATTCAAGATTTTATGTTCTTTATTAGATCTTAAAAATTCTTGCTTAAATTTGATTTGAAAAATTTTATGAGTATTTTAAATTCTTCTGATAATCTAAAAAAATATGTTGCTAGCAGGTTAACTAGGTGGACTATACTTTTATCAAATTTTGATTTTACAGTAGAGCATATTATTAAAAAAAGAAATTGCTTAGCAAATTTTGTATCTAGAGAAACAAATTTAGAATATTCAATCAGCATGGTTGTGATAGAAATATGAGAAGAATTCCATAAACATATTTAGTGATTAACTCCTTCAGTGGCCAATCAGCGATAAAATGAAGCCAATGCTCCGGTAAGAAAATCCTATGAAGTCTCTGTTGATCTTAATAAGTCATATCTAGGATGGACATCCCAGTTTTAAGAACCTAATGGTAAATTATGGACTGCATTAATTATGCTCTATTATGAAAATAGCAATCCTAGACTATGTGGACCTAATAATCCATTCAAAAATTTCATACTAAGATAAGGATTTGAGTTTCTTATCCATTGGTCTTCTTTTTGGCCATAATATAATTCAGCAAGGAAAACTTGTTGGTTATCTGATGAAATTCTAGTCTACTTAAAGGAATTTTTAGACTATGTTCTTCCTCTCAAGGCATTTGAAGAACCCTGATGTGCATATTTCTCTAGAATATCTAAGAAATATTTTTATTGCTCTAAAGATTTCTTTTAAGATAAAATTTGAATTATTTTTAGTTTAGAATCATTAGATAAATTTGCACAACAGTTTATTTCCAACCCAACTACTAGCAGTTCTATGGAAAAGGTTTACCATTTCTCATGAAGTTGTATTCCCTCCAACACCTCCAAGTCATCTAGTTCATGTTTCATTAGCTATGTACCTTGATGATGATGATCATACTAAATAAAATATGATATACTCTCCATTTCTATATCATCATTATGACTCTGAAGATAATCATTATTCCCCACAAAGAGAATATGAATTTGTCAATAATGACTAATGTGATTGAATAACTACTTATGGGTTCTGTTTATAGGCATGAATGTGGGCATGATATCCTTCTTTTATTATTATATAGACCTCACCACTATCTAAAGGTAGTATTTTGTCAACCATGTTGACAGATATTTTGTAGTATTTGGTGGTGCATAGTGGACCCTTTTTCCCACTACTATATTTTTTTTATTTTTATTCATTGATCTTGCATCTTGATGACAACCATTGATCTCTTCTCTATCTATCTATAAATAGAGAAGGCTCTTCACATTTCATTCAAGTTTTACTAGAGATCAGAGTATTAGTCTAGTTTGTGTCTAAAGAAGCGTATGCTCTTTACTTGCCCTTTTGAGATCTTGTAAATCCAAAGCTTTATTTTAAGAAGTCCATCAAGTCTGTCTAAGTCTATCTCAAATATCTTATGTATCATCTATGTGAAAAATATTTATCCTGTACTCATGTGCCTATGTATTTACCCTTTTGGTATTAGAGCCATGTTATATTATTGCTTCTGTAAACATCTTGATATATCAATATAATATAATATCTTTTGTTACATGTATGCTATCTTATTTTTATTTTGGCATATTGTATCTATTTGTTCTTCTGACGATAGGGAAGGGAATGATCCCGTAAAAGCCATAAAGAAGGCATTATTGTTGATATGTATAGCACCAATAATATGAAGACTATGGATGCATCAAACTAGATAACTGTAGATAGCATAGGTACAACTGATATGTTCTCTCTTTCTGATATATCTTTTGATTCATTTTACACTACAAATAAAGCAACTGTAAAAATTAATAAAGAAAATCCTAGCCCTGAATAGAAATTGCCTACTCTAAAAGCCACAGAAGTATATGATAAGCTTTCTCCTTTTCATCTACTTTCTAAAAATAATATTAAAGTTTCTAAAAACATCATCAAAATCAAGTAAAATGATGATTATAAGTATCATCTTCAAATTGTAGATAATAAAACTATTCACCAATTAAAATCTTAGACTAAATATAAGTTTCTTCATATAGGTGTTGTTATTATTGGTATTTTCCTTTTATTTCAAAGAGGTCTTAATGTTAGTCTCTAAGGTTGTATCCTTGACAAGTGACACACTAGTTTTAGTTCCTACTTTCAAAGTGTTATTTAGACTGGGTTATATGATGTCCCTATTTATACAACTATAATTGGATATGATGACCCTATTTACCCTTTTGATATCATATCCATGTTTTTGATAAAGTAAGGTGGCAAACTAGGGGCCAAACCCTATACAGTTAAAAAAGACAAGAAGGCAAACAAACAAAAAATGCCTTCAGAGAGACGACGGCACAACCGAGAACAATAGACAAAAACAAAACACAAGCCATGGGAAGACCAGAGTCAAAGAGGTCTCCCCTTACATAACTATTGATTTGATAAGATCATTGAGTTTCTCATTCTCAGCATTGTCAGCATACCCAATATTACCCACCACTTCCAGCATAGACATGTTCAACAGAATTATATTATGAAGCCCTTTGGCGAAGACCTTCTCCAACTTCTAAATGTGGTCCTTCAAGGCCCCAATTTCAATTTTCTAATTAATCTCATTCTCAGTGCCCTCACCAGCTTCCTTGACATACATTTTCCCCTTATTGTCAACAGTTCCCATAGTGTCAGCACCCTGCTCCTCAGTAACCTCAAAATCCCTAGTAGCCTACTTCCCTCCAATGTCCTCCAAAATTTCTTGGATTTCTAGCTCCTCAGACTCTTCCTCCTGGGTTGATTCTTTCAAAGCACTTTTCAAATAATCAATCAGTCTGGCCTTCTGGGTTGGTTTACCAGCAATTTGCCCTGACCTTCGCACTCCAGAGGGGAATCCTTCCTTATTAATTTTGAAAGGCTTGTGAGATTTGCCACCTTGGCCCCCCATGGCCTTACCCAAATTCCTATGGGTCCCTTCCATAGTCTCTTTAATATTTTCTTCCTCTTCATCAACCTTTCTCTTCTTGCCCTTCTTGCTCGTAAAGGAGCTAGGGGTATCAACAAGGGTCTTTTCAAGGTCATCAATATGCCTCATTCCTAACAAGTCATCTCCTTTTGAATGATCTCCCTAATGTTTAAGGGAATATGAACACCTTTTCACCACACCTTCCAACCTAAAAATTGTTGCCCAAGGTTGGCACAAGCATCAGCAACCCTGTTGCCTTCTCTGTAGGTATGGAAAATCTCAACTTCAAAAAACTTTTGTAAAAGAAATTGGATATCAGTAATGATGTCTTTTAGCTTGATTCCCACATTTGAAGCTTTATTAATGGCATCTATGACCATCTTAGAGTCTCCTTATATATTCAAGTTCCTTATTCCTAGGGATATAGCTAACTTTAATCCCCATAGTAAAGCCATTACTTCAGCATAGTTGTTACTCTGGCATCCAATTCCACTAGCATAAATATAAAACATCCATCCTTTATCATTCCTTATAATTCCTCCTCCACTAGCTTTACCATCTAACTTGGATACCCCATCAAAGTTGAGTTTCATCCAGTTAGGTTTAGGGGGGATCCATTTAGTATTAAGTCTCTGTAGTATTTTGGAGTTATTATACCTAGGGATCTGGTTTAAAACCTTCCATTTGGCTACAATTTAGCTTTCAATTTGAGATAGGGGTTTCTCCACATCACAAATATGAGCTGTTGTAACACTTTTCATAATGGTCTTAGCAAAGGAGTTAAACACCTAAGAAGCATTTCTAGCAGTGTCCCTGAAAATTCTATGATTACGCTCTTTCCATAAAGTCCAACTCAAACATGGCAGAGCTTGCTTCCATAATTCTATAAGCCAGGGATGTGTGAAGGTTGGGTTCCAACTGAGAATTACTTCTTTAAGGTCAAAATTGCAGACCCATTCAATACCAAAGTTGTTAAGTATTATGCCCCATAATTCTCGGGCATACTCATAGTGGATAAAGAGGTGTGAAACTGATTCCTCTTTTGAACCACATAGGAAACATCTGTTAACCAAAGTAAACCCTATATTTTTAAGGTTATCTTGAGTAAGGATTTTGTTATGAGCAACAGCCCACCAAAACATGTTAATTTTTGGAATAAGTTTATGATTCCAAACCTTTTTCCATACATCTTTATTCTGAGCTTTAGGAATGAGCAGATGGTAAGTAGATTTGATAGAGAATGATCGATTCTTATCTGGCCACTAGTATTGTTCATCCTCCTGGGGAAAGAGAGGGATTCTAATCTCCTGAATGCACTGCTGGATCTCCTGAACTCTTGAGAAAAGCTCAAGCCGGTGCACACATCAATCCAAAAGATTTTTCCATCTACTCATCCCATTGTTATTTCCATATAATCACTGACCCTATCTCCAAAAAAATGGGTAGTCAAGTCAGCAATCTCTCCATAGTTTCCCTATGTGATGAGAGCCTTGTCCTTTAACCAGATATCATCCCAAAATTTAATATGCCAGCCATTTCCAAGTTTCCATCTAATTCCCTATTTGAGAAGGCTTCTACTTTTTAGCATTTTATTCCATATCACAGATCCCTGGGGTAATCCTGTCTGTTGAAGAAAGTTGGAATCATCAATGCTATGCATGTATTTGGCATACATTATTTTCCCCAATCATTGTTTTTATGGATCAGGTTCCAACTAACTTTTGAGAGAAGGGCTTTGTTCATGTTCCTGATGGACCTAATATTAAGTCCACCATGAGATTTTAGAAGACACATTTTTTCCCATCTAACTAAAGACATTCTCTGTTTGTCTTCCACTCCCATCCATAAAAATTTCCTTTGGATCTCTTCCAATTTCTCAGCAAAATATGCAAGAATTTTAAAAAGAGACAAGAAGTATGTAGGAATACCTTACAGTGAAGCCCGAAGAAGTTACAGTTTACCAGCACTGCTGAGTAGTTTCCCCTTCCAACCAAGAAGTTTCCTCTACGTTCTTTCCACAATTCCATTCCAAAATCTAGGAGATACCTCTTTGATCGAGAGTGGGAGACCCAAGTACGTAGCTGGTAGGCCAGCTTCAGCACATTCTAATATATCAATGATTATATGTCTAAGTTCATTAGGAGTGTTGAAGAAATACACATTGCTTTTCTAGAAATTTATCCTTTGTCCTGACTCTCTGGCATAAATATTTAAGATATTCTTCCATCTTCTAGCTTCAATCACTGATGAGATGCCAAAGAAGATGGTATCATCCACAAACTGTTGTACCACCATAGGATGAAGGGAGGAGGTAGGTTTGATGCCACTAGCTTTTTTGAGGCTATATCTACTTGTATGTATCTTCCCAGTGCCTCAGCCATAATGATGAATAAGTACGGGGAGAGAAGGTCTCCCTGATGAATTCCTCTCAAGGATGAGAAAAACCCTCTAGGAACACCATTAACCAGCATTGAGAATTTTGTAGAAGAGACCGTGTTCCATAATAAGCAAGACATTTTATCATTAAACCCAAAATTTTTGATCACTTGGAACATAAAAGTCCATGAGACTCTATCATAAGCTTATGAAATATCAACCTTGAGAGCCATCCCAGGGATTATGCTCTTATCCATGGAGTGAATAGTCTCATGTGTGGTGATCACAGAATCAAGAATCTGCCTGCCCAAGATGAAACCTTTTTGAGTAGGAGAAATAATTTTGTCTAGCAAAGGTTGAATCCTCATGACCAGCATTTTAGTACATAAATTATACACAATGTTGCATAGACTAATGGGCCTAAAATCAGTGAGGTGTGAAGGTTTTGATTTTTTAGGAACAAGTACTATGAAGGTATTATTAGCTTGTTTCAAAAGTTTACCTGATTTGAAAAAATCACGCACAGTAGCCATGAGGTCTGCTCCTACTATCTCCCAATATTCTTGAAAGAATATAGGAGGAAATCCATCAAGACCTCAGGCTTTAAAAGCACCCATGGAGAATAAAATAGCATGGACTTCTTCCTCAGATATAGGCTTTAACATCTCTAGATTATCTTCTTTCGTTATCAAATAGGGGATTTTATCAATAAATTGATTCATAGGTCTATCAATTCTATCATTATTATTTTCTTTCGTAAGCAGATTCTGAAAGAAAGCCCTAGCTTGTTCCCCTATTTCATTATCCTCGATAATAATGTCATCATTATCTAGGATAAGCTTAGTTATTGAGTTGGATTTCCTATGTTTCATAGCTGAGAGATGAAAAAAGGCAGTGTTCCTATCCCCCTCTTTAAGCCACTACACATGAGATTTCTATTTCCAGAAAACCTCTTCTCTTTCCATAAGATTCTTCCATTTTGAAGACAAGATATTCTCTTCTTCTAAAGTGTCCTCAGAGTCATCCCCTTGATCTATCAGTTGATGTATATCCTTGAGTTTTCCCACTATAATTTTCTTCTGCTGGAAGACCTGCCCAAAGCTGTATCTATTTCATCCATGAACTTCTTGTTTAATGTGTTGGAATTTCTTGACTATTCTGAACATAGGAGTACCTATAATAGGAATTTTCCACCATTGGGCCACCATTTGTCTAAAGTCTTTGTGTTTGATCCACATAGCTTCAAAATAGAATGG
The DNA here is from genome assembly GCA_037957365.1 of Torreya grandis. Taxonomy (NCBI): domain Eukaryota; kingdom Viridiplantae; phylum Streptophyta; class Pinopsida; order Cupressales; family Taxaceae; genus Torreya; species Torreya grandis. Next base: position 2,770,774 of record JARHVA010001673.1, read on the forward strand.
GGAAGGTCTAGAATGTCCCTGTTCTCTCCAACTGAGAAAGATCGGGCAGTGTTCAGACATGGTTCTAAGGAAAGCCTGTACTTGCATATTATGATAATCCTTCCAATTGCTTGATATAAGAAATCTATCTAATTTAACTTGAATCATTTGATCTCCTCTTCTTCTATTGGTCTAGGTAAAATTTTGGTTTTGTAGCTCTATGTCCAATAATCCCTAATCATTGATGAATTCAGCAAAGTCAAACATGTTGTCTGAGTAATCCATAATTCCACCCTATTTTTTAGAAGGGTATAGAGGAGTGTTAAAATCTCTGGCTAACATCCATCTAATGTTTTGGGGATTATTCTTGAAATTGCTCAGGTTCATCCATAATTTATGTCTCAAAGCTTTGTTATTTGGTCCATAGACATTGATCAATGACCAGTTCAAAGATTTCATAGAAAAATTGGTAATCAAGAAGTGCTTATTATAAGCCATAAGAGACCCCTGGATTTTAGTACTATTCCACATAGTGACAATCCCCCCTGAATCCCCTTCAGTAAGACTAATGCAAAAAGCCGCCTTAGGCCATATATAGGCAGCAATTTTCATAAAATTCTCATTCATCTTGACTTCTTAGAGTAATAAAATATCTAATTTTTTATCTAAAATGTAGTTTTTAACCTAAAACTACTTTGAGGGACTATTAAATCCCCTCAAGTTCCAAGATAATATTCTCATTTAGAGGGTTTACGGGGTTGAGTCTCCAGTGTATTCTATTTACCACTGGCAATCTCCCTAGCAATCTCTCTTTGTCTTGTTTCTCTTAGGGTTAGCCTCCCTTGTTTGGGCTCAATGCCAACATCTGCAGATTGTTTACCTTTTTAGTTCTTTTTCTTTGGGGTAACCCATTCCTCCTGTTCATTACTGCCACTTTGTCCTGTTACACCTATTGCTAAGTAGTTTCCTACTTGGTCTCCGACTTACAGAGCATGGAAAATGTTTGTATTTAGCTGTGGGTCTGCTTCTCCTTTAGTGGGACTTTCTAGAGTTACTTCTTCCTATCCAACTCTTGGAACTTTGTCTTCTTCATTGACTTCCTCTATCAAAAGGTTACCTCTTTCTCCTTCCTTAGACATATTAGTCTATTTTTATAGAGGTTTGGCTGTGTTAAATATAACCTTCTAACTATCAGCTGATACTATATTTTCCTTTGGGATAACTTTTCCCTCACTACTAGTGATATCCTCCTTTCTCGTCTCCTCCTCTCCCTTTTTTGTGTTGTCAAGATTTTCCACATTACTAATTGTTTCCTGCTTGTTGTTCTTTCTGTAATTGAGAGCCTGATCCTCCCCTTCAATCTAGGAATCATCTTTCCTCCCCTTTGCTTTGATGTGCATTATGCCATTAATGTCCCTTTCTCTTACATATTTGACAGAAAGTGGTAGCATTTTCATAAGTGATCGGCTGAGTCCAGGTCCCATATTTAGAGTTTAGCTCTATGGTCATAGGGAGAGTCCTATTTATTTCAACATTGACACAAAGTCTAGCATACACACATCTAGACTTTATTATGTTTGTATGATTTGTAGTGACATATTGGCCAATAGAATTGCCAATAGCTGTGAAAAAAATTTCATCCCAGAATTCCAAAGGGAACCCTGGCAATCTTACCCAAGTAGGAGTAAACTTATTAAGGTCTGACTTAGGATCAAATCCTAGTTTCCACGAGCATAGGGAAAGAGAATGTGGGCCATAAAGCCATGGTCCTCCAGCAAGGGTAGTGATCATGTCCTCCCTATTCATAAAACTAAAAAGGAATAGGCCTTTTGCCATGGCAGTGATCAAAACACTACCCTTAACTTTCCACCTAGATAGAACCCATTTCCTAATCATTTTGATACTAGGACGGAAAGAAAAAACTTACCTACCAACATAAGGTCCATGGATGCCATGATTTTCTCCACCAAATCATCTAGGATATGCAAGGTTGTGCCCTCTGAGATAACAAGGAGGCTCGTCATGCTTTTTGAGGGGCACATCTTTTCACCTATAAGTGCCTTCTTCCATTCATTGGAAGGACTATCCACTACCAAATTTATGAATAGATCCCCAAAGGCACTACCACCAACAGTGTCCTCCATTGGATCCGTGATCCCATCGGTTGCACTCAGGGGGCCCAACTTGGTGGGAAAAACCCAATTTCAAATGTTGTCCACATGCAGAACCAGTTTTTGATATCAGATCCATGTTGTATTATTGCTTCTGTAAACATATTGATATATCAATATAATATAATATCTTTTATTACATGTATTTTATCTTGTTTTTATTTTGGAATATTATATCCATTTTTTCTTTTGATGATAGGGAAGGGAATGATCCCATAAAATCTATGAAGAAGACATCGTTATAGATCTATACAGTACCGATAATACAAAGACTATGGATGCATCAAACTAGATAATTGTAGACAACACATGTACAACTGATATAGCTATTTTTGATATATATGTTGATTCATTTTATACTAAAAATGAAACAACTATAGAAATTAATGAAGAAAATCCTAGCCCTAAATGGAAATTGTCTACTCTAAAAGCCATATAAGTATACGATAAGCTTTCTCCTTTTTATCTACTTGTTAAAACTAATATTAAAGTTTCTAAAAACATCATCAAAGTCAAGCAAAATTATTATTATTATCATCTTAAAATTGTAGAAAATAAAGCCGGTCACGTTAAAAAGTTTACCAGGCTTTTTTTTTTTAAATGTAGATAATAAAACTATTCACCAATTAAAAGCTCAGACTAAATATAAGTTTCTTTATATAGGTGTTGTTCCTATTGGTATTTTTCCTATATTTCAAAGAGGTCTTAATGTTATTCTATTAGGTTGTATCCTTGATGATTGACACATTGGTTTTAGTTCCTACTTGTAAAGTTCTATCTAGACTAGTTTACATGATGGCATTGTTTATACAATTGCATATACTAACTACCTTATTGCCATTCATGACGAAGAAAATCTCAACAAAGTACTAAAACTTTTTTTTCAAACCCATGGTTTAGAAATAATCCATAGATCTTATCCCCTTGCTATTAAATATCAAGTCATGTATTACTTAACAAATACCTTACACCCTAATGTTAAACACAGTCTTACATAAGGTAAAAGCATGGTGTGTCAAGCTACTAAAAATAGTTAAATCATTCCAGTCGAATCTATATCCTGAACTAGTTTGAAATTTCCAAGAAAATAGATTATTGACACAGATTTTATTTAGAAGCTTAGAAAATCTTTATCTTTGGCTACCTCTGTCAAAGACTTGCCTAATAAATCCATAATCAGATTTGATTCTCAGAATGGTTTAAGAGATCATATGCAAGCTCTGCAACTACAATCATCTCAATCCTCTTGTAGTAATCTTTATCAACATTTGAGAAAGATTCATGATACTCAGGTGGACTCTTTCTATTGCACTGATTGTTAAAAGATAATCAGCCATCTAAATCAGTCCAGTATCCATATGCCTAGAAGAGATTTGGATCTAGAGAAATTGCTGGAGAAAAATAAGAAACTTATAGCTGAGGCTAAGAAAATTAATATGGAGGAAACATCATCTGAAGAAAAAGGTAATATTTAGAAAACTCCATTAGGAGATGAATATTATATAGAGAAATGTTTTCCAAAACTTGCAAATTTCAATCAGTATTCCCCTGATGACAAGTTTAGATCCCAAATGTATTATTTAAGGTCTACAAGTAAAATCTTTGATTAGTCTATAGAAACAAAGTTGATGAACTAAAATAACTTGACAACTAAATGTTTGAACAATAAGGTCTCTGAAATACAAGAGAGTTTGCGTCAAGTTTCAAAACTGATTAGAAGTATAGAATTATATCAAAAAATAAATATTATTCAAGCTATTGCTAACCTACATGAATCCACTATAACTCATCATACTCCAAATATACAAAAGCTTGATGATTCTGTTACTAGTCTAAGAAATCAGTAGCAGATAGTATTTGATAGTTTATCTTTTGGAAATAAAGTTATTTAGCAAAATCTAAATATGGATGAAATATTACCTCAAATAGAAGCCATTGAAGATAAACAAGCTCAAATGCAGCATAATATAAGTCAGCTAAGTTCCAATTCAGATAGTATTGTTAGAGAAATAGTAGAACAAGCTCCTAAAGTCACCATCATTCCAAAAAAATTAGAAGTTTTAAGAAAATTTGAACAACGTCCTAGATAGATTGAGCCATCCAAAGAGTCTATTGTTCTTCATAATGACTATTATACTTAAAGCACTGAAACTTGGCAAGATCTACTTAAAATTCAAACAAAAACTTATAAAAAGGTTAAAGATAAGAGTCTACCAAATATAGAAAAATGTTTGCATAAATTTTTTTAGATAGGTATGGATAAAATAGAACCTCATGAAGCATAAGCATACTTCAATCTAGAAACTATTTCTTCTTCTAGGCCTCCCCTAGATTCTCAGATAAGAACTATTAATCTACAACCATTCTTTTGGAAGTTTAATTATGAACCTCCAAAAAAAAGAAAAAAAAATGATCCATGCTATGTTATCTTCGGTAAATGTACATATTTATGGAATGAAGAAGGATCCTTTCATAGTTGCTCAATAGATATTAAATACATTCATGGTAAACATCAAAGAATGGTGGGATGCATGTGGTGAATCATTTCACACTACCATTTATTCTCATGATCAACCTGTCTCTGCATTATGTAATGCATTATCATTAGAATTTGTAAGAACTCTTGATAATGAAAAAGAAGCCAGTAAATATAAGTTCATGAAATCACAATTATGTGATATGATAAGGATAGATGAATATATGTGCTACATCAAAAAATTATTCTACAATACCAATGAAATGTTTAATCTTGTATACAAGCTAATATACATTAAATCTTTTCTAGAATATTTTATAAATAAGTATGAAGTTGTTATGAAAGATGAATTATCTACTATGTCCTTTGGCAAAATAAATTAGAATATCAAAGCTGTAAATAATTAGCTAGGTGTTGAAAGAAAGGCCCAAAAAGAAACTCTCAAGTTCTATAAATAAATTGGAGTTAAATTTTGCAACACCCTAGATGATAGTTTTAGTTTTGGGTGTATAGATGCACAAAAATATACACAGTATAAAAGAAAGAAAAATAATTATTCTTGCAAGTGCTCTCCTCAAAAAAAATTCCAAGAAGAAAGGCAATGGAAACCTAGATATAAATCTAGGAAAAATAAATTCATTCCCAAGAGAACTTTTAGAAAGAGAAAACATGGATATCAAAAGAAGCTTGTTAAATGTTTCTTGTGCCAAAGAGATCATTATGCTAATAAGTGTTCTAATAAGAAGAAGGAATCTAAGAAAGTAAATTTCTTATATAACCATGATCTAAATGAAGAAGAATATATTTTGATATTTGATGAAGAAGTTTTATATGAATTATATATTATCTGAGATACATATACTAATGAATCAGACAATCAGGGCAACATGAATTTTGTCAGTAGTGAGTTTGAACTAGAATCTTTAGATTATGATTTAGAGGTAGGGTTGCAGATTCATATGATTTCAAGTCCTTTTCCTAATGCACTTACTTTATCCCAACAACTTTCATATCTGAAATACAAGTATGATCAAACACCTGTGTATCTAATTTCTAATATAATATCTATTCAACAACAAATTTTTGCATTAAAACAAAAACATCAAATGCAATTGGCCAATGAAAAAGGGCAAAAAGTTCTTGCAAAGAAATCTTCTCATATGTTTCCTCATGAGCATTTTCATTCTAAGATTGATGCAGCTTATCAGTTTGATACTTATGCTAGATCTTTTTATCATAAGAAAAGAATTCGTCAGCTTCAGATTTTCCTAGATAAATCTTAGAGAGAATTAGAAACTCTCTTAAAAGAAAAAGTTCTTACTGATAAAGAATAATTATTTGAACAAGAACTGGTTCAAGTTATAAATGAGATAGGGTCTCATTTTGAGGAGGAGAAACTAGTCATAAATTACAGAATAATCAAATCCATCAAATTTTTGCACACTTCAAAAATAATCCTATTTGTGAAATTTAGATTAAATGGGTAGGTTTCAAGCCTTAAACTCTAGATGTCTTTTTAGACACTGGTGTAGATATTTCTCTTGCTAGATTTCATGCTATTCCTTTTGACATGTGGCAATCTAATTTTCATATGTTAAGATTCAACACTAAGACTGTTATATTAGAATTGTCTACATTGGTTTAAGTACAGTTTGGAGAATCTATTTATATGTTTAAGGTCATTCAACATGAGTTACCCTCATATGACATGATGATAGGATCAGATAATTTTGGAAGCCAGTAACATGTTACTATTCAGTGTCATGAAATCATTCTAGCTAATAAGTATTATTTGTACAAAAAATCCAAATATGAGTGCAGAATACTTTTTAAGGAAAAGCCAAAGAACGTTGTAGATACAAGATGGATCTAGTAAAAAATAAATCTTTGCAGTGTTAGTATGGATCCCATCATTGAGAAAATAAAAAAGGATTGTTGTTCAAAAAATCCTTTAGCTTTTCAGTCTAGAAAAGTTCATGAATGCAAAATAAAATTAAAAATGATTAAGGATAAAAATGGAAAAGATTTTGAACCTAAATTCAAATCTCATCACTTAGGTATGTCTTCTAGCTTACATGAAGAATGTTTCAAATAAATTGATGAGTCAAAGAAACAAGGATTAATTAGAGATTCTACTAGTCCTTGGGTATGTGAAGCTTTCTATGTAAATAAAAGATCAGAACAAATCAGAGGAAATAAAAGATTAGTGGTGAATTATGTACATCTGATTAAGTATTTAATCCCAGTCCAACATTCTATTCCTTCTAAAGATGAAATTCTTCAAAGAATCAATGGGAGTAAAGTATATAATAAGTTTAATTTAAAATCTATATTTTGGCAAATATAGGTTGCAGAGCAGGATAGGTATAAAATAGCTTTTATCACTCCATTTAGACAATATGAATGGAATGTTCTTCTTTTTGGTTTAAAAACTGCTCTAACTATATTTCAAGGGATGATGAACAAAATCTTTGCATCTCATTCTGAATTCAGAATTGTTTATATTGATGATATTTTGGTATTCTATAAATCTCCAAAAGATCATATAAATCATCTTGAAAAATGATATCAGACTGTATATGAAAATGGCTTGGTACTTTCTAAGAATAAGATGACAATGTTCAAAGATGAAATTGAATTCCTAAGTGTTATCATAGAATCTAGAGAAATTGCTATTCATGAACATATCTTAAAAAATATTAAGAATTTCCTTGATATCTTTACAGACAAAAAATGCTTCAAAAATTTCTTAGTTGTGTAAATTATGTAGCTAGTTACTACTACAATATTACTCAAGATAGATTGCTTCTCAATAAAATATTGTCCAAAAAATCTCCTACATAAAATAATAAAATGACTAACGCAGTTCAGAGAATTAAAAAAAATTGTCAAAAACTTCCTCCATTATCTTTATTGGGCAATGGTTTGAAGATTATAGAAGTTGATGCATCTAAAAACTTTGGGGTGCAGTGTTAAAGGAAAAATTGGTAGATGGTACAAAAAAAACCCTATAGGTTTGCTTTAAGAAGTTTCAAACATGCACAGAAGAATTATCATTCAACTCATAAATAAATTTTAGCTACAATAAAAGTTATTTAAGATTTTATGTTCTTTATTATATCTAATAAATTCTTGCTTAGATCTAATTTGAATAATTTTATTAGTATTTCAAATTCTTCTAATAATCTAAAAAAAGGTGTTGCTAGTAGGTTAACCATATAACACATATAACATAGATTTAAATTATAAAATAGATTTTCCATATAACACATATATTCATCCAATCTACTCATTTCACATTTTTGCTTTGATAAACTTAGATTTATTAGTTTCTTTTTCATTTTCTATAGTACAAAAAATTCTAAAATTAGTGAACTACACAAAGTTGCAACTTGATGGACATGTGCATAGATAACATTATGATAGTTTTCACCAGTAACATCCCACCATTCTTTAATATTTTTTATGAAACCATTAACAATCTATTGGGTAACTGACATTGAATCCTTTTTGAGTCCATATATCTAATTATTTGCCCATGCTAAAATATTATGAATCATTTATTTGTTGACAGTTGAATTTACAAAAAAATGGTTGTAAGTTTAATGTTCTGATTTGGCTATTGAAAGGAGGCCTAGAAGATGAGCTAGCATCTAGATTCATAAAATATGATTCTATTTCTTAGGGTTTTATTTTTTTCATACCTACCTGAAATAAATTATCTAAAGATTTTTCTATATCAGGCAGACTCTTGGCTTTTGTCTTTTTAAATGATTCTCTTTAGATCTTAATCACACCTTACCATGTCTCATTAATTTTCATATAATCTTCATTGTGGGCAATCACAATAGACTTTTGAGTAGATTCAGATTGCTTCATATGTTGTTCAGATCCTTTTAGAGTTTCCAAAATTTCAAGGATGATATAAACTTTAAGAACTTGTTTTAGACCTTCACTTATTATATTGTTAGATTTTGAAGATAATTGGCTTATAATTTATTGGATTTGATCAATCTTAGAAGTTTATTGACTTAATCCAGTGCCATTATTACTATCTTGAGTACTTATCTAACTATGTTCTTTAATTATGGCATTAATTTAGTAATAAAGAATATTAACCTTGTTTATTATTTGAGCATAATGATTACTAGACAAACTATGAAGATTACAAATAACTTGAGCAATTTCTTCCTTTTGATACAAGTTGATGCTCTTCATCAATTTTGAAACTTGAGACACATTGTCTTGTATTTAAGAGACCTTATTGTTTAGACATTTAGTTGCCAGGTTTTTCTAATTCATCAATTTAACCTCAAAGGATTAATCAAAACTCTTATCAGTGGATCTCAAATAATACATTTTAGCTCTATATTTTTCATCAAGAGAGTATTGATTGAAATAAAAAAAATTAAAGAATTCTTTTTCAGTACTGGATTCATCTCCTAAAGGAGTTTTTCAAACATGACCATATTCTTCTTCTTTATTTTTCCCATGGGTTCCTTCCATCTAGATAAATTTTTCTTTTGCCAAGATCCTTTTATTATTTTCAAGTAATTTTTCAATAAAAGAATATTTTTTGATCATATAGATGTTAGAAGGATTTGGATGATTAATTATCTTCTAAAAATTAGTACATAAGTATAAATCAATCTGAGGAACATGTATCTTCTTGATATAGAGACATTAATTACTAGTACAAGGTAGACTATATAGATGATCTTTTAGGCAAGAGACTTGAGAATCAAATCTAATGATTGCTTTATCATGCAAATATTTAACTGATGTGGCATAGAACAAGGACTTTCTAGGTTTTTGAATAAACTCTATATCAATTATCCATATATTAGGGGCCTTTAGATTGGACCAAGAAATAATTTATACTAAAACAATTTGACTATGATCATTTTCTTTGCAAACCACACTTTTGTCATCAGTGAGACCATGTTTAAAAATAGGATGCAGGGTATTTGTTAGATGATACATTACTTGATATTGAACAACAAGCGAACAAGATCCTTAAATCATTTCTAATCTATGGGTATGTAATAATAGATTAAGAACCTTATTTAGGTTGGCTTCTTCATGTCTATCAATTGGGTAGTTTAGATAAATAGTTGTATAGACAGGACCATCATGAAGCCCAGTATGAATTATGGTTTGTAGACAAGTAGTAAAGGATATATGGTGATTATCTAGGATGCAATTAATTATGATTACATTCATACCTCTATGAAATAAAGGAAAGACATTAATAGTCACAACACCTATATGCAAAAAATTGTATTTATGCTGATATTTTAACCATTTAATAGCCTTTTTATCTAAGATTTGTAGATGATATTTATAATCATCATTCTATTTAACTTTTATGAGATTTTTAGACACTTTTATGGTAGTCTTATCAAGAAGGTGAAAAGGAGATAACTTATTATAGACTTTCTTGGCTTTTAAAATAGGTAATTTTCATTCAAGAGTAGGATTTTCTTCTTCAATATCTATAAATGTTTCATTAATAGAAAATAAAGATCCTGGTGATATATTAGAAAGATTACAAGTATCAGAAGTACTTGTAATGTCTACAATCATCTAGTTAGTCTTATCCATTCCTTGTTCTTATCATCACTACTAAATAGATCCATAACACACAATTATACATGCCTTTAAAGGATCATTCCCTTCACTAGTTTTAGAAAGACAATAGAATTTTGGCCTGAGTAATAGAGATAAATATAGATAATAAAAGATGTAAAGGATTTTAGTGATATATCAAGAAGGATTTACAGACTGGAAAATACACTGATATTACTTTGAACTTTTAAATGATCAAAGGATCTTATCCACTTATTTTTCAATATCAAGCAATGTATCATCTAACAAATACCTTGCATCTTGTTATTTAACATGATCCTACTTGTGGCAAAAGCATCGTGTGCAAAGAAATGATCCTAGTCAAATTCTTCTAGTAGAAACTATTTCTTGGTCTGATCTAAATGTCCCTAAGAAATGGATAATTGATACAGACTTTATTCAAAAACCTATAAATCCCTTGTCCTATGCCACATCATTTAAATATTTACCCGATAAAGCCATCATTAGATATAATTCTCAAGCCTCTTGATTGAAAGATCACCTATAGAATCTACCCTCAACCAGTAGGCAATGTCTCCATCTTAGGAAGATACATGATTCTTAGATTGATTCATACTTATATATTGATTTTCAGAAGATAATCAATCATCCAAATCCTTCTAGCATCCATATGATCAAAAAATATTTTTCTATTAAAAAATTACTTGAAAGTGATAAAAGGCTTTTGGTAAAAGTAAATGTTATCCAGATGGAAGGAACCTCTAAGAAAGATAAAGAAGAAGAATAAGATCATGTTTAGAAAACTACTTTAGAATATGAATCATATATTGAAATAGGATTCCCTAAAAAATTTGATTTCAATCAATACTCTCTTGATGAAAAGTATAGATGTCAAATGTATTATTTGAGATCCACTAATAAGTGTCTTGATCAGTCCTCTGAGGTTAAATTGATGAATTGGAACAACTTGGAAACTAAATGTATAAATAATAAGGTCTTTGAAATACAATATAGTTTATCTCAAGTTTCAAAACTATTGAAGAGAATATACTTATATCAAAAGCGAGAAATTGCTCAAGCTATTTTTAATCTTCATAGTTTTTTTATAAATCATTATGCTCAAACAATACAAAAGGTTGATATTCTTGATTTCTAAAGTTAATGACATGATTAAAGAATAGAGTCATATAATTACTCAAGTCAATAATATTGGCACTAAATTAAATCAACAAATTTCTAATATTGATCAAATCTAGCAAAGTATAAGCCAATTATCTTTAGAAACTGACAACCTAGTGAGAGAAGTTGTAAATCAAGCTCCTAAAGTTTTTGTCATCCCTAAAATTTTATAAATTCTAAAGGGATATGAACAACATACTAAAAAACCTGAAGCTACTCAAAAACTTATTACAATTGTCCACAATGAACTTTATACCAAAAGTAATGAGACATGGCAAGATGTGATTAAGATCTAAAGAGAATCATTCAAAAAGACAAAATCTAGAGTTTTCATGATATAGAAAGATATTTGGATAAGGTATTCTTGGTAGGTATGAAAAAAATATAACCCTGAGAAATAGAATCATATTTTATGAATCCAGATGCTAACTCATTTTCTAGGCCTCATTTGGATTCCCAAATCATAACATTAAACCTACAACCATTTTTTTTTTAAATTCAACTGTGAACATCCTAAATGAAGAAAATAAATGATTCATGCTATGTTAGCATGGGCTCATAATCAAGTATATGTACTCAGAAAGGACCCAATGTTAGTTACCCAACAGATTGCTAATGGTTTCATAGGAAATATTAAAGAATGGTGGGATGATACTAGTGAAGACTATCATAATGTTATTTATGCACATGATCAGCCAATTGAAACTTTGTGTATTTCACTATTTTTAGCATTTTTTGGTACTATATTTATACAATGAAAAAGAAGCTAACAAGTCAAATTTTATGAAAGCACAACTATGTGACATGAGTATATTGGATTAATATATGTGTTATATAGAAAATCTATTTTATAATTCTAATGAAATTTTTAATTTTACATATAAGCCTAGATACATTGAGTCTTTTCTTGAATACTTTACCAAAAAGTATAAATATGAAATGGGTGATCGATAAGTTGGAATGTCCTTTGGAAGAATAAATCAAAATATCAGAGCTATCAATGCCCAATTGTGTGTTAATAATAAAAATCATAAGGAAACTCTTAAGTTTCATAAGCAAATTGGTGTTAAGTTCTGTAATGAACTAGATGATCCGTTTTATTTTACAGATGCATATAAATATAGATAGTATAGAATAAAGAAAAAGGATTATTCATGTAAATGTACTCCACATATATATGTCCAGATAGAAAAATAATGGAAACCTGCATATAAATCTAGAAAGAAGAAATTTATTCTTAAAAGGAATTTTAGGAAAATAAAACAAGGTTATCAAAAGAAACCTATCAAGTGTTTTATGTGACAAGGAGATCACTATGCTAACAAATGCCCTAAAAAAATAAAGAAATATAAGAAAGTGAATTTCTTAGGTAGTTATGATCTCAATGAAGATGAATACATTTTATTCTTAGATGAATAAGTACTTTATGAATCTGATATTGTTTGGAATTTAGAAGAAAAAGAATCAAAAAATCAAGTGAATATGAGTTTTGTCAATATTCAGTCAAAATCAAAATCCTTAGATTATGATTAAAAATTTGGTTTTCAAATTCACATGATTTTCACTCCATTTTTTGATGCACTTAATTTATCTCAGCAAATTGCATATCTTAGAGACAAATTCTCCCAAACTCCAACCTATATTATTTTCACAAGAATGTCTCTTCAACAGCAAATTTTCGCATTAGAACAAAAATACACTATGCAACTTGCAAATGAAAAAATACAGAGAGAATTTCTTACAAAAAAAACACAAAAAGTTTGTCGAATTATTTTCATCTAAAATACCTCTTCCCTCTCAAATGGAAGAAGCATACCAACCTGACACTTATGCCATATCAGTTTGATGTAAGAAAAGAATCCATCAAATTCGCATAATCTTAGCCAAAGCCTAGATTGAATTAGAAATTATTCTTATGGAAGAAGCACTAGTTGATGAAGATGAACAATTATTTGAGCAAAAACTTGTCAATGCAACCATGAGATAGAATCTCGTTTTGTGGAGGGGGAAACCTCTCAAATGGAAACATCTCAAATACATCAAATATCAGCTCATTTCATAAATAACCCTATTTGTGAAATGTAGATTAAGTGGGAAGGTATTAAACCTTACAATTTAGATGTTTTATTAGATACTTGAGCAGATATTTCTTTAGCCAAATTTAATGTTATTCCCTCTAATGTGTGCAACCTAATTTTCATAAGTTAACATTCAATACTAAAATAGTTATTTCAAAATTGTTTGGAATGGTTTAAGTAAAATTTGGTGTTTTTATTTATCATTTCAAATTTTTTCAACATAAAATACCATCTTATGATATGATGATAGGTTCAAATAATTTATCAAGTTTTTATCTTGTGACAATTCAACCTCATAAAATAATTTTGGCTAACAAGTATTTCTCTGTATAATAAATATAAATATGAATGTAGAATACCTCTAAAGAAAAAGCCAAAAAAACTTGTAAATACCAGATGGATATAGCAGAAGATAAATCTATGCAATGTTAGTATTGATCCTATTATATAAAAGATTAAAAGGGATTGTTGTTCTAAAAATTATTTAGCTTTTCAGTCTAGAAAGATTCATGAAGGCAGAATTGAAAATGATTAAAGATAAGAATGGAGAGGAAGTTGAATCAAATTTTAAAGCACATCATTTTGGTATGTCTCCATGTCTCAAAGAAGAATGTTTTAAATAAAATAGCCAGCTTAAAAAATAAAGATAAATTAGATATTCTATCATTCCTTAGGCTTGTGAAGCCTTTTATGTGAATAAAATATATGAACAAGTTAGAGGCAAGAAAATATTAGTTGTGAATAATGTATAGTTGAATAAATATGTTATTCTATTTCAACACCCTATTCCATCAAAATATGAAATCTTATAGAGGATTAGTGGAAGTAAAGTTTACAGCAAGTTAGATCTGAAATCTAGTTTCTGGCAAATTCAAATATCATAAAGGGATAGATATAAAATAGCTTTTGTTATTCCTTTTGGTCAATTTGAATGGAATGTTCTTCCTTTCAGGTTAAAAACTGCTCTTGGCATATTTCAAGAAATGATGAACAAATTTATGCTCCTTATTTAGAATTCATAATTGTGTATATTGATGACATCCTAGTATTTTCCAAATATCACAAGGATCACATAAGTCACCTTGATAAATTATATCAGGTTGTATATGAGAATGGCTTAGTACTTTCTAGAAAAAAGGTTGTTTGTATTCAAAGATGAAATTGAATTCCTTGGTGTGACAATCAAGTTTGGTGAAGTTGTTATTCAAGATCATATTTTAAAAAATATAAAGAATTTTCTTGATATTCTCAAAAATAATAAGATGCTTCAAAGGTTCCTTGGTTGTGTTAATTATATAGATAGATATTACTAAAATATTACTCAAGATAGATTATTGTCAAATAAAAGATTGTCTAAAAATCTACTTACATGGTTTAATGAAATGACTAGAGTTGTGCAAAAGATTAAGCAAAATTGTGAAAATTTACCACATTTATCATTACCTAGAAATGGTTTTAAAATCATAGAAATAGATGCTTATAAAAAATTTTGGGGTGCAGTGCTCAAAGAGAAAATGGATTATCAATAAATTCTCTAAGATAATCAAGAATTTCTACAGATAACTAGAAATTTTCAATAGTAAGATTATAATTAGGCCATAAAGTAGACTAGTGAATGAAGAATTCAAATCCATGTCTAATAATAAAATTCTAAAATGAATTATTAATTCCAATGAGTCTAGGATTATCTGATTATTTATACAACATTATGATAGATTCCCATATTTTACTATCTGGTTCTTGATATTGAGATGTCCATCCAAGATGAGTATTATTCAAATCAACTAAAGCATCATATGATCTTTTGATTAAAGTGTTAATTTCATGATTTAGTTGATTTACCACAGATGGAATGGATCTCTATATATTCTCTTGAAACTCTTCTTTGACTTCTATAAATGTAATTGTCATAATGGCTTGATATTATGGATTTGCTTCTCTAGAAGCAAAATCTATAAGACAATTTTTTTTCCCAACTATATGTTCTATTGTGAAATCAAAATCTACTAGGAATGTAACCCACTTGGTTAACCTGTTAACAACATTTTTTTTGAGATTATCATAAGAATTTAAGATACTCATAAAATTATTCAAATAAAATCTAATCAATTTTTTTCAAATCTAATGAAAAACATAAAATATTGAATAACTTTTATTGCAGCTAGTATTTCTTCCATGCCTACTTATAACTTCCTAATGCAAATATACAAGGTTTTTTTGTCCCCTAAAATCTTCTAATACTATTGATGTGCACATATCTCCTAATCAAGTGAGAAACATTTTTATTACTCTCAAGATACCTTTTAGAGTTAAATTTAAATTATTTTATGTTCATAATCATCAGGTCAATTTTTATGCCAGTTTATTTCCTACTCAATTGATTACTGCCTTATGGAAAATGATTTACTATTTCACATCAATTAGTCTTTCCACCTCCACATGTAGGTCATATTGTTTGAGTACCTTCATCTCTTTGTCTTGATATTGATAATGGAGTTGATGAGAATAGTTATTTTAATGATGAAGACAACCAATATTCTCCATAGGGAGAATACAAATTTTTTGATGATTGATATGACTACTTATAGGGTCTATCCATAGGATTAAACATGGGCACATTGTCACTCTTTTACTTTTGGTGGACCTCACTACTAACTCAAGATGGTATGCTATCAACCATGTTGACAAACTTTTTGTTTGGCAGTAAGTAGTGGACCTAATTTCCCACTACTTTTGTAACTTTTTGTTATGTTCATTGATCTATTATTTTGTTGTGGACCGTTGATCTCTTCTTTTCCATCTATAAATAGAAGAGCCTCTTCATGTTACAAAACAAGTTTTGCTTGAGATATAAGTCAATGTCTAGTGTGTCTAAACGTGTGTGCTCTTTTATTATCCTTTCGGGATGCTCTTTGATTGTTATTATTTATATATGATCCTGAATTGATACGTGTGTATTGTGTATATCAATGTTTAATGGTATCAGAGCTATTAATGCCCAATTATGTGCTAATAGGAAAAAACATAAGGAAACTCTTAAGTTTCATAAACAAATTGGTGTTAAGTTCTATAATAAATTTGATGATGGAAACATATATATATATATATATATATATATATATATATATATATATATATATATATATGTGCGTACTATATATATAGTACCCATAGAGTAATTATATATATAAGGTACTCTATATATAGTACTCATAGTACCTATAGAGTACCCATATATATAGGGTATTATATATACAATACCCATATATATATGGTACTATTATATAGTATATATATAAGGGTATTATATATATAGTACTCACATATATAGTACCCATATATATATATATATATATACACACTAGAAAAATGGGAGTCGAGGAAGTGAGAGAAGGGAACAAAGGAACAGAAATAGAGCAGTGACTAAAAATACTATAGGAATACATATTGGAACCAACCAAGGGATCCCAAAAACAAAAAATAGAGATCAGAGACATATTCCATCAGATACTAACAAGGAAAGGAAAAAAAGGCGCATCACAACAAATAAAAATGCTTCAAGTTATCAGCATTCCCTATGCAAGCTACTATCAACCCACATTTATTTAAAGAAAATGTCATTTGGTACACAGAGAAGGTTTTGATCAGACATTTCCATTACAATATTTTTAAAGATATAGATCTCAAGATATGGGTACAACATACATGGGTATCCCTCTTAGGATATGATCCTATTATCCATTAAGGGGAAAAAGGTTTCATTATATTCATTTTCAAATCAATGGAGGACCATGTTAAGATAGCTGAAGAAGGCCCCTAGTTCTAGGGTAACACAACTCTCACTTTCTCTAGATTGATTGTTGGATTTGACTCAAAAAGGGAGTAAGTAAAGACACTAGCATTGTGGGTAAAGATGTCAGGGAAGCCATAGATACTTAATATTATTGGGGACTCTTTAGGTATCTACTTAAAAGTATATACATGCACCTCCTCCAAACAAATCACCACTATAGCCCTCATATGTGTTGAAATAGAGATTTCAAAGGCACTTCTAGCGTCCATCAATATACAAACTAGTGATAGATTCATTAATCAAATTTTGGACTACAAAAATATGTCGTTCCATTGCACACAGTACCTCCTATATGGCCATCTAAAGTTTTCTTGTCCTCATAGACCATGGCCTTCAACAAATGTGAGCTCCTTCAAATGGTAGACATTAGGGGATAGGGTAGATACCTTCCCCTTTAATGATCCACCTTTTGCTAAATTGATGAGGAATGCACTAGTGCTAGGCATAATCGATCTTGATATTGATAGAGCACAGACTTCCAATCAAGAAAAATCTTGTCTACATCAACACACCACATTAGGGGACTTTTAATCATTGCACAATACTATAGTTTCTATAGGTACTGGATTCCCTCACCCCTTTTCTCTATATTCCCCAAACTCTATAGAATTTTTGGTAACCTCCATGGGAGCAAACATAGCTCTGATACTAGCTGTCAGGAATTTAAAACACAAAGCTCTGATAGCAATTGTCAGGATCCCTACTCCTTAAGAGCACACTTGATTACCTTTGTATAAGCAACTAAACACAGAATTTAACCAGAAGTAAAATGTAACTAGAAATCAGAAACAGCACAGAATAAGAGAGACAATAAAATCTTGTATTAACACTCTTCTAGAAGGAAATACAATGAAGAAATCACACTCTTCCCACACCTCTTGGGCGTTCCAATAATTCTCCCTCAATATTTCTCTCTCTCAATTACAAACAAAATCAACTCAAACACAGAGTTGTTGTTTCAACCAGTCAGTAACAATACTGCCAGTACACCAACCAGTAAGTGACAATCAACTCAACCGTTGTTGCCTACTTCTAGTACCAATGAGTACACCATGTACTCCAAGTAAATCTCCTTGATCTTGCTCCTTGTTGTGTTTCATATCTCCTTTGACCTTGCTACCCCACAGACCTCCTTTGACCTTGCACACACACACACCTATAGATCAACTGACCTTACTTACCATGTAGATCTTCTTCTTGATCTTGCACACCTACAGATCAACCTGGTCTTGCACACCTGCAAACCTAGATCTTACACTCGGGAAGAACCCTTGTCCTTGCCTTTCCAAGTCCTTATGATTCTCCAAATTACAATACAGCCCCATGGGTCTCTTAAATAGATCCCATACAAACAATAATTAGAGTTTCCAATTACAATAATTAGAAATGCAGACTCAAGACTAAAATTAGTCTTTACACACAAACTAACTATCTATCTAAAATTAGACCAGTTCTAAAATGCATAGATGACTGAAGTCAATCACTGTCTGTCTGGAGATGACCGATGTTGACCGATCTATGATCGATGTTGGCCGCTTCTTGTCTACTCCTGACCGACATCGGTTGGCCTGACCGACGTCGATTACTGTGACACTCAGCAACCTCCTCCATGTTTGCATACTTGTGAAGCTTTTAGCTCCACAACCTAACAATCTCCCACTTGGAGATAAACAGTTGCACCTGTACCTATACCTGTACATCATCTAATTTTGTTTCTTGGCTTGTATCCCTCTTCAAGTTCAATCTTGAAGACCAACCACCACATATCCTGTGGTGCTTCTCCTGTCATCCAAGTAACCTACCATATCTGAATCTACATACCCATGTAGAGAAGTGATTGACCCTGCATAGCATGAATCCCTGCTACTGGTCCCTCTTAGATACCTGAGAATCCACTGAACTGCTTTCCAGTGCTCCTTTCTTGAATTGGCCACAAACTTGCAGACAACTCCCAATGCTTGGGTAATATCAGGTCTAGTACTCATGTACTCAACCTCATCATGTGATTTGGGACACTATTCTGTGAACTATCCATCCATAGGTGTGCTAACCGGTTCTGCATCCTGCATATTAAACCTCTCCACTACCTTATTCACATAATCATCCTGAGACAACATCAACCTATGATCTTCCCTATCTCTAGAAATACTCATGCCAAGGATTTTTTCTCCTCCTAAATCCTTCCTAGCACACCACTGAGCTACTTTTACCTTTAGCTCAGCAAATCCCTGCATGTATGAATTTACAACAAGCATATCATCCACATACAATAACAAGATAATGTTGTAACCATTATCCAACTTGGTAAAATAAACACAATGGTTACATTGACATTGACTAAAGCCATGTTTTGTCATACCCCTGTCAAACATGTACCACTGTCTTGGAGCTTGCTCAAGACCATATACCCTGGCCTTCTATCTCACGTGTCCATTATCTCCTTTCTTTAACCTAGGAATCTATTCATCTTTTAATGCTTTCATTTTGGCTGGCAACTCTACCAAATCTCCCATTTGGTTCTTTTCCAAAGAATCAACTTCCTCATTCATGCCATGCTCCCACTGTTTCCTAGATTCTACATGCATTACCTCTTCAAAACTTCTTGGTTCTTGACCATCAGTGAGCAACAAGTTCAAGTAATATAAAGAAGGAGAATAACAAATTTGAGGCCTACTTACCCTTTCAGTCCTCCATATGGGTGTTTAAGACTCCTTGACAAGTTGTTGTCTGCCCAAAATCCATTCTCTAGTTGACCCTGGTCTGCACCTGACTGATGTCGATTTCACCTGATCACCGATGTTGGTTCCCTGATCGATGTCGGTGTCCACCTACCTAACACCACTGACTCTGGTCTACACATGACTGACGTCGGTGTCTACCTATTCGACATTGATTCTCACCTGACCGACATCGATAACTATGTTTTCCTGTGAGTGATGACTTTTACCCGCGAGCTTATTTTGGATCATAACCTTGTCCAAACTGCCCTGCTTAGAATTATTCAACCCCTTGAGCTGATCTATGTCCATCATCTCCTCCATGAAAACCAAGGCTTTCCAGTTCTTAAGTTTGTCAAAGACATCAGACTTCCTCTTAAGAACATGCATCCCCTTCTTATTCATGTGACCAAGCCTACAGAGCTACATCTTTGCATCTACATCTGAAGTAGATAAACTAGAAGGAGAATCAATAATACAAGTAAATAGATAAAGAGTACCTACTTTCTTACCACATGCTAATTCAAGTGCACCCTTGGAAACTTTCCAAGATTCTGCTGTGAGAGTAACTGTGCAACCCTCATCACCCAACTTTCCTATAGAAATTAGACTCCTCTTCAGGACTGGGACATGCATGACATCCTTCAACACCCATGTGTTGCCCGTCTGCAATTTCAGCCGCACTTCCCCTTTGCCAACAATTTGACAAGGCTCACCAACCCCTAAATAAATCTTTCCAAAGTCTCCATGGACATAATCATGGAAAAATACTCTATTTGGGGTTGCATGGAAAGAGGTAACAGAATCTAAAACCCAAGATTCTACTTTATCCAAGGAATATACAAGAGCATCCTGTGCAACAATCCCTGCAACATTTGCTTCTTCATTTCCTTCATGCTGATCTTCTACCAACCAACAATCTTTCTTTCCCTGCCCTTTCTTTCCATAATTTAGTAATTGATCATTCTTGCCATTGAATTCCTCCATTCTTAGTGTAATTTATTCTACCATTGCTATACTCCCACTCAATCAGAAACCCCTGAGAGTGACCTGTAATCAACAAACACTTAACACGCTCTAACCACCTGTTAGTGTACCTAACCAAGCTCTGATACCAATTGTCGATGGTATCACTTGGTGATCCTAGCTCTGATACCAATTGTTAGGATCCCTACTCCTTAAGAGTACACTTGATTACCTTTGTATAAGCAACTAAACATAGAATTTAACCAGAAGTAAAATGTAACTAGAATTCAGAAACAGCACAGAATATGAGAGATAATACAATCTTGTATTAACACTCTTTCAGAAAGAAATACAATGAAGAAATCACACTCTTCCCACACCTCTTGGGCGTACCAGCAATTCTCCCTCAAGAGTTCTCTCTCTCAATTACAAACAAAATCAACTCAAACACAGAGTTGTTGTTTCAACCAGTCAGTAACAATACTGCTAGTACCACCGAGTACACCACGTACTCCAAGTAGATCTCCCTAATCTTTCTCCTTGTTGTGTTGCAGATCTCCTTTAACCTTGCTACCCTATACATCTCCTTTGACCTTACACACACACACCTGCAAATCAACTATTCTTACTTACCATGTAGATCTTCTACCTGATCTTGCACACCTGTAGATCAACCTGGTTTTGCACACTTGCAAACCTAGATCTTATATTCGAGAAGAACCCTTGTCCTTGCCTTTCCAAGTCCTTATGATACCAGCTGTCAAAAGAAGCCTATATAGACCTTTTAAAACCATGTATGCACCTACAATAGGGTACAGTCTTGATGAAGGTAAGGTTGGAGATGAACTTGTATAGGGAGAAGAAGAGGGTTAAAATAAATTTAAAATGTCTCATGATCTTTCAAAAAAACAAATTATCAATCCTCAAGACTTTTAAAAGACTAAGTTACATATTTTTGTATACAAGTTATATTTATATCAATAGTATTATCTATAACCTCTTATTATACCTTGGCTGAGAACATAAGTCTTTAGGATTAATTAATATGTTGACATCATGAGTGTATGTTTTTTTGTGGGTTGTGCATGAGCTAATTTCAATAAAATGAAGTGAGATAATAATAATAATAATAATAATAATAATAAAACATTTTAATAAATTTTTAGGACACTGATTACAAAAAGTTTGGATATTAATGGAACATGTTTTAAAAAGAAATTGATGAAAACAATATTTTCAATTGAAATATTATCAATGGAAACCTAAGCCTTGCACCCATCAAAGGATAAACAAGGATGAGTTAGAGATACTATTGACACAACACAAGAGAAGAAATAATCAACATGTCACAGAAAAAGACATTTATTACAATAATCAACATGACTTTTACTTCTGGTTATATTTCGTGTTTAGTTGCTTATAAAAAGGTAATCAAGTGTGCTCTTAAGGAGTAGGGATCCTGACAATTGGTATCAGAGCTTTGTGTTCTAGATTCCTGACAGCTGGATTCCTGACACTTAGATTTGGATTATGATATTATGAAGATTAACATTAAAGGTCTATGAGTGAAGTTGGTAGAATATTTAAAGGACTTGGAAAGGCAAGGATAAGGGTTCTTCCCGGATGTAAGATCTAGGTTTGCAGGTGTGCAAAACCAAGTTGATCTGCACCTATACAGACCAAACACAGCTCTGATACTAGTCAGGAATCTAGAACACAAAGCTCTAATACCAATTGTCAGGATCCCTACTTCTTAAGAGCACACTTGATTACCTTTGTATAAGCAACTAAACACGGAATTTAACCAGAAGTAAAATACATTAATAAATATAATTAAAAAAGACATTTATTGTTGGTATATCATATAAAGTATCTTCTCATACAAACTCAAATTATCATTTAGGTCATATTTCTACATTTTTTCTACTTATTAATATTAAGTAATTTAATCACATAATCAAGTTAAGACAAAGTACCACAAATTGATTATGAATAAATCACTGTTAATTTTTGACAACTTAATGAATGAGTCTATATAAAAGAGATACTACCTATTCATTATATTTCTAGCATTTTTTCTTGTATTTTAATGTAAGAAGTGTCTTTTGGCTATTATTCAAGGACCAAATCCTTGAATTCAGACTTGATACGAAAAAGGGAAGGAATATATGGTCTACTATTGAGTGCATGAACAACTCTATTCTATTTACCCTCAATATATTCAATATCAACATCATTATCAATGATGAACTCCAACCATCTATGTTATCTAACATTCAAGTTATCCTATTTGAAAATATGGATAAGCCCATGGTGAATAGATTTTATTACAAATTGCTTCCCTGAGGGAATAACATGTGAAAATATATAATGAGGATGAGTAAGAATAGCACAGTTGAATAGGATTATGAAACATCTATAGTTGTAAGTTAAATAATTACCTACAATTGTCAAAAATGTCACAAATCAAATCCAAAGGCAATCGGGAGAGGAAATATACATGGTCTAAACATTTGTAACTATTATTATTATTATTATTATTATTATTATTATTATTATTGTTATTATTATTATTATTATTGATTTATCTATATCTTTATTATTATTAAAAGGTTTAAAAAATTAATTTGACATTATTTTCAATTAAAAAATAACTTTATATACATAAACCTTTAACCAAAACCTTATATATTTCATATTTACATATTTCAAAAGGGTAAAAGTTAAAGTGCACCAAAAATAGGGAAAAGGTAAAATTGAAGAAGTAAACAAACATACGTTGAAGATCATTTTATGAATGACACATTTTATATAGGACACTATAAAGTCTTGATAGTCATTCATCGTTAAATTATAAATATGGTTGTGAAAGGAAAATAAGTTTTCTAATTACACAAATAGATTTACATTATGATAACATATTCAATTATTGTCTTTAAATAAGTTAAGAGTATTTTTATATTTGATTTAATAATTAATTACGTATTTTTTATTACATTTTACATGTTTTTTTTTTAATGTTTAATAATAAATAAACATATTTTATATGTATATTTTGAGAATCTTTAGAGAAGTGAAGAACATATTAACTAAACTAATAATAAGTAAAGCAAATCTAATCTACTATTCATCAAAGCTCATGGCATAAAATGGGGTTAGTAAATATAAAATAAACATGCATAAGAGAATATTCATTAAGTTATGTATAGGCAAAACCCTAATGCATGGAGAGATCAGTATATTCAAAATCCATTACTTATACTACTTCTATCTACTAAAGAGTGGAGCAAAGTTAGAGATACTTACCTTGAAGATGAACCTAGAATAAAATCTAAACATTTTCAACTTTCTTCTGACCACCTGCATTTAAACTATCTCATTCCACCTTGGATCCACAGAGGAATCACTAAAATTTAATGATCTTAGAAGGATTGTATCCAATATAATAGATATGTTTTCAATCAATTTTTTTATAAAGATGGACACACCTACAATGTTGATGGATAGTTGAATATTTGTTGCTTATGCTAATTACAAGAAATTGGCATGGAAGGAAAACAAATTCAGAGTAGCACATGTCATATGAAATTTCAAATGGAGCTAAAGGAGCTTCAAGGCTTTCAGACGTTCTTTATGTTCTGACTCTAGTTTAGGAAGCATCTAGTGTCCATGCAAGTCTTCAAAAACATATTTCTAAACATCAAAACAAAAAAAAATGTAGAAGTAAACACCAATAAGAACTGCAAATAATGAATGGGAATGCAAGTAATTGTCTGTATTATAGATATTTTTTGAAAAGTTAAAAAAATAACCTTTATGAGTTCCATGTTTGATACATAATATTAAATATTCAAGAATTATATGGAATTATAAGATATATTATATGATCTAGTTGTGTTAAATTCATAAGATTGGGAGGAATTATATGATATTATGATAGACAAATTGGTGCAATCATGGCATGCATTTTGTTATCTAATGTTGAGCCTTTAGGTCAAAATAAGATCCCTATAGTCAAAAAATTTAACCTTAGGTGATTTAGGAGGTCCTCGTTGAGTCCAAGACACCTTATTAGCATTTACTAAGATACATTTGGAAATATCAAGGTAAAGTCATATGTTCATCAAATAGTGGTCTAGGTATGTCATGAGGAAATAAGTCATGGTCAAGTTGTTTAATAGGCAATTAAGGGTTTTTTAATGTTATTTTATGTGGGCAGATTATGTTGGGTTTGAGTAGGTGCAGCATAAGGATAACTAGTGAAAGGTTGGGAGGTTGTCACATATTGGTGTGTGGACATGGGTGGTTGGGAGGATGTCATGAATGGGTAAGTGGATATAGGAGGCTAGGTAGAGGATGGAACCATATATCCCTGGGGGTTTGGAATATATCTTGGATTGGGTGCAATAGGAACATGTTGAGGCATTGACATCAGTTGGGTTATAGGTATGGTTGGGTTGATAGGTTGAGGATGGGTAGTAATTTTATTAATAATGGGTGGAAGAGTAGAAGGTATGGGAACCACCAAGATCTAAAATTTAGTGGAGGTAGGTGGGTTGGAAACAATAGGAAGTGTGGTAACATCTAGATTTTGGAATGTTTGACGTGTGCCCTCTTTGATCCAGTACTAGGTTAAAAAAAGTATTGGATGCTAATTCATTATGTCAATGAGAGTGATAATAATCATTGAATATGCCTTAAAAATAGTCCAATACTTGCCTTTTTAAAACATCAAAGCCTTAAGACATAGACTTCACCATGGTTTGATGAGCTTAGTAATATCATTCAAAACTTTAGTATAAATGACTTTAGATTAGAATCTTATTATATTGAAACCTTAAGCAAGTTTTAAAATAAAACACTTTGATAAAATATTGAGGACCATAATTCATAAGACCTTGGCATGAATAAGCTCTTTCATGACATTTATATATATTTTAAATGTTCATCACCTTGGCTTAGAAACACTTAGAATAGAATAGTGTTTTAGATTTAAAACTCATAACCTCTATGTGTGCCTTGATATCTTTTAGAAATAACTTAGGTTTCAAAGAAATGATGTCTCTATATCAATCAGTTAAATCCTTCACTCACTACCTCTCTTTTGAAGTGAAGTTGAGACCGATATTAACATAGTGTGGGATGTGCTCATTTTCTAGATTTTCTCTTTTGAAATATGATTCATTGACATTTGGTTGCATTTCATATCCAACTATTGAATGCATTATCATATCAATATTTGGGAGAGGGAAGTCATCTTTAGAACATGCCTTATTGATTTCATGGAATTTAGTACAAATCTAAATTCCTCCATGTGGCTTAGCCATAGGAACTACGTTGGAACCTTATGTGGAGCATTTTATTGGGAATTTTTTAGGGGTTTCTTCTTGCAAGAACACAAATCCACCTACATTTTGGGAGCTCAAGGACAATATATTCCCAAGGATGACTCTGAGAAACTCTACCTTGACTAATCACATGGACACAAAGAAACATTTCACCTCTACCAATACTTTGCATTTTTTGACCCACTTACCTATCTCAAATGTGGAGGCCCCTTGTCAAATCAACTCTCTCTCTCCCTTGCTACCCAAATCCAAGTCTACTTTTCAAATTTTCTCTCCAATGGATGGAGGGATTAATACAAAATTAAAACTTGTAGAGCCTTTGACATCAGTGAGCACCCAGTAGGAGAACCTTTTGTATAATATCCTCACACAATAGACTATTCCCCCCATGCTTCAAATCTCTTCCACAAAAAAATATTCATACTGTATAGAGCTTTAGGATATTCTACATGGGTAGGAATTAGATTCAAATTTTATGAACATTCAGCTCTTCACTAGACACAAATATAGGACTTCATCACAAATAAAATCACTCCAAAAGTTGGATTTTACACAACATTTTGGTGGTCTAAAATATATTATTACAAACACTACTCCAACTAGTAGAGGCAAATGATCAAATTTCTCTCATACCCAAAAAGAGGCTGAAAGAGATATCCTTACATGTAAAAAAATAACTATTTTTAGGGCCCTTAGAAAAGTATCCCCAAAGAAGGTGAAAACATGATTATTACATCCTATAACATTTGTGGCATCGAGATGACATGAAATAATGGTCCTTGAATAGATTGGTATATTGTCACAAGCCTAGAATTCTACTTATTTAGGAAACAATGTGCTCAAATGATATCTCTAAAAAACATCTTCTCAAATATTTCCTAGATTGGTCGTTCATCACCAGTTGTTCACAGGGCAACCCAGGTGGTTTGGCTCTTGGATGGAATCAAGCTATCAAAATTAGGTCCTCACTACAATATTCAAATTTTATTGTAGGTTATTTCTTCTCCAAATAATTAAATACTCCCATTGATATCATAAATGTATATGCTCCATCCCAACATCAAAAAGGTTTTTAGATGGCACTTGAGAACTCCAACATCATGCACATGCCTCACCTCATTCTTGGGGGTGATCTCAATTTCACTACACATCAATAGGAGGTTTGGAGTGACCTTGCTAGACAAGATCCAATGGCAGATTTTTTCTTGCATTTCATAGACAACCACTACTTGGTGGATGTTGCCCCTTCAAGGATGGAACCCACTTGGTCAAACCATATATTTGGTTCACAAGGCATATCCAAGCAATAATAAAGGTTTCTCATTAAGTAAGATCTTACACTCTAGTTGAAAACATACAAATCCTCCACTATCAAGATATCTACATTTGATCACTATCTGATTCAGATTCAATTTTTTGTGGGATTAAAACAACCTCAATCTCCTTTCAATTTCAACCCACATTGGTTACAATATGAAGAATTTAGGGAGTTTATTAAACAAGGATGGGATACATACTAGCCAGAACATGATGAACATGCCATGATTTGTCTTCAAAGAAACCTTATCAAAGTAAAATCTACTGCAAAAGTTTGGGTAAAAAAACTTTTGATGATAGCAAGAAAAAACTACTACAGGTAGAACCAAATATAAATGTGCACCTTGAATTGTATCATTAGGGTGACTTTTAGGAAGAAACCCTGTTAGAAATTGGGACCTTAGAACAAGAAATATCAAGGTTATTGGCATGGCAAGAGGCAAAATGGAGGAAGAAAAATAGAGTCATTTAGACTGTTGAGGGTGATGAAAACACAAATTTCTTTCATAGGCAGAGTATGGTTCACAGGGCAAAAAACACTATTTGGAATATAAAAGATGGTGGTAGATTAGACTATACAAACTTTTCATCTATCTCAAAAGTACGGTTACACATTATAAGCAGATTTACATAGAACACCCTGTATACACATAATATTTTCAAACTTTGACTGATTATTGACACTTTGTATCTTGTAGGAACCTATCAAGTCTCAATCTATCTGAGCACATGCCTTAAGGGGTGCACCAGGAAAGGGGTGGGCAGACAATTGGTGCTTCATAAGATTATTGTCCCTTTTTCCACTTGCCATCTACACACTTTTCTCCTAAAACCATTTAACCTAAGCTTATTCTTCTCAGCCTTACCCATTCCAGTCATTCTCCTCTTTTTATCCTCTTTTTCTTTCCTTAATTCCCTTTTGGATTGTCAGTTGTACTAGGCCGACCATGGTCGACCCTTTATAGTTAGGGGTATTTTCACTTTTTGGATTTGTTATCCCATTGATTGACCTAGTTCAGATCTAGTGAATTATCCCCAAAAACATACAGGGTCGACCATGGTCAACCCTATACAACCAACATTTCTTGGAGGATTTAGGGAAAGATCCACCTATATATACAAGTTCATTTCCAACCATTTTTAAGGAATATAAGTGAAAAATAATAAGTGAAAATGAACATCTATTTATTGACCAGCATACTTGAGGAATAAAGCTTAGGATTCCATACTTTCTTTGGAGATACAGATCTTGTCTTATGGAGAAGCCTTTTGGATGCATAGATAGGTTGTGTAGCCTAGATTTAGTTTGTCTTTGTTATCCTTACATACCATAACAATATCTTACGAATCACCTTGGCCAAGGGAGATATTGAGGCTCAGTGGGTTCATCTTCAAGGGAAGTATTCCTAACTTTGTTTTTCCTTTGTAAGAGTAGATAGATAATGTAGTTGAGCTTCTTTCTTCCATGTATTAGGATTCTATATATATTGACATGAGTATGTCTTCTATACATGTTTATTTTAGTTGTTTATTTTATTCTTAACCCCCACTTTGTGCCACAAGCTTTGGTGTGTACAAGATTATATTTACTTTCTTGTTTATTAGCATAGGTGAAATATTAAACCTTAGGATTCATTTAGTGTTGTTATGTGATTGTGTTAGACTATAGGCTTTGGAACCCTACCTCACATGGTATACTGTGACAATAGATCCCCTAATCGATTCTAGTGGATCCCCATATTGGTTATGCTCCCGCTTAACAAATGTATCCTCAATCGAAAGTGTAGGTATGTTTTATCTTCTCTAAGCCAAGATTGATTTATAGACATGATGCATTTATGATTGCATATATTATGGTGAACCTGACGTGGAACTAAACCTTGTAATATTTATTTCACTTTATTTCATTATTTTTAACATTGTTTTTATCATATATCTATCATATTAGATCGGCTCTGTCAACCCAGTTCTAATCTTTATGCATAGGTTTTCAAGAACAGGCAATTGAATTGACCCAGTATAGGTTTCCAGACTTCTAGTTTAGACTACTAGGTCAACCAAGGTCAACCCTATACACTTTCAGGCATCTATATTTAGCTACTAGATCAACTAGGGTTGACTTTATACACTTTTAGACACTCAACAATAAGATTTTGTAAAGCTTGGTCGATCCAGTCAGCAAAGTTCTCAACCATATTCTAAGGCTCTTGACTAGTAATCTTCATTCTCAACATCTTTGATCCACCAAATTTCCTTTTTAT
This sequence comes from Torreya grandis, assembly GCA_037957365.1. Taxonomy (NCBI): domain Eukaryota; kingdom Viridiplantae; phylum Streptophyta; class Pinopsida; order Cupressales; family Taxaceae; genus Torreya; species Torreya grandis. The sequence goes on from JARHVA010001673.1 coordinate 2,800,708, forward strand.
CTATCTATCTCTTTCTTTTCTATCTTTCCTTTCAAATTTTATAGTCTTCATAATTGCCCCTCCATAGTCAACTAGATCGACCCTATCGACTCATTTTTATGTTCTTTGTGTTGTCTGAATAACTAGGTCAACCTTGGTCAACCTTGTTCATTTTCAGACCTTGCTTCATAGTATAGGTTCAAGCATGCTTTGTATCTTGTGCATATAGTGTCAAAACTATACCTTGTTTCAAGTTAGAATTAATCTCTATATGTTAGTAATTAGTTCACACCTTTCTTTCTTGTTGTTTACATGCTTAGAATAGTTCACATAGTCTAATTAGGGGATTTTTTATTAATCATTTAGTTTCACTATTTCTATTTTATGCACACACATGGCCAAATCACAAATTCTAAACAAGTATTTTAACATTTGTCTACCCAACGCCAATCTACTTGGATTTCATCACCAAAGGGGAAGTCAAATCGATACTTTGGTCAAGTATGAAGTGTGGTTAATGGTATATTTTGGCTAAGTACCTAACACCCTTATCACTATGATGTGTAAAGTGAGGGGGTAGGCCCCAATACCAAACATATATAATTTCCACTATAGTCCCTTTTATCCCAAACTACCTAAAACCATCCTTAGATTGTTATCTAATTCCTTGCTTTATAGCTAACTTCCCATCACATTTAAAATCATATTCTTAATAATACAATAAAACATCTTAGGTTGACCAATTAGTTATATTTTTAATATTCAAGTTGATTTCTTGCTCTTTACTTAATTATGTGTGTAAAAACTTGCATTAGCTAGCGTTAGTGTAAGGTTTTGTATTGTGTGCTTCAATTGGATTGGCTAGCATTGATCTAATTGATTATTTATTTCCCTTGAATTCTTAATTTCCTAGATTAGCTACAAAATTTATCTTATTTCAACTCACAATTTGTTACAAACTTTCTCATCTTCCCTGTCTGTTGTAATGGGTCAACCCAATCAAATCTGTACCTTTTCTAGCCCCTGTTAACTATACAGGATCAACCTAGTCGACCTTGTACTATTTACAGACCTTTTTTAGCCTTTGTTTAATATATAGGATTGACCTAATCAACCCTTTACTATTTAAAAACCTTTTTCAAGCTTTTTTTAGAGAAGATTGACCCAGTCAACCTTGTACTATTTATAGACCCTTTTCAACCTATGTTTGTTGTACAGGATCGACCCAATCGACCCTGTACTATTTTCTATCACTTTTACTCTCTTTATGTGGTTATATAGTCTTGTCTTATCATGATGACATCTTTCCAACCTTATTTTATTCAAGGACATTACATAATTAAGGATTTGGATAATAACCTCACTTATTTCGTTACTTCAGATGAAACTATCCAATTTCTTCCTTCTTCTCCTAAACTAAAACCAATCACTACATAATGTAATGTAATTGAGGTCATTCATCCTAATCCTCCTCTCAAACCAATGTTCATAATCCTATCAAAATTCATACCCTTACAACCAATGTTCATAATCCTCTTATTACACCCATAACAAGATCACCAAGTCTTATCAATTCCAAAAGTAACATGGTTAAAACCACTCAAATTGATAATATAGATGGTTCCCAATTATTCAAAAACCATGATGATAATATTATTTACTCTCCTCACAAGAATGGTGGCTTTACCAAGCTTCCTTCTTCTTCTACCATACTTAAAGCAACTAACACTAATGTTGGGAATCTTCCATCTACAAAGAATCCTCCTCCCACCAATACTACCAATCCTCTTCCTAACAACACTAATACCCCACCTTCAAACCCACCTATTGATATAAATCAAATTCTTACACAAGTAATACAACAAATGAACATCGTGCAAAAAACTAACACCTCTCAAGTGATGAACATGCAACAATATTTATTAAACATGACTAGTCAACCACCTCAAATCATCATGTCTCAACCAAATCCAAATTTTATCCCTCCTCTTAGATATTCCAATGGGAATATCATCACTCAACCTCCAATGAATAACAAAATGTTTTAGCATCTTTAAAATTAACCTTTAGCACCATTCATTTCATTCCATAGATATTGGAAACATTTCTCCAACTATCACATATAATGGGACTAAGGACCCTACTATCTTTCTTAAGTCGTTTGGTAATCTCTATAAGGAATAGGTCCAAACTAACACCTTTACTACCACCAAGCTCTTAGACAAATCATTTGTTGGTGATGCACTTGAATGGTACAACCAACTTCTTAGACATTCCATCTCACAACTAGAGGATTTAGTCAATGCTCAGTGAATGAATTCTAACATTATGACCTTGAAAACTACCTTAGTCATCTCATCAATGCCAAGTAACTTCCTAATGAATCTGCTCATACTTTCATCAAAAGATGAAAGTATCTCACTCATAAAGTGGACCATAACATGAATGGTTATACTCTTTTAAAACTATTTGTCACAATGCTTAAGGCTCCACTTCAATACAAAGTTCAAATCTTTTCACCTAAAACTTTAAACGAAGCCTTAGACCAAGAAAAAAGGTAAGACTTTCTTATGAGTCAATTTTAAACACCTCAAATAACTACTAAAGCACCTTATCAATCATTTTCTCATAACATTGATTCATCCAAGCCTCCCCAACCTTAAAATGGAGCATCTAATTCAACCAATTTTAATTCAACCCACCTACCCTTTACTCTAGAACAACTTAAGAATAAATTTCCACCCTTTAAACCCATGAGATTTGATCCTTCCAAATCTCCTCCAAAATGGTACAATCCTGAAAAATTTTATTGGTGACATGCTACTATAAGTCTTTCTCATGAGTCTTGTCATGATCTTCATCAATTTCTTCTTTCTTCCTTGCTTGGTTAGCATTTCAATCTTGATATTCTCACAAAACAATGTTATCAAGACTATCTTCAAGCTTATCAAATTCAATCTCAAGAGCCATAATTAAATCAAAATCATCTACCTAATGATCAACAATAATTATTCCATACCTACACCTCATCTACTAATTTTTTTCAAACCATAGTTGATCCTTCTTCTTACACCAATAAGGAAAGGATATCTAACATGAATAACTTTAAACATATCGTTGCATCCATTTAACCTCAACCCCTTGTGTCACATGAACTAAATGAGTAATTAGATCAAATTACTACTCTAACTCATATCATACATGGTCCTCCTTTACCTCTTTTATCTCCTCATACCTCTCCTACACATCATATGTCACATTAAACATCCTTAAACTCTAACAAACCAACACATTTGCATGTCTCCAAATGCACCTACCAACTCAATGCAAATCATTATAATGATTTAATTTCACCTTAATCTAACTCACATGTTGGGGCATCTAGTGATGTCCATCCATATGTCCCTTCAGCTTTTGGGGCATCTTGTGATGCCCATCTTCTCATTCCTTTTCTAGAAAATGTTTTTGATCCTTATTCTCAACTTTAGATTTTGCTTCTTTTAATAGATGGAATTTGCATAACAATCTATGCTATCATGTTTTCCTCCATTTCCCTCATTCTTATGATAAGGAATCACATTTTATTGTCATTATATCCCTTTTTACCCTTTGTCACATTCTTTACTATTTTAAGCAATTCAAATTGTTCGATGTGTCACTCCTCTTGATTTCCCCTTCCTTTCACTCCACATTGGATAAAACAAGGTCTAAGTCAAAATAGCACTTTTATTTTACCTAGATTTACAAGACTCTTAGACCCCATGTTCTTTGAAGTTTTCTCTCTTATAAACCAAGTCCAAAGTATTCAAATGAAATTCTTTTTTAGTACCCATGTTTGGTTTTATAAATCCGTATGGAGGAGGAATAGAAAAATCCATCAAGAAAGTTAAAAGCCAAATCATTTGAATCAAAAGGTAATGATATCTAAAAGGCAACCTAAAAATATCAAAATTAAAACATCACACCAAAAATTATGATTATAAGCACATCTCCTATCTATATTCAAAGCTACAACTCCATAGTTGGCCTCACATAGCGCTGAGGTCCATTGGGGTGTGGTAGACTCGTAAATTCGAATAAGGGAATTCAAAAAACTCTTTGGTGATAGCTACTTTCTCACGCAAGTACCAAATCTTCACATTATATTGATAGCTCTATAAGGGGTCCTAAATAATAGAGAACATGTTGTGGGAATGTAGGTCAATTTTAATTTTCATGCATATAGCCTTCATGGGATGATCTATAGACTTCATTTGTTGACCTAAGACTTGTATGACTAAGAGAAGTTCTTCAGAGTCCTTACGGTCAAAACTCTTCTTGTTTTGACAAACCTAATTTAAGTGTCTTGACTTTGATAAAGAGTTCTTCTACCTTGGTTTTTCCTTCATTCTCCCCTCCACCCATTTCATTTCCCCCCTTAATAGAAAATTTGTGATTCCAAATCTATTTTCCCTCTTCTTTAAATTCCTTCTTCTTCACCTCTTAAAAACATGCTAGCATTACTTTGTTTTACTTTTATCTATCCTTAGAGAAAAACAATATGTTTGAGAAACTATGGATTACAATCTTACACCATTTATTTACCACACCATCTCATTGTCATACTAGTCATGTCATTAGGTGGTTGTGTTTTCTTACATTATATCTTCGAATAAGCACTAAGTTTGAGTTTTCATCCTTTAGAGATTTTTTATTTTCATTTCTCCATCATGTTCTTATCTAATTTTTGTGGGCTTCACTTATCTTATATATTACATTTGACATTATTACATGTTTCTCTTTATGCATGCCTTCTTCTTATTTGTCTCATATCTTGAATTACATTTTATTTTTCGTCCTTCATGTTTTTCTTTCTGCCTATCTTACATGAGCTTACTTTTCCTCTTTTTTACATATCTTTGTTCAAGTTTTCTTTCATGGATATTTCATTTGTCATTCATGTTTTACATTCTTAAAAAAGTGATTTAGTATGTTCTACATTACTTTTTACCATTTATGTTTTACATGCTTTCCAATGTGATTTATTGTATTTGCCAATCATTTGTCATTCATTTGCCTTAAATATTTTAATCTTCACTTAATACACTAAGTTAACCCTTTACTTTTTCCCCTCTTAATATTAACTCGGTAGAGTGGATTTTTCTACTAGGTCAGCAGTGTGGATTTTAGCAAACTTTCAGCCAACTAAGTCAACTAAGTGGACCTAGTTGTTTCTGCCTAGTTATTACTTTGATTCCTTGTTTTGCCTATATATTTGTTTCTACTAATCCATTTTTAAAACCTTAAAATGCATTGGATTCATGATGATGTAGAGAATATTTTACACTATCATATGTTTATACTCTAAAAAAATGATTTTTGGCTATTTTTTGCACTAACGTCTACAGATTTGCCTAGTGTTCTTCATATTAGATGCTTTCACTCTTTTCTTGAAGTCTACTCCTTTTTATACAAAACTAAGTTAAGTAAAGATATGTATTTTTAAATCATGTCCTTTATATTATTTGTTTCTTACTACACTTTATTTAGCATCAGCATTGTGTGTTATCATGTTCTATCCCAAAGCACCATCTTGTGTTGCACTTATGTGACACGTGATGAGATTTGAGTGGGGCATATGTATACACATAATATAATCAAACTTTTATCAATTACTAAAACTTTTTATCTTATAGGAACCTGTCGAGTCTCAATCTCTCTAAGTGCATGCCTTAAGGGGTGCACCGAGAAAGGGGTGGGTAGACCATTGGTGCTTCATAACATTGTTGTTCATTTTTCCACTTTCCATCTATACACTTGTCTCCTAAAACCATTTACCCTAATATTATTATTCTCATCCTTACCCATTCCAATCATTTATCTCTTTCCATCCTCCTTTTCTTGTCTTAATTCCCTTTTAGACTGTTGGTTATACTAGGTCGACCATGGTCAACCCTGTATAGTTTAGGGGTATTTTTCACTTTTTTGTTTATTATCCCTTTGGCCAACCTAGCTTAGACCTAGTGAATTGTACTCAAAAATATATAGGGTCAACCATGGTCGATCATGTACAACTAATGTTTCCAAGAGGATTTAGGGTAAGATCCACCTATAATTACAAGCTCATTTCCAACCATTTAAAGGAATAGAAGAAGAGAAGAATAAGTGAAAATGAACATCTACTTATTGAACATTCTACTTGAGGAATAAAGCTTAGGGTTCCATAATTCATTTTGAGATATGAATCTTGTCTTTTGGAGAAGTCTTTTAGATGCATAGATAGGTTGTGCAGCTTAGAGTTGATTTGTCTTTGTTATCCTTACATACCACAATGATCTTTTATAAATCACCTTGGCCAAGGGAGAGATTGAGGCTCGATAGGTTCATCTTGAAGGTAAGTATTCCTAACTTTATTTATCCTTTATAAGAGTAGATAGAAAATGTATTTGTGCTTCTTTCTTCTATGCATTAGGATTCCATATACATTAACATGAGTATATGTTTTCTATGCACGTTTAGTTTGGTTGTTTGTTTTGTTTCTAACCCACACTTTGTGCCACAAGCTTTGGTGTACGCTAGATTATAATTACTTTCTTGTTTATTAGCATAGGTGAAATATTAAACCTTAGGAATCTTTTAGGGTTGTTGCATAATTGTGTTAGACTGTAGGCTTTGGAACCATACCTCACATGGTGTATTATGACAAGTGATCCCCTAATCAAGTCTAGTGGATCCATATATTGGTCATGCTCTCACTTAACAAATGTATTCCCAATCTAAAGTGTAGGTATGCTCTATCTTCTCTGAGCCAAGATTGATTTATAGACATGATGCATTTTTTATTGCATACACACCCTAAGGAGAATATCAAGGATATTATGGTAGTGGCTTCTTTCTTTGATGATTGGGTCAATGATCAACAAAATTAACAACTACTCAGGCCCATTTCTTCTAAATAACTTATTTTGATTCTTAAAACCTTTCAACATGGGAAAGCTCTTAGATCAGATGGGTGGACTATGGAATTCTATTTGGGCTTTTAGGATCTTATAGTAGATGATCTAATATATGTTATTGAAGAGTCTCATACATTGGGCAACATGCATGCCCCTTTCTCCTCTACATTTATTGCAAATATTCCAAAAGATGATGTTCTCACATGCTTTGAACACTTTTAGCCTATATCTTTATGTAATTGCATATATAACATTATTTCAAAAATTATTACTACTTACCTCAAATCCATCCTTTTGGAGCATATTTCTCCTGAGCAATTTGACTTCCTTGATAATCAGCTTATACACAATGCTATAAGTATTGCTCAAGAAACCTTACACATTGTTAAAACCTTGTCCAGGCCTACTTTCCTTCTTAAAATTGATCTTTCAAAAGCTTTTGACAAGGTTAATTGGATATGTCTGAGACTCATACTCACCTAAGTGGGTTTTGTCCCCCTTTTTAGCAATTAGATGGAAACATGTAACCAATATGCCTCCTTTTTTGTTCTTATCAATAGTTTGGCCTCATTTTTTTTCACTCCTACATGGGGGCATAGACAAGGCTGCCCACTCTCACCACTCTTGTTCTTGCTTATCACAGAAGCCCTTAGCCAACATTTACAGCATGAGATTACAATAAGAATTATAAAAGGAGTGAAGATTGTTCTCACATCACATATCTCACATATTCTATTTGTTGACGACATTCTTATTATTGGGAATGGTACCATACATGAAGCAAAAGTTCTGGACTAGATTCTAGAGCTATTCACTTCAACTATAGGTATGGTCATCAACATGCAAAAATCATCCATTTATTTTTTCCATATTATTGATCCTACCAAGCACCACATACATAATGTGCTACCCTTTTCCACTCCTTTTAATGATGGTATTAAATATTTGGGCTTATTCCTCAAGGAAAATGATTATCATTACAAGGACTAGAACTAACTAGTGGACAAGATTAAGAGACGCATCACCTTATGGTGCAATAGGTGGATTTCTATGACTAGAAGGTTAGTTCTTATCAAGAGTGTTTTAGAAGCAATCCCTATATATTAACTTTCCTCCTATGGATGATTCTCAACCAAATTAGGAAGTTGTGTTTACACTTTCTTTGGTCTGGTAAAAAGGATACTAAAAGTATACCTCTCATCAAGTGGATTCTCATCTCTCTCCCAAAATCTATGGGTGGATGGGGTAAAAAAGATTTATCTATTTCTCAAATGCCTTGGCTGCTAAGGGAACTTAGAGCCTCATCACCAAAAATGGATAATGGCATAAAATTCTATAATAAAAGTACATTCATCCATTGTCCATAAAGGATTGGATTATGACTTATCCTAAATCATCCATTGGTGGCACTATTTTTTGGAAAGCACTTGTTTAGAGCACTACCATTATTGGTGATTCTCTTACTTGGGACCCTAAAAATGGTGTTGAGGTGTACCTTAGAGGAGATGTTACCTTTGGCATTAAAGATGGCATAAAACTAATGGCCTCTCTATAAGAATCACTACAACAACAAAAATTGCATACCCTAGCTAATGTTTATGATGGTAACCTTTCTAATCATTGGTGATCTAGATGGAAAAGTATAGCAAGTTTGGTACTTTATTTATAGGATGTTACTTATTCGGAAATTTTCCATAGATAATTGATTAAAAACTCTATCACACTTACTAACAAAGCTGACATCCTTTCTTGGGCAAACAACAGGGATGATGGACAATATCAGGTTAAGATAGGGTACAAAATGATCATGGCTCAGCATGTACAATAGATCACTCTATAGTGGTGGTAAGGTTTATGGAAATCACAAGCTCTTCCTAAGGCAAAACTTCATTTTTGGCTAGCTCTGTAGAATAGAATACTCACATGGGATAATCTTATGAGGCATGGTTGAAATGGGCCAAATATCTACCTTATGTGTAGGGAATGTGGGGAAATAATTTCCTACATTTTCATCCACTACAAATTTTTGAAGGAGGTTTGTGATGCCACCACATTACAACATCTCTCTCCAAAATGGGATGACATGACATTGGAGGATGCTTAGAAAAATTGAAATAGTTATTGTTTCTCTTTGAATTCACAAAAATGTCTACCAATCCAATTGATTTGGAGCATTTGCATATCCTAAAATAGAGCTATATTTGATGATAAAAAGTCATCAATTCTCACTATAGTATACATACATATATATATATAAGCACTATATCATACTCCTGGCTCACAAAGTTTCAAAGTCCCTCACTATTTACATCCTCCTCTAATTGATCACACTCTTCCATATGGATTCACAAATGGTACATCAAAGGATAATTCAAGACTTAACAGAGTTGGAGGCATTATATATTTTAGAAAAAACTCTATCCTTTTCTGTCATGGGATGGACATCCATATAAACAATTTTTCTAAGTTACACATGGTGGTTACATCCCTCACCATCACTATGGATTGGAAGCTTCCTTCATTATCCATCTTTTTGTACTTAAAATTAGTTTGTGATTGGCTTAATAGAAATGTTGATTGTAGACAAAAGAATCTAATACATCTCATCAATAAGGCTTTAATTTTGGATTCACACCTTCAAGTCTTCAAAATTACTCACATCTTTAGCGAATACATCTAGGTGGTGGATGGATTGGTGAAGCAGGCATGTACACTAGAAATCAGCAAGCTTCTTCTACATGTTAACATATAGGGTTCTTCCTCTATACAGGAACATTCCTATACCTAAAAAATTTCTTTATGCACTTTTTTATATCTACCTACATGGTTTCTTGCTAACTTTTGTTAGCTTTTTGTGACTTTTTACTCAAAATCAGTTTTCCACCCACGTTGAGTTTTTAATACTTCTTGGGCTTTGGAATTCCATTTTTTATCTTTTTAATTACTTGCCTTTATCTATGGGGTATTCTTGGGGGAGGCTGATGATATCTTTATGCCTCTTTTTTATTTTTTCCTACCTTTTGCTACTGGCATTATAGCTATAACTTTTCACCAAATTTTTGGAATAAAAGTTATCGACATTTTTCTTGGTGAATATATATATATATATATATAGACTATTTATAGTTGAGGTTGAGAGAGGGGTCCCATAATAGATAAGGCATACTCGATTAATGATTGACCCTATATATCTATTTGGAAAGGGTACCACATAGAGATTAGGGGGGCTTGATTGGCATATTTATATATAGAGGAAATTAAGGTCCACACATTCTAATTAGTGGTGTATAAAGTTTCCCTTATATTTATATAGGGCATAGATAAGATATTGATAAATTGAGATACGAGACCATACTTGATTGATACCTTAAATTAAGGGATGATAGTCAATAGGGAAGGTTTACTATGTGATCCATAAATGATTGATGGGCACCCATACCCATCTTGGGGAGTCAAGGATCTACAAGGTTGTATTGTAGTATATTACATAAATTTAATATATTATATCAATCATTCTATTATATTTTAGAGTAACACTAATGATTGCTAAGAAGAACACCAATGATTACTGGGAAGAATAAGGGAGTGACACATAAACCATTTAATTTATGTGGAGTACACAGACTGTACCTGAGCTTATCCATGCCTATATATAAATAAGGGAGTGGATTGATTGATTTATATTGAAAGGAGGGGGGTTAAGGTAGAATAATCAATCTCAAAGAACAATGCACAAACCATAATATTAATGTCCTTAGTAATAATTAGTATGATATTTTTGAAAGATATAAATATAGTGTTGTTGGTACACTATCTCAATTAAAAATGGATGAATGTGCCCGTGTGACTAGGGGGAATGCCTAAATGTGCTTGTGCACAGTTTTTTTTGGTTGTAAAATGATATAGTGTTGTTAGTTTTCTTTTGGCATGTAATCCCCATAATCTTAAGAAAAAAATGACATAAAGGGGTAGTTGGATATGCACAGGTCACCATTGTGACCCAAGTTTCCCTTATCATACCATTTTAGAATTATTTCAAAGTAAATATGGGTGATCACACATATATGTGTCCTAAATCACCTACCTTATTCTTGTTCATAAGTCTATATGGTGTTGTTATGTGGTTTTTAGCACATAAGGGACTTAATTTAAAGTGAAATTAACATAAAGTGGTGATTTGGTGTGTGCAGGTCATTAGTGCAACTTATGTTACCCTAATACTACTTTGGCTTGAATTAAAAGTGAATTGGGGTGATCGTGCATACATGTACCAAAAATTGTTTACATTTCAATGGTCATAAGTGGATATGGTGTTGTTGTGCCACTTTTGGCATATAATGGAGCTAATCAAAACTAATATCATTATAAATTGTTGGTTGGATGTGCAAGGGTCATAATATGAATTATGTTTCCATAATCACACATATTGTTCTTGAATTAGAGAGAATGGGGCGATCATAAACAAATGTGCCTAATTTTCTTGCATTTACTTTGGTTGCAACTAGGTATGGTTTTTTGAGTCTCTCTTGGCTTGTAAGGGACCTAATCACAACAAAATTTGGTATAAATGGGCGGTTATGTGTACGTGGGTCACCAATGTGACCTATGTTTCCACATGAACACCACTTTGACATGATTTCAATTTCAATTAGGGTGACCACATACAAATGTAACCCAAATTATCCCCATTTACCCTAGTGATAAATGATTATGGCGATGTTGTGTCACTTTTTGGCCTAAGGGACCTAATCGTAAGTAAAATCAACATAAATGAGTGGTTGGGTGTGTGTTGTTTTATAAACTTTAATTTTAACAAATTGAGGATTAATAAAAATGTTAGCAAGTAACATGAAAGGCCCCAAAACCTAACAAATGACTATATGTGAACCCAAAATGGCCATCAATTGTAAAAGTTACACCCTAAAATCCCTAGGTTCAATCCTAAAATTTTGAAAAATGATTAAGTATTGAATACATTAGATTTTGAAAAATTATCTTCTAAATTGTAAGTCATGCAACTGCGAGACCAATTATAGAAGATGCAGAGTGACCCTAATTTATTATATTTATATCAACTTATACTTAAATTTTATTTTAGTAAACCACCCTCCACTAGTGATTGCATTCTAATGTTTATATTTTCACCTCTTAGGAATGTGTACTCATTATAGAGTGTTCATATTAAAACACATGTGATTTTTTAATGTGTAATTTCAAAAATAAGTATAGTTAAAAAACATTCATACTTGCATAATTTTAGGAATGCATGTGTTACATCATGTATGCGTTATAACATGTATGTGTACACATTTAAAACGTGTACATGTTTAAAATGCATATGTGTTATAGGCTTGGTGTTTACCTTCTAAACGTTCAAAATAATAATTTATAAATGTTCAACTTCACAATATTTTTATATATATAAATACGCATTATATATATATATATATATAAATTCAAATAATAATATGCGCACACACACACACACACACATATATGTATAATATTATAAATAAATATATATGTAAACACCTAATTTTGGTACAAGAACTTTTTCCACAATGTCTTTCCCTTTGTTTGTCATGTATATCATACTTTTATATACTTTATTATTTCTAGGACTTCTCTTACCCCACAATATCCCTCATTTGATCCTAATCCTTCTAGATGTGCTTATTACTTGTCTAATTTTATTGGTTCTTAGCCTTTAGCTTATTTTCATAAATTACATTACTATTACTCAAACCTCATGTTGTAATTTCACCTGAGATAAGATTTTTGGTCATGTTGATCCTTCCATAGGTGTAATCAGTAGGCATGTCAATCTTACCTTGGGCAGGATCTATAAGCCCACTGATCCTATCTTTCATCATTTTTCAAGTCCCTTTATCTTTCGTTTCTCTCTATATTCTTTAATGGTTACTTCTTACTATTTATCGATTCAACTTAAGTATGAATCATGTCCTTGAGCATTATGTTTATACCAAGTCAATCTTAGCCCTTATCCATGCATATGAGAGATAAAGAAATAGATATAATCTTAAATAAAGTGTTTGTTATGTTACTCTATAGTTCAAGTTAGTGTTAACCCTTGCCATATATTTTTATACACTTATGATGAAGTCATCTTTGTGTATTAGCCTCTTGTATCAAAATAAGGTTTCAGGTGTATTACATGTAGTTGCATCTTTACATCTAGGAAGATGAGGTTCATAACCCTTGCTCAAGATTGTATTCACCTTGAACAAAACTACATTGAGGCATGATTCTAGCATGTGGGATATGTAGCTACAAAACTTGTAGTGTTTCCCTAACCATAACTTTGTTTTTTGTGATTTTTTGGCAAGCTAGGTCAAAGAAGTAAGAAGATATCATTTTTTACATTTTTGTGCATCAGATTAGAGAAGTGTAGGTATATGATGGTATGACATCAAGTGGTACATATGTACAAAATAAATATAAATCTAAAATTTGATGAAGGGTGTGATCAGTGCAATAGGATAGGTACACCATCCAAACTAGTTCAATGATGATCCCACCTAGGGAACAATCAACATAAGTTTTGATCCCATCCCTACATAATCAGAGGCCCATAATTAGCATAGACACATATAGAAACTTGCATAGTCTATATTCTTGTTAAAAAATTAAGAAAACATTAAGGTGTGATCATTCCATTATCTTTTGTCTCTTTTCAAGTTTAATTTCCCATTTTAGTAGTTTTCATTTGTCTGTTTACATAATTTTATCCATTAGGGTAGATATGGAATTGTTGTTCTAAATTGTTGAATGGTATATCTCCCTAGTACATTATTTTTGTCTTGCTCTATTAGTAAACTTAGTAAATACCAAATAATGTGTGTGTGTGTGTGTGTGTGTGTGTGTGTGTGTGTTAAATTTTTAGCTAATTCTCAGTGGAAACCCCATGCAAACTCAATGTTAACTATTAGCACAAATAAAAATTTCTATCCATGTCAACCTTATGCATACTTTTCTCCACCAAATTTAATGATTTTTTTTTTTAAAATGTAAAAAACATCGATTTTCAACATAGGTTTGACCAAAATTGAGGTAAAAATTGCACTAAATGTAGTAGTGAAAGTATTCATCAATGAAATTACCATTAATTAGTTGACTCTTCCTATATGTGAGCATGATTTCCAAAATAATACCTTGCTAGGCTCTACATCCCAAAAGATAACCAAAATCTTTTGCAACTAAAACATAAAGCATAGGAGCTAAAGGGATACCTTATCTAATTGAGAATAAAAGCCTGAAACTCTCAGATTTGTGACCATTAATATTTAAATAAGTTGAAGCTTCAAAAAATAGGATTGTGTATCAACGATAAAAATATATATCCAAACCCTAAATCTTTTAAAATAGAAAGAACAAAATGTCTTTCTATGCAGTCACGAGCTTTTTCAAAGCCTAGTTTTAGAAATAAAGTTTATTTTCAGGAGGCATGAACCCATACCATCTATTATAATAAAAAAAAAATAATGTTTTTGAAGATGTAATGACTCTTTATGAAACATGTTACTTTGGGCTAATAATTGTAGGAAGAATGTGTCATGGGTAGAACACAAGAGCTTTAGTGAGAATATTTTAAGAGACATTTAGTAAATTAATGGGTCTCCAATTGGTAATGAATTTGGGTTTCTTCAGTTTAGGGATAAACTTAATATTCTATTACTTAATTAGTTTCCCTAATGAGTACTTTATCTCGAGTGTCTTATTCTAAACTTGAAGAAATTTTGACCTAAAAAATGCCATATAAATTTATATAATCCATAAGGAAAACCATCAATTGTAGGGCTTTTATCATTATCCATGTTTTACACATATGCATACAAATATTCAAGAGATAGCGATGCATCACAAATCCATTGAGCAGAAGGGTTGAGTTTGTGATAAACAACATCAAGACATTCTTGCAAGGCTTGAACTCATTCGAGAGAATCCTCTTGCTCCTAAATTACTAGTTTATAATGGTTTTAAAAGGCTAGAGAGATCTTAGGAAACTATGCAAAATGACCATGAAATAATTTAATAGATTTACTTTATTCCCTGGGTTTTTTAGCCCATAAATATTTGAATTTTTTTTAGGTTCAATGTCGGCATTAAAGTAGTGTAAACGAGCATAGATTTTAGCTTAAGATTATGTTGAGATAAGTAACCACTACCTTAAATAGATATCAAAAAGGTTATACTTGAGCTCTAACCCAACCTAATGGAATTATTTGGCCAATAGCATTATTGGTTTGCTTTCAAACTCTCACCACTTGCTTATCGTAATGTTTGAGAAATAGGATGGTTTGAGTGACAACGTCATTCCATCACTCAATACAATGGATAGAAAAAGACAAATGTGTCTTAAAATTCCAAACTCAAGCAATAAATCTGATATTAAGCTTTTGAAAAGAAGTAGGGGAAATAGACTAGTCATTAGATAGGATCCAATAGTTGTGACCCATTTCCCTTATTATAATATATTAAGATTTATTTGATTATGTACTAAGGTTTGTATAATTTTTGTAAAAGTTACTTATACATAATTTTTGTAAAAGTTACTTATACATCTCATAAAGATCTTTTCATTATTGCAATCAATAAAATTAAAAATATGAACCTTTATATAAAATAACATATATTATTCAAAATAGATTTGCACTGTAATTAAAAATAAAATGTAAATCATATTACAAAAAACAAATATCATGTTCAATAATATGAAAATATTTTTCAAAATAGAATACACCTTTTTAAAATTTACATCATTTACTAATATTTTAAAGGTGTAAACATTTTTAAAACACCAACCCCAGTTTATATTTTGAGACCCTAAAATTCACCTTTTTACCTCTAACTATAAGGTACATGAGATAAAATAAACATTTAGTCCACTTCATTTGTATTACATCCTATTGGATTCAATATTCAAACATTTGGCTCTAACATATGACTCCACCAACCTCCATTCATTGTTGTCACCTATAAAATTGAATGAAAGTACACATCTAAGCCTCAACATTCACAAACAATTCAAAATTCAAATTATCTTTTATAAATCAAACAAAAATATAAAAAAGCCAAATTTTTATTTTTAGAGAAAGTTTGATCTACAGAGACTATCAGATTTAAATTAAGATACAAGCAGACTCCAACTATAATCACCTAAAAGTGATATTTGAGTGCTAAGAGTGCTATTTGAGGCTACCTATTTCTAGCTTAGCCCTAGACCTATCCTAGAGCCTATTATCACACTTTTCTAACCTTCATGTGGGCCATAGGCATCCCTAGTTAGCTTAAATTCAATATTAAAACCTCATTTCCCATTCTTAGCCCTTTGTGCCCAACATTTTGCTAGCTAGACATTAGTGCCACTTAAGGACACTAGATCCACATGGCAATAGTGTCCCCAAAATGGCACCTATGTCCTTTACCCTATCTTTCCTAGACGAATATATTTTCAAAGGTAAAACCCTCCTAAGGTTAGCCTAAACATATTTTATTATCCTCACAAGTAATAAATCCCTATAAATACATGACTTCCAGCCCTCTATCCACTTGATGGAAATTCTATGCAAAATACCTATTCAAACACAAAATAATTTGAGCAAAATCAAGGTTATTAATCCCTATTCTACCATAATTTTACATACTACCATCTATAATAACCCTAAGCTCAAATTTTCCAAATTTCTAATCTCAATCACACTCAAGGAACTCAAGGCCACTATCATACTAGCATCACTTGCACTTACACCAAAACTTAGGTTTGAAGAACTAAATCAAGCTTGATCCCTCCTTGGAGTGTTGGTATGTAGGAAAATATCTTCACAATGAGGTGTTGAGAATGTCCAACCTATCCTACTAATGAACACACTTTTCTACTCATACCTTATTTTCAAGGAAGAATAGGGTTTGCATCATAAATCAACTATTATAGGCACAATACAGAGTTTCATATTTTGTGTGCATAGGAATAGAACTGAGAAACATAGACATAGGTGCACCCAAAATTTTAGGATAGTCTTACATAGGGGAGATTAGTTCCATTATTAGCACACGAGAGCCACATGGCACCTTTGTCCAAATGTGGTGTTACCGTCCATGAGGGATTTTGATATAGGGATCTAATTGATGACACTCAAACCTATTCCAATCTCAATTTTTGTACTTAGATCATCTATATCAGGTGTTTTTTGGACAAGTCTTTATTTGCACATATTTGTTAATATTTTTGTAAAGTCAAAGCTAGTCAAATTTACAAAAAAATTAGTGGTTATTTTATGCATATTATTTCCTTAATTTATACTACTCAACCCTTTAATCAAACATATGATTTACATAAGTAAAACCCTATAAGGTTAAAACATTTGGTGAACTCAACTTACTTCGAGCATTGTTCTTACCCTAACCCTAAATTACCCTAGGGTTCACATTCACTCAGTTTTAATTTATAGCTTACTACTAGTATTATCATGATAGAAGCCATTTTCTAATTCATGGTATAAAGGCTTGTACTTTGCTTAACATGTTTATTACCAGCTATAACTAGAAAATTACACAATGTATGTCACTCCAATCATGGATTCTATTAGAGCTAAGCTTATTTTACACATTGGTCCTCCCTCATGTGAGTCCCATTTTTATGAGGATCATTACTATATGACTCATTTTGAGTTTTCTCTAGTTACTACTAGACAACAGGGGGATCAAAGGGCTCCTTTTATTCCACCTCTACCTAGACCACTTGATTATCTATGTTCCCATCTCACCTCTACTACTCACCCCCAACAAATATTAGATCCTATGGTTTGAGCTATTGCTAGGTAGAATAAGGTGCCTCCTTAGCCTATACATGATCATCATAACCCTACCATATCTCCTCATCCCTAAAATACCACAATGGGACCCGGAGATTAGAAAAGAGAATTTGATATTATAGATCATTTAAGAAATACATCAGTCAAGATATCCATTTTGGAATTACTTCAAAAAGTAATAATTTTCAAAGATATTCTTTTTCAAACACTTAATCATACAATTGTGCCTCGTGATATCAATCCATCCTATTTTGCATCTATCATGAACACCATCAATGATGTTGAGGATGTGATATGTTTTTCCAATGACGACTTGTCTTCACAGTCAATAATTGCTCAAAATTTATTACTTTTTATTCAATCTCAAATAAACAACACAACCGTTAAATGAGTTCTAATTGATTGTGGTTCAGGAATCAACATATGTAACCTAACATTTCTACAAACCATGGGTTTGGTATAGCATCTATTTAAAAGATATATAATAATATTTGATGGTTTGATGACATTCCTAGATAGACATCGGGTTCTATTACATTGGATATTTCAATGGGGCCTAAAACCTTATATACACACTTTCAGGTGATGCCAAATCATTTGCACTATAACTTGTTACTTTGAAGACCTTGGATACATGATATGGATGTTGTACCCTCTACTCTTCATAGATGCATCACATTTTTACATGACAGGTACCTATACACATGTCCAACAGATAACTAGCCTTTCAACTATTGTAGACTCACCAAGCCTCTTGCTCTAGATACATATTTAGATGAGACACCTAATGTTCTTTCATACATATGAGGTGGGGGAGTCCAACAAGACTATTCATAAACCTTATTTAGATATTTTTCTATCATATTTACCCTCATCGATGATAGAAGAATAGCCTCCCATAATACAGACATCCCCATCCAGGGTAGATGATGAGACTCTTACAACACAATTACCACTACTTGTTAATTCAAAAGAAGTTTACATTTATAACTCTGACATAGATTCATAAGCCACTACAAAGGAGGATCAAACACCTATTGATATCGATGACTATTTGTGTGGATTAAGTTTCACACTAGTGAGCCCAAGAGAGTACAAATATTATTCTAAGGAATTTATACCTTTCCCTACACCAATAACACCACTTGTTCTCTCATAATTAGTTATAGTTAGTAGCAAATCCCTTGATCCATTTAGTACATATGATTACATCCATGAATATCAATTGTCATACAGTTTCAGGTTGGGAGTTCATAGAACAAACTACACCAAATTTTACAGATACTACTTGATAGAGGATTGATTATATTACCCATAGTCTAGCACAGATCAATTAGCATATTGTCACTACAATAATGTCAACCCTTTTACCATTTTCACAGGCTTAAAGGATATGATAAAAAACACATGCTCAACATCACAACAGCATAAACTAAATAAATTTAAGGTTAATGCATTATCCAGGTCATATAACTTCCACCTCCATAGATATGATCACCTTCACAGATATGAGCACCCTGACAAAGTTGTCACTGACACAAAAATTCACAGAATGATCCTTTGACTATACATATTTTTGTAGCAGACATCTATAAATTCCCTATGTGGCTATAGATGAGGATTTTGATACTAACACTTGTACTTGGCATTTTTACACCACATTGGCTATTAGGATATTGAGTTACAACATATTATACATTATCAGGATTCCATTGGACATATTATGCTACCGGTTGCATGTGGACCCAAGGTGACCAATACTTTATTCTTTATTATGAGCAAGGGCTCTTATCTATAGGTTACACTTGGCAGTACATGGTTACAGGCAATTGATTCCATAGATAGTCGGTCAAATAGATGTTTGACATTCACTCATGATAGACACATGGTTCATATATTGCATGACGACATAGATGAGAACCACAAGTTTCACATAGATAATTGGAGATCTGACGTGGTTTATCTTGGGATCACATGAGGGGCCTCTTACACAATTGAGAAACATGCCATTTGGATGTATATATTCTAAACTAATGCCAAGGATAAGGCTCCACTGATACATATATATTGGTATGATAATTGTGATGATGATGATTTATTTGAGTTTGGATAGATTCAGTATCTAACACTAGATTATCTCCCATTGGATCCATTGTTTGACTATTCACATCCCATAGATGTCTTATTAGGTCTATAGATACATTACACTTTACTTTTATACTATTTGATTTACATTTACAACACCTACTTAGAAACACTTCCCTTTTATTTGATCCTTTTACATAGTTTATTTTCATGTTGCTTATACAGAGCTTATTTCCAAAAAATATAAAAAATAATATAACATGTCAAAAACTCAAAAACATTCAAATATTACTCAGAAAATACAAAATTTATAGATTGTATGCATTGTTATGTTTATTGTTGACTAATTTAACCCCAAGTCAAATTAACTCAACCCCTTATATAGTTAAAAAAATTCATAGGATCTCCTAGTTAAAAAGTGGTCCCATGGTCTTTGATGAGGTCAAATGTATGTTTCATCTTTGTCATTTTTATCTAGGTTGGTCCTATGTCATTCTAGGCCACCTTTTGAGTAATTAAATGAAATTTTATATTTTTTCACTTAGGATAAAGGTGTCAAAATTAAATGTAATGTCCCACATGTAAGGAATAGTCAGAGAAATTATTGTGAAGCTGACAAATTGTAGGTTCAACATCCATCCAAGAAGATCAAACAGTTTTAGGTAGTTTTACAACATGTACAATAGTTATAACACATAGGAAGACTTAAAAAAGGGTCTTTTTAGATCCCTATATCTCACTTATATGTTCAAACAACTTTAGCAAGTCCAAAATTATCAAAACCAATTCTACTTTCCTATTGTTCTCTTGGACAAGGTTAAAATGGTCAACAGTTTTCCTTTAGTACGAACAAGAGGAGGTGAGTTAGAGAAAGTGATTTTGGTGGGTGATAGTAACCTATATATACTCCAACTTCATGGCTAATTTCCAATTTTGGTGATTTGTGCTTTATGAATCATCACTACGAACATTGGTGACTCTAATATGCTTGCACATCCCCAATGGCTTCAGTTTTCTTATCTGTTTGGATTAGTCCAAGAAAACTAAGAAGTATATGTCATCTTGAAGATTATGATAACCTTTTAAATGTGGTTCTCAATTTGTTTTTCACATGTATAGGTCAAGGAATAAGCAGGACTGTCTCATTTTCCTAGTGGAAAGCACCATGGAAGTCTACAAATAGTATTTCATTAGTAGCAGAGTTTCACCCTCCTATAAATGGTTTCAAATCAAAGGAGATAAGTTGGTTTTAACTTATTTTATCATGGTGATCAATTGATCCTTTGAATTTTTAATCTCAAAAATATCATTGATGGAGTGAAAGGACCGAGACACAAGCACAGTCATGCAACCCCGTGACCATCACCTATAGTCAAGTGGAGTTGAGCCATGATCAGTCACATTGATAAAGTAAGAAGGTTTCAAGGTTTTGAGAGGTTTAAAAATTGAAATTAATATAAATTATTTATTCAAATGGTTATAGAGTGGTTTTGAGAACTAATTCCACATACAAAGTCTTATATCATGTAGACCTATAGGCAGCCTCCAACAGTCCCCTGAGTTCAATCCAAAAAAGGTAGAGCAGTGTTGAATGGGAGATGTTTGAACTCATTTGAGACCTTCAATCAGGTCTAAGAGCATAGAGAAGATCAAGGTGACAATGATAAAGGCATTATACTATAGATAGACATAGAACCATGTTTATGGGTTCAGAAAGTTGCAATTGAGATGATTTACCTTAACTTCTCTGAATGAAGTTTTGCTTATACACTATGCAATCCCATGGTGAGGTGCCTTGAAGACTAGATGGGAATAATAGTTTCTATCTTGTAGACTAGGCCTAGGGGTAATTTATTGCCATAAGAAAGTGGTTACTTGACTAAGAGTGAATGATATTTGAGTGATTTCTAATTCAGATAGGTTTTGACTTGAAACACTCAGTAAACACTATGTTGAGATGATTGAAAGCAACCCAACTTGTAATGACCTTTAGTAGTGATTAAAATTATGGTCTCTAAGCATGACATGAGCTCATATAAGTGTTTAATAACACTAATGACCTCAGAATCAATCAATGGAGTCGAGGTGTAATGATTTGACATAGGTCATCACCTAAAGGAGTCCTTGTTTCTCTTAAATTATCACCTATAGTCTGATTACAGACCCATAAAGTGTTGATGGTGAGAGACAAGAAGCATGGTCTATAAGTCTAATCATTATTTCAAGTTATAAATGACCCAATGATCTTTAGGATGAAACCAAGAGAGATAAACATAGTACTAAGGCCCTAATGAACACCTATAAGAATCCCATTTTCCTGAGATGAGTGTCTACAATCTGCTACAGTCACAAACTAGCTCATGATAGTGAAAGGTCTTGGATAACACACTGAGATGTAAGATGGATGGATATGTTGATACCAATCCCATAATGGTATCATCAGCTTCATATGATTCTTATAGTAAGGAATTAGATCAAATGCAAGCTTCTAACTCCACACTCAACCTGAGGTTTTAGACCCTGTAGCTATTCACTAGGATTGAGAAGCTAGTCGTAGGTTTTGGAGTGTTAAGAGAGTTTTATAGGTGATCTAGTTTTGTAAATTTGTAAAAAAAATCTTCAAGACCTAATATATATTTCCATGACTTCACTTTGACCAAACAAATAGTGGAGATGCGCTTTATTTTGTCTCAGACAAAGATCACTCTAGGAGTAAGATGATTGTAGGCAGAGTGTGTGAATGGAAAGAGAATGTGATGGAAAGTCTTGAAACAATGAAAAATGGTGTGTAAAATTTATTTGGACATGATCAACTGTGAATAGTCACTTATAGTCTTGATAATCACCTACAAGTGGTCAATAACTCAAGAAAGGTAGTCTAAGTCTTTTAGGCCTAAACTGAGCATGAACCCTAATGATGCTCAACTTCACTTCTAAAACCATATGACCCTCCCAATCTAGTTGATAGTCTTCAACTATAATTATAATTTTGATTAGAACCATTGATATATAGAGGGAATCACAAGAATGGTTAATTTGGCCTAAGACTATATCATACCTACTCACAATGCATATAAGAAGCTCAAGAGGCCATCTTCAAGTGCTCATATCTGTATGGAAAAAATTCATGGTGCCTCAAGGAAATAGGAATAGTTTAAATGGGTCATACACTTGGTTTCAGTGGCATTTGTTTGGAAGTTGAGCATCAAGTTTCTTAGAACCATTATTAATAACCAGAACAGCTCAAAACCCTCATAAAACCCTTGTTTAGACTTGATGGAGAAAATATGAAAGGATATGAATCTATGAGGGCTCAAAAGGACATGGAAGTTAATTAAAATTATATAGCACTCACCAAGGCTCTATTTCATCCATTTGATCCATACTGTCACTTATACGGACATGTTAAAATTTGAATTTCTTATAGTTTTTGTTGTGTTTTGTAGGTACAGAGGAGAATTAGTGGATTAAAGCCATTGAGGTATGTCTATAGGTACTTATTATAACTCCCTATACTCATCTCTCACCATAGATAAACATAGAAACTCCTCTGCAACATTGTTCACTCTAAGCAGTCTTGGACAAATAATGAATATGAGAAGTGACTATATAGTTGGAAGATGAGAAGTCTAATTTTGGATCTTTTTAAAGTCTAAATAATGGATCAAAACACAAAGGGACTTTTAACATATGTCCTAAAACCTATTAAATGGATTTATTTGAGCAACTACCAGCCACTTTGGTGATAAGTGTGAAGACAGACCTAGAGGGCTAGTGATGAATGACTGTTCATAGTGAACACAAGTGTCAAAAAGAAGACCATCAGTTAGGGAGGAATTTGAGGACTATTAAAATATTATTGCCACATTTTCATGATAGTGAAAATGTGTCAAGCATCCCTATGTAGGTTTAGAGTATTCAAGTGAACTCATCACTAAAAGGTAGTTTCAAAGAAGAAGATGAAGAGTCTCTACGCCAATTTTAAGAAACGGATGTAATTCTGATGGAAACTTGTCCATGACAACTTTTAGACCTATTTTCACACTTCATCCCCTTTCAATGTAACTATTTCTCATAGTTTGACACTTGGCTTTATGACCATTCCACTTCTCTTCTGCTCTCTTTTCTCCTATGCTCTATAAATGCAAGCCATTTTGGATTTTGTAAAAAAAATCACACCTGGTATGGAAAAGCCCTGCTGGTTTGAATACTATATATGATTTTGAAATAAATATTTCTAATCTAATTTTTATTCCTTAACTATATTTTTTAAGTGTGTGAAGTGATACATAGTGCAGTGACAAGTGATAAGTATATATCCTTGCATTCTCTTTACTCTTCCATGTTTGATGCAAGTAGTTTTCCCTCTAATAAGTCACATGAATTATAGTCAAGTGTATTTTTCTATCTCTAAGTGTAAAGAGTAGCATTATTTTCTAAAATCTAACCTCTTATTCACTCACCTTGATTAGTATAATGTATATCACCTCTATGTTTGAAGTATTGATGTTAGAATAATCTAGGATGTTGAGACTAGTGTTGTGAGTCATGTTTCATAGTGCAAGTGTAAGGTAGTCTAGTGGACATCTATCTGGTGTATCACCTCATTAGCATAGGTTACCTTTCATGTATCCATCTATCCCTTTTCACCCAAACAAGTAAGTAGTGTAGGTGATAAGCTATCAAAGTCTAATATAGGGAGCTAGCCCTTAAACCAAGAGGTTTACATCTATTATAGGCAACCCAAAGGCTTAGAGGTAATCTAATGTTTCACTCAATCAAGATATGGATTGAACAAACTCTCAAGGGTGAAATATTGAGTGACAATATTTACATTTCTTATATTTTATAGACACTACATATGCTAGCTATCTTAATATAGTCAATTTTATCATACTACATGTTTCACTTGTTCTTATCGAGTGCTTCCAAATTACTTACAGGACTCATATCCACTACACTAATCTAGACTTGTTATTATCTACCTACTAGGGGCATATACAACTATTCATGGTTATTCAATTGACATATTTACCCACTTGGGAGCACACTATACACAGTTTTTATTACTAGGTTCTACCCGTATATTCTCCACATTCCAATTTAGCATTGTTATAATTTGATATTGATCATTACTACTCGTACTTAGATTTTTTGTTGACTATCACTAATTAGACTCAACATATATGCATCTTGTATATTACACATATTTGTATTACACATTCATGCATGTTTTCATTTACAGCTTTCATAGTTTAGACTTGATTATATTTATATGCTTCTTTTATTCAAGGGAATTTGAATATGTCATTGTTCTTTGGCTCTACGCCACTTCTATTCATAGTATATATGTTTTGGACATGCACCCATGTCCCTTATATGTGTTTTCATGATTGTGCATGTGAACATTTGAACATGTCTTTCTATGTGTCTCTAAGCTAACTTGCTTATTGCTTGCATATGTGGACATTTGAACATGTCCTTGTATGTCTTATTTTCTTAGATTTAGTGACATGTGCCTGTGTCCCTTGTACTGTGGCCCCTTGGCCTATTTTTTGTGCCTCATGTGTTTTGTATGTATGATTTATTATATGAATCATGGCTATGAGACTTGTCTTTGCTTGTTACACACATCTATTTTTGATGCCATGACAGACCTCGTGCATCTGCCCTTCCTACTTAGATGCCATGATGGACATCATGCCCCATCCCCTAGGTAGCTATCCAATTCTACTCAGATTTGTTGTTACATACACTGATTACATCTATCTTGACACCCTTGAGGAATGCTAGACATGACATACATATTACATTACATAATTATGCTCAAATTATCTTACATTATGATGTTATGTTTGCAAATTATAGTGGATTATCATACAGTTATCATATATGCTTTGGCTAACACACATTTTGCATAGTATAGTTCTTGCACATGTTCAACAACTACCCTCAAAATATGTGGAATTTATAGGGGTTTTCCATAGAGATCAGTCTCCTATATTGCACTCATAGAACATTTTTTAGCACACATGCTCAATTTCAGAAAATTAGACAGGTAAACACAAAGGAAAAACAATGATTCATAAAGTAGTATAGTGACATAGATTTTAGACTAGACAAACATTAGCACCCAAATAGGGACACTAGCATCAAATGACAATAATTTATAATATGTGGAATTATTATCTAGTAGCCTTAGTTTCAAGATAAATCAAATTAGATAGAAGAATACACTAGGTACAATACAAGTTTGAATAGATCTAGTTATAGGTTTGATAGTTATGCTCAAACTTTGCTTAGATTCACACTAGCTCAGCTTAAATTCATATCAATTTCTTAATTTGGGGGCATCATATGCGACATGATCATTTCCATATTTAGTTTAGATACTCGAATACATTTATTATAACTTAGTCTAGAATCAATATACCCAGATATCAAATTAGGGGCATATGCATGGCACATTATTTCCATATGCTCAGTTACACACCGATTGATCAGATGGAATGGAAAATTCCATGTCATTCTCTATGTTTTATACACTTGAAATCATATTCCAGTTTATCACCAGTTTCATGCCTTACTCCATCTATAGTGGCTAGAATTCCCAAGTGGCCTAAAGATGCTTAATGTACCTAAGTAGTCGTAGAGATGATATACACAGTTAGATATACTTAGTTAAACATTTATAGTACTTTATGTAGTTCAATTTCAGATGAATCTACTACACATGGGTGGGAAATGATGGAGTCATGGCCTACTTAAGTTCTTGATCCACCTACATGAGAGGGTTGGACACACTTTTAGTCTAATCCAATCTATTCATAAGTCATGATCCACTAAGCAAGGGTGGGTAATGATGGATTCAAAACCTGATTGAGTTCTTGAGCCACCCACACATGAGGATTAAGCAAGTTATCAGCTTAGTCTAAGTTATTTAATGATTGATCACTATATTCAAGCACACACATAGGTTGTCACCAGCTTCATGCATTGGTTTGTGTACCTAATGAGGTGTATTCATTCATTTCCTCTTTCCCATATTTTTACTTAGTTTTACTTAGTTACTCATTTATTCAACACAGTCTTTCGATTTTGATATCTCTTAAGCAAGGACTAATTTATGCACATTTGATTTGAAGGTTATGTACTAAATCATGTTTCACATATGTAGACCTAGGTTCACATACTCATACTCATCTTCACAGACTTCACTTCTTAGGTAAGTCCAGGTATGTTTCTTTTTCCTTTATACTATTCATTTCACTTTGTTGTATTTATAGCATAAAGGGGGCAAATGTAATCACCTAAAAGTGGTATTTGAGTGCTAAGAGTGTTATTTGAGACTACCTATTCCTAGATTATCCCTAGACATATCATAGATCCTCTCAACACACTTTTATAGCCTTTGTTCAGGCCACAGGCATCCCTATTTAGCTTAAATGTAGTCTCAAACCCTCATTTCTTGATTCTGCCCTTTGTGCCTAGCATTTGGCTAGCTAGACATTACTGCCACATTAAGGACACTAGATCCACATGTCACTAATGTTCCCAATATGGCACCTATGTCCTTTACCTTATATTTATTGAATGAATATATTTTCAAAGTTAAAACCCTCCTAAGGTCAACCTAAACATATTTTATTATTTGCACAAGCAACAAAGCACTATGAATTCTTGACTTTCAGCCCTCTATCCACTGGATGGAAGTTAGATGCATAATACATATTCAAACACAAAATAAGTTGAGTAAAATCAAGGTTATTAATCCCTATTCTACCCTACTTCTACAAACTACCATCTACAACAACCCTAATCTCATATTTTCTAGGTTTTCAATCTCAAGCACACTCAAGGCACTCAAGGCCACTATCATACTAGCATCACTTGCACTTGCACCAATGCTTAGGTGGGGAGAAATAGATTAGCCTTGATCCTTCCTCAAATTATTAGTATATAGGTAACTCTCTTCATAGTGGAGTGTTAAGGATGTCCATCCTATCCTACTAATGAACACACTTTTCAAATCGTACCTTACAAAGAGGAATTAGATTTTTCATCATAAATTAGCTATTACATGAACAATATAGAGTTCCAAACTTTATGTCCATAAGAACAGAACCCAAAAACATAGACATAGGTACACCCAAAAAATTGGGATAGTTCTACATAAGGGACAATAGTGCCATTATCAAGACACTAAAGCCACATGGCACCTTTATCCAATTGTAGCACTACTGTCCAGGAGGGGTTCTGATATAAGGATCTAGTTGATAACATTGAGACCTATTATAATCATAGTTTACAACACTTAGATCATCTATATCAATTGTTTTCTAGATAAGCCTTTATTTGCACATATTTATTACTATTTTAGAATGTTAAAGCTAGTCAAATCTATGATAATTCAGTGGCTATTTTATGCATATTATTTCCTTGATTTAGACTACTCAACCATTTAATCAAACATAGGATTTACATAAGTAAAACCCTAAAAGGTTAAAACACGAACATTCCAACAGACTCAACATATTCAGAGGATCATGTTACAGGATAAAAGTCTGTAGTATTTTATTGACACACTTGTAAATGTTAAATTATTTTTCTATCAAACCAAAATATTCTCTTAATTTAAGTTCATGTGTTATTTATTCACAATTATAAGCATTTCAAATATAGACTGACATAATTGTTGTTCATATGCTTTCCATTCACTCCATTGTTTTATTTATATCTGTAACACATTTATGTCAAATTCAACTTGCGATGGAAGACATGCAACTCATTAATGTGGAAGATAACACCATTTTACACATGGCTAAATGAGATTTTCTCCATTATTGTGGCAATTTAATTCCATCATGTGCACCATAAAAAAATTTCCTACTTTTTTATATTTTTACATGGTTGTTATGGTTATTGTGCCTTGTATGTTCATGTTTTTATTGTCTACCTTATACATTCCTTTTTATGGCATGATTTCTTTATTCATGTTTTTTTGGTGTGCCTTCACATCTGAGTAAACATTTACTGTATGTTAATAAATTGATGGAACATTACACCAATAAACAACTCTCCCTACCTTTTCGTGGACCTCCTCTCCTCAAATGGCCATGGAACCTCCTTGAAAGTTCTTGACCATGCAATGTTTTGTAGAGGAATTTTTGTTGAAAAGTGGAGGGATGAAAGTTAGTTTTATTGTACCATATATGTTCATATTGTTTGCTTGTGTACCTTCACATCTGACTAAACATTTACTGGCATGTTAATGGAGTGATAAAATGTTACACAAAGGTGTGTTGTTTGCAAATGAACCCACAATTGTGCTTTTTTTTTTCATGTCTGTTACTATTATTGTGCCTTATATGCCCATGTTGCAAGATGCTTGTGTCATTAATATACAAGGAAGTGCCATGTTATAGGGATGAAACATTACCCACATCTAAACCCAAATTGTCAACATGTTTTCATTCACATCTGACTCTAAATTTGATGGTTTTTTAATGGAATCCCTAGAAGTTTTCTAAATTCATGTCATCTTGGGTTGGAAGACATAACATTCACTACTTTAAATGAACCCACAATAGGCCTTCACATATAATTCAATGTTTAATTGTATGTTCATGGCAGTCTTCAAGGTATTCATTCACATACTAGTAAATGTTATTATTTGAAGACTGAACAATCATTGGTATGTAGATGGAAGCTTTGAATGTGCTTCACTATAAGGAGCATTGAAAGTCACCCTCTAATAGTGGATAGTGTTTATAGACTCCTTATTCACAAGTTTAATTTCAATGCTCCTAGTAGTGAACGACCATATGTTTTGTTTAATTTTATAAGGATGAAACATTTTTTGCCTTGAACTGCTTGCAAGTGTTTAAAGTGTTACTAAACATTTATAGGTGTGTGCATAGAATTCCTGATGGCTTTCATTCATATACAAGTAAAATTTATTGGTTTTTTTAATCAACATTTATACTTTCATTCCCATTACAGTAAATGTTGACTCATATGTATCAAACAAAACCCTTACATGAATTCTTGTTACCATATTATTCATATGTTCTTATCAATTAATGTCGTGTTATTCATTCACATTTTCTAAGTTACAAATATTATTTCCCACAATTGTTGTTTACAAAATACCAAACATTTTATATTATGTGGTTGGAAGCCCTTAAATATTTCATTCATGTATGAATTAACTTTATTGTTTTTAAATCAAAATTTACATGTTTTTAAATTAATATATTTGTGTTTTTTCTAACTACAACACATAAATATTTCCCTACCTACAACATTTATATTGTATAATTGTTTGACAAGTAAGGCCATGGTTTTTGCTCTCTCTCTCAGCCAATTTGGTGGGCTCACCTGAGAACATAGACTTAAACCACCAAGTTTAAACTTTTTACCAATAATAATTTTCAAATGAACACATTATTTTAGCTATGGCTTAAAATTTTGTAAAGTCAAACACAATGGGAAATTATTATGGTTCATTAATATGAAACAAAGTGTCATGTTAGATGATGAGTGTGTTTGTAACACTTAACATTTATTGGTATGTTTATGGAAGCCACTAATGTTTTTATTTACATAACAATAAATGTTAATGGCTTTCTATCAAAATTAAGAATGTCATTAACATACTAGTAAATCTTTGTCTCAAATCATTTTACTATGTTTGTCATATGTTCTTGTGATTTCTTGTAGCTATGTTAATCATTGACAATTTTAACATTAAAAATATTCTTTCCCATATTTTTTATTCTTATGTTTCCATTCTACTGTCAATCACTTATAAAAATTCTTAACTGTTGTAGTTTAGAATGAGGAATGCGATGAAGAGGATGTATTTTGTTAGAAGATGATGACATGCAATAATGAAGAACATATGAGTCAAAATTCTTGAAGACATTAACAAAGTTTTTCAACCCACAACAAAATAGATAGACTAAATCCTTGCCAACTATGGAGAGAAGGAAGCCAACATAAATGTTATTACCATTGTGCATGTGTCATTGTAGTCCCAGTGGACATTAGAAGATATGGAAAGTACAATGAGATATGTGGAAAATAATGGTTACTTCATAAATTCCATACTAGTAAAGTGGGGCATGAAACCTATTACTTTGTTGAATTGGTTGAAAGTAATCACATCTACTAATAAGAAGGGGCCACCTTCTATTATATCAATGATAGAAGAAAGTGAGATAATGCATTGGTGCAAGGACTTAGCCAAACTGGGGCATGGGTTGGACATATTGTATTTAAAGGCACATGTTGATGACATATGTGAAATCAAGCCCAACCATTTCAATTATGGTGTCCCCCACAAGTCTTGATGGAAAGGATTCAAAAATAGGCACCCTGATTTATCTATGAGAACAACCAAAGGACTGGACAAAGATAGGGTTGTCATGCTAAGGTCATCCATTGTGTCTATTTTTTATGAGAGCCTGAGAAAATTGTATCTTAAAAATAATTATGTTCCACATAAATTTTGGTATTGCGATGAGACAGGGGTGCAAGCTGGAAAGAATTACGACATGTGAGTCATCACAGAAAAAGGGGAAAGGAGTGTGCCATAGATAATGACAAAGAACAAATAATGGATAACTATTTTAACACATGTGAATGTAGTTGGGTATATCATACTAGGGTTATACCCCTTCAAATCAAAAATAAAATTTTAGAATTTCATTACTTGATGTGAACTAAGTGTATGTATGGCTACCCAAACCCATGCATGGATGACAAAATAATTGTTTATGAATTGGCTGCATCATTTTTCAATATCTGTATCAGGAGGAGTTTCACCTATTAATAAACATATTCTCATTTTTTATGGGCATGAAAACCATGTTGCATTTGTGATTGAAGAGGCTAGAGCTTTGGGGATAGATATGCTTACATTAACCACACATACTAGCCACAAATTGCATTCACTGGATGTAAGTGTGTTTGGTCCATTCAAGGTATACTTCAGGAGTGACAGGTTGTCACAAATGAATACATTTCATCATTGTGAGATTAAAAAATATAAATTGGCCACTTTAGGTAATGTAATTATGAAGATGGCACTAACATCTAAGAATATAATACATAGATTTCAAAGGACAAATATTTCTCCCATTGACCCAAAGGCACTAGCTAATGATTTGAATCTAAGTGCAATGTTCCATGTCGAGGAGGAAGAATTTAGTGTTACAAAAAATATAATGAGTTTGGTAGGCCTAAATGAGGAAGACATTGAAGTTAAAATGGAAAATATGGATCAAATTAAGGAAGGTAATGTTATCTAAAGTGAAGAAGCTGAAACAATAAATGCAAGAAATGCTACCAATGTAGAAGGTGTTGAACATGAAACAACTCATGAAAATGTAATTGCAATAAATGTTGAAGAAGTTGATGGTGAATATGATTTCAATTTCCATTGCACTCAAATGGATTCAACATTCATTTTCAACCAAGACAATTTAAGTCTGCCTAGACAAGTAAGCCCACTAGATTGAATGAGGGAGGGAACACCAAATCTAGGCCTCAATTGTGAAATTATTAAATATGATGTATCTATATTAATTCCATCACCACCAACTTCTATCCCAATATAATTTATTCATTACAATGCACAAGGTGGAAAATGGAGCATGGAAGAAGAAACTATTGATTTAGATGCTGATGATAAAATAGTAGAAATTAAGGAATAACAAATCAATGAATGCAGCCAAGCATAAAGTAATGACCAAAAAACTCCAATATCAATATTTTTGAAATTTTAAGTGAAAAGGATTGAAAAAAAATCAAGAAAAAATACACTCAAACTAACTGAAAATCATAAATTCTCACATCAGATGACTGTCAATAAATGTTTATAGAACAAGAGACCCACAAGAAGGAGATTCAAGAATTGAAGGCAAGGAAGAAACAAGAATCCAATGATAGTAAATCCATATGGATAAATGAGAGGGAAATAAGGGAAAATCATAAACTTGAAAACACAAGAAAAGGCACAATAAGGAGTAGGAGAAGATATAATAAAGGCAAGAAAATGAGCAAAAGAGAGAGCTTGATATAAGGGATAGGGAATTTGAGAAGGCTAGGAAAGATTTAAATAGATGAAGGTGTTTATGCATGAAATTCAACCCTCTACCTGAACAACATCACATATTAAATGACATGATAAACATTCTATCCTTAATTAGTTCATGTGATAACCCTCTTATTTATGTTAACATGGCAACAATTCCCACTAAGGACACAACCATTGAAGGACCAATAACTACCCTATCTCTGAATACAGTGAATGAAGGGCATAACTCAATTTTTCCACCTTGGATGTTGTTAGAGGTTCCTATAAACCTTTTATAACATGTTATTTTAGGGATATATTGTGCAAAGATAACAAAAGGACATAGTCAAAAACATATTTAGACTGAAGGTATTCATCAAATAGATTAAATATATAGATGCACAAAGGAACACAAGTTTATTAGAATATTAACAATTGGCATATACTTATATTATAAACATTTTAAGGAAAAAAAATTACTTGTTGCACACATAACAATGATAAAAGATATTTAGGAAAACCATTTAAGAATAATTGTATTAATCTTTAACACATTCAGAGCTATATACAATTACAATGGAGCACTATATATAGATTTTGCCTCAGCATTGTCTCTTCATATTCCATCTTTTTTAAATGCCTAAAAGGAATTACTCTTATCATTATGTCATCTAAACTTATGGTTTACATAGGTTGAATACATAAAAAACATTATAACAAAAGATAAAATACATAAATTTGCACAAGTGTTCATCAACTATACTCTTATGATTTTAGTAAGATTTATTTTTCACCCAACACTTTTATGGACTTAAACCATTGTCTCATCCCAAGACAAAGTCACAACAAGATATTATATTCTAAATCTAAGAGAATAAACCATAAATAAGAGTCATATTTATCACTCCAGGTGTCATTTACCAGTTTTCACCCTTTGTGCACTACTTACCTACCCTTTTGGGTTTTCAACTAAATAGCGTACTAGCCTACCGCCCTTTTGGGTTTTCAATATGATAACATAACCAAGTGACCACCCTTTATGAGTTTTCAACTACCGTAGCCCCACTCCTAATGCTTAATTCTATACTAAAAACTATGCAAAACTTATCAAAACTACAAAATTTGGAGTGCAAAGTACCTATCAAGTGGAGGGTGGCATACTTTCAAGTGGTTGTGTAGTAGGTTATTGTTGTGCTAGTTCTGCTTTTACTACAGATGAATCACTTGGTTGTGCATAATTTGGTGGTGGAGGCTATTATTTATGTTGGATGTCTGATTGTGGCTTTGTAGTTATTTTTTTTATATAACACCTATCGGAGCTACTATGGTGGAATGAATTTAGGCTCATCCATAAGTTGGGCAATGGAGGGATCAATTTGGGAAATACTTACTTTAGTATTTTCCACTCTATTAGAATTTCTCGTACTATACTAATCAATATGCATAGAAAGATATGAATCACCATTAAGTTTTGAAAATCTTCATATTCTGTGATGGTGATTAGTGCTTTAGCATTTGACAACTTGAGATGGACATCCATTACTAGCTCATCCAATTGATTTGCATGCCTTTGAGATTGGAGGCTAAAAAATGTAGTGCACAGAGACACATTTTTCCAAGTCAAAAGTTTTTACAAGGTACTCTCCCTCAAATCCAATAATTGCTTGAGGACACTATGCATTGTAGTAGAATTAGGCATTTGATCATCCATGATAGCTTTGGCTTTGTCTACTATTACAAACTCAGGTTTAGTGTCAACCAATAAATTTTTAAGGTGTTTCCTCCAATTCAACATCCCTTATGTTATTTGCTTTCCTTATTGTGAAATGATATCAAAAACATGTTTGTATTCCTAGATTAGTTCATAGATTAACTCTGTTTCTAATTTTATATTCTACCCTTGGGCTTACAATGTTTACAACTATTACAAAGCCAACCAGTCCTATGTGAGTTGTTTCAATAAAGTTGTGAGCTTCTTTTCTTTAGACATCACCTAGTCACCTAGAACTTGTGTAACTAGTGTAGGGCAATTGCTATTAATCATCTAGCATGCATTTATAAGCTTGTGGCTCAATTCTACAATGTCATATCATAGCTAAAAGACTTACTTATTCCAAGGCTTAAGCCTTTTATGATATTGACTCTTGAAGTGTAGTTGTGCCCTCAATCTACTTGGTCAATGACAATTGGGAAACATCCAAAGATGTTTCAAGCATAGTGGTAGCAAGGGCCATAGAGGTGGTTGGGGTCACTACAAGAGTTAGTATGAATTATGCCAAAAGAAGACAAAAGGTGGTGCACCAAGTGGATGACATGGGAACATCTCATAACCATTGGCTAGTGATTTGAGGTTTTAGATACGAAGCCTCCTCTTGCACACCTCCCCATGTCACCAATTTATATTTTTCTATGCACTATACTTTTTCCTTGGATTTGACCTCTTTTTAATTTTTATCTTTAGCTTCAAATTCAACCTTAGCCTCAACTTGGGCTTTGGTTTGCCCCTCAGCCTTAGCTTCGGCCTCTATGTTAGCCTTGGCTTTAACTTTAACCTTGGCTTTGTCCCTGGCTACTTGTTTATCGATCACATACATAGCTTGTTCTTCTTTAATGTGCCACTCTTTGGCATTTTACTCTTTTTGAGCCTTTGTTAGTGCTTATATTGTGCAACCTAAACTTCTTGATGTTTTCTTATTGCCTCTTTTTGTTCCTTTTTCTTTTCCTCTACTTCTTTGACTCATTTTTTGAGAACCTCTGCTTCTTTAACTGGAATTATGTAGCCTCTACTTCTTTAGCTCTTTTTTTAGAGCCTTTGTTTCCTCAGCTTGTTTCTTATGCTCTTCCTCCATGACTTATTATTGGTATTGATTTTCTTGGGCAACTAACTATTGTTTACATAATTCTTTTTATACAGTTGCCTTTTACTTTGATTCTTTTCTCTTTCTCTTTTTATCTTCCTTTTTCACCCTCCTCTCTGCCTCCTTTTGCGCTTCTGTAGAATCCTCATATTCCTACATAGCTTCTTACTAAGGTTTTGACTATGGTACACTAGTTTCTTTAGTTTCTTGCATGGGGGTTGGGGAGTCCAATATTTTGAGTGATTGTGAGTCCTATAAAGTAGAAGATTCCATAGCCATACCATGACACACAACTATTTTTTTATAGAGGTTGGAGAAGGATCAAGGCTTTGCTTTAGATTCTTCATGGTCTAGCCCTACATCTGTTGTTGTGCTTCTTATTATAGTTATACTACACTTGCCTCTATTGGGTCTAATAAGGACACCATTTTGTCCTTGGTCATTAGAGATGGTTGAACTATGGCATGTATTTTTGGTATGTGCAACAATGGTGGTATTGGGCTTTCTTATGTTGGTAGTTCTTCTAGCTGCATAGCAAAAGATCTCATAGTTGGATCTTTGTAGAATATTTTGACTGCCAACTTTTATCAAGATCCTTCTTACCCTATAATGTCCACAATGATAGAATAGGGAGATTGAGTGATATTGACCCAAAGGTCTTACCTTCACTGATTACGCACTTGATAAGTGTACATTACTTATAAAAATAATTTTTTCTCTTCCTCATGCTCATACACATCATCACCAATGTATTCTAGCACGAACTTCAGGACTTTCCTTATTATTTTCTCTTCTTTGATGATGGTGTCAAGGCTCGTTACACTAATGCTTTTCTCTTCCCTTTGTCTGGTTATGCTAGCATTGTTATTGGTTTTAATGGTGCTTGTTATTATAATTGAGTTTGTGTTTGAGGCTACACTTGTGATTGTATTGGTTACTGAGTACTTAGAGGAATGATGGTAGTGGTGGCACTAACCTCATATCTAAGGCTTTATTCCCCAAAACTTCTACCTTGGAATCCAACATAGTAATGAAGAATGGAAGTGAAGTCATAGTTGGTTTGGGCAACTCATGTACCTTGATCTAGATGTTGTTGTGGAGATTAATAACTTATACATGTTGTCCAAGATGTTACTTGACATCTTGGCACATTATGGGGTGTGATTAGATCTTGTTGAGGGCCTCTAGACACCATGTATTGAACCTCCCCAATTATTTGTAATAATTCCCTATTTTTGTCTATATGATGTTTGTAAATGTAATAATAGGCTAGAAATCTATAATAGGTTTGATCGGTACTTCTTACAATTTCCATTATGTAAAACAAATAATCAAAACCAAAAATTGATACTAGAATGTTTATGAGGTGTCTACGAGAATCTTTTCAATGTTTGTGGTTAGCTTAGATGTGAGAAAACTAGCCAATTAAATTTTTTTTGGAGGCATATCATGAGATACACAACGTCGATCACATCTTTTGTCACTTGCTTTGTTGTTTGCCAAAATTGTTTAGTAATGCATTCAACCAAGATGTGAATTGAAACATCATCTATCAAATCAATGGGTATGCCTCTTCCTACCCTTATCATACATTTATCCATGGTTTCAGAGTGAATTAGTGGAGTGGTGGACTTGAAAATTAGGAGGGATTTTCCATGATCTAGGAGACCTGTTGCTCATCTCATGGTTTGACAAGTGATCCAAATTATAACATCCTGGAACAAATGAATAGCTCCTTCATTATACCTACTAAAAAGAGTGAGCATTACCTCATCCAATTATCCATATGTAGGTAGTTTGATTAATCATTTTACATTTTATCCTTGCATTGGATGTTGTAGAGATAGGACTCTTATCTATGCTACTTCTTTTGGATCATACACAAACAAAGTGGCTTTTGTTGAATAAATAAAGTCAAATGGCTTTAGATCTTAGTATTTAGTTTGCTACAAACCTAGGCCAATCCCCATTTCCTCCTTTTGTGCATCTAACAATGAAATCAATAATTGATCTCTCTCCATGTTTGTTGTTGTGGCCTGGGTTGAATACTTATTTTGGCTCTAGTATGTAATTTGTGCGCAAGAAGGTGTTTTATCACCCAAATCCATATAGTCGACTAGTTTAAATTTACTACACTAATTATGCATGAGTTTATCTTCAAAATTAATATCAATCAACTATTATTTGATATGAAGGTTTCCCTTTTCCATTTAGGTTCTTTGATTCATGCGTTGTCAACTATCTAATGTGACTCGGCATCCTTTCATCTATTTGATTTCATTTATAACCCCACTTGTAATTCTGTCATGTAATATGCTTTGGGAAAGATGCAATATATTCTAGTGCCTTGTCATTAATGGTCTTGAATGATCATTGTCCATTCTTTCATTGTATTTATCTTATCAGCACCATCTTCTCAGACTTATTTGATGACCACTATGTAGTCGTTACTAGTTGTCCTTCTCTCAAGCACTATTTATGAATCAATTTCAGTTTATGATGCTAACTATTCCAACTATGTTCCAATGTGTTACGATCCAAATATTACACTGTACAACAATCTATCCCTAAAAAAACAACCAAAAATAAATAATAGCATTAAGGAAATTTTCTAACTACATGGTGCTACTCAGCACCCTCTCTCATTTTCAGTAAATAATGATAGAGACTAATGATGTTAAGGCTTAAGCCTATAACCATTAACACAACATGGTATTATGGTTCCTTGCAAATATTTTAACACAATGGCACCCTATTATGAGACTTCATGAATAATGTAAGGTCCCTTTTATATGTTTCACAATTTTTGTGAGAATGCCTTAAACCATTTATTACACAGTAGTACTACTTGTTCTAGATTAAATTGTTTAGATCACACGTTGTGATCATGCCATGCCTTTTGGATTAACTTGTGGATATCTTGCATCCATTGTGTCCTTTATTGACTTTCTTCCATTTTAACCAAGTTTATTAATCTTTGCTTTAGGGAGTCTAGGTCACTTAGCCTTATAACCATTACAATGTGTAGACTCGAAATATTGTACTCCATAAGTATTACTTCCTCAAGACCATGAATGTGCTGAAAGGGATTGAAGCATGTGGCACACTTGTAATTTATTATGTATGCCTAAGGAATCATATGAATGTGATCCCCTTAATCATCCCTTTACACATTACATATTTTCCTTAACATTTTCCCCAATACTTTATTTTTAACGCTTTACCCCGTCCATTTGCTTGCGGGTGATAAGTTGTGCTCTTGTAATGTGAGATCATAAATTCCTAACTGAGAGTCTTGATAGTGTTATTGAGGAAGTTATTTCCTCTATCACTGAATAAATATATTGGTCATCTAAATCTTGTAATGATATTTATATATAAGAATTTGGTAGTGTCCTTCGTACTGCAACTTGGGGTTGCAACATCTTCCACCCACATGGTGAAGTAATCCATCACAATAATAATGTACTGCACATAAGTTCATTTACTCATGGGAATTATAGGTTTGATGAAGTTAATTCCCCATTGTTTAAATGGTTTTTTTATGAGCATTGGCACCAAAGGCATTTCATCACATTGATTAGGCTTTCCTATTCTCTGACACATATCACAATGTTGGGCTACCTCAAGGTTGACCACCAAAGACCACTATGTAAGATTTTTCTTATAGTGGCTTCACCTATGAAGTGACCCCTATAATTCATTGATGTGTTTCTTGAAGAATTTGTGGTCATTCTTGCTCCAACGTTATTTTACACAACACATCATCTTTCCTAATATTGTATATAAATCCATTGATGAGACTATATGAAATAGCCCGGGTAACCATTTACTTTTTATCCTTTTCCATATGATGCATAAGGAAAGTTCTTTGATCTAAGATGTTTGTAATGTTTTCCAAATTATTCAAAATCATAATAGCCCTAAACAAGTGCACATCTAGGGACTTATCCTCTATTTCTTCTAACTCTTCACCATTTCATAACCTGCTCAGATGATTTAGTCCAAGATTTTCTTGTCCTGGCTTCACATTGATTCAAAAATACAACTCTTGAAATAATATTAGCCACCTAGAGACCTGTCCTACCAACATTGGATTGTTAACCAATTATCATAATGCCTGGTGGTCTGTGAAAATCTCAAACAATGTAGCCCATAAATAATGTTGAAACTTTTGCAATGCAAATACCATAGTTAAGGCCTCTCTTTCTATAATTGTATAGTTATTCTCTACTACTGACAACTTCATGTTGGTAAAATATATGGGATGATCCAACCCACCATCCCCTAAGTATGCTAAGATAACCCCTACCACAATAATAGAAGCATCTACATGTATGTGGAATGGCATCTTGCAGCCAATAAAACCTAAAATAGGTGTTGTCACGAACCCTTATTTGAGATCGATAAATGTTGTTTGACATTTTAAGGTCTACTCAAACTTAGTAACTTTGTCTAGAAAATTTTCCATCAGCACGGATATGGTTGTGTATCCTTTAATAAATTTTATGTAGTGATTGTTTAACCCAAAAATGTGTGCACTTATATAGAGCTAGTTGGGGGTGGTATCCCCACTATTAAAACAATCCTAGCTTGGTCAACCAATATGCCATCACTACATATAACATGGCCCAGAAGGACACCAAAAGGTGTGAAAAATGAGCACTTTTTTAAATTCAGAGCTATGTGCGGGGTTGGACACCGTTCTAACATTAATTATGGTTTTGATAGATGCTCTTTAAACAAAGAAAATATAACCCAGTCATCCAAATATACTTATATAAAATCATGAATGAAGTCTTTAAATGCAGTTACCACAACTCTAGATAAAATTACTAGTGTATTCTTCAAACCAAATGGCCTTACCTCATATGCGAATGACCCCCATTCAATTACAAATGTTGTCTTAACATGGTCCTCTTATGTGATTAGAATATGATGGTACCTATTGAATCCATTTATGAATGAGTACACTTCATGCCCTATGACTAACTTGAGGACTTCATCTATGAATAGTATTGGAAATAGCTCATTGATGCAGGTATCATTAAGTGCGTTATAGTCTCTACAAACCTAAATATCCCTAGACTTCTTTGGTTGTATCACTATGGGATTCACCTAGTCTACTTTTTTCTTGGATAAATGATTTTAGCATCTTGTATTTGATCAAGTTTAGCCTTTACTTTTATCTTCATATTGATAGGACCAAAGTTCCCCAAAGCTCTGACACAACTTGTCAGATTTAAGAGCACACATGATTACCAATGTATAAGCAATTAAACATGCAAAATTACACAGAAGAACAAATAACTATCAATGAAAAAACACACAAAATATGAGAGGCAACACACAATTGTATTCAACTCATTACAAAGGAAATTACAATAAAGAGATCACAGTCTTCTTCCACCTCTGTGAGGCTTCCTCCTCAAGGGCTCCAAGTAATCTTCCCACCTGAGTAATCTTCTCTCATAGGTCATGTTGACCCAATATTGCCCCTCAAGCAAAATCTCGGTCACCTCCTGCACTTGTTATGAAAGGCCAGTCATTTTAGGTTGCAAGGTCCACCTTCAGGGTTCGACAGCTCTGTTTCAGAGCATTGGTTCATTGGCCTAGTTTGTTGGCATTCACGGTAGCAAAAGGCAGAGTCTTCAAACATTCACGCAAGGAGAGAAGAAGGCAAAAAAGAGGGGTAGACAAAATGCAGAGGGTGACAAAATCACCGCCCACAACATGGGCGGGTAAAAAGAGACCACCTACACACATACAGAGGGCGGCAAAATTGCCGCCCATAGCACAAATGGAAAAAGAAAGGCTATCGACATCGGCCGACATCGGCAAAACTGCCGTCGTCGGCAGCTTACATCAACCAACGTCGGCAAAACTGTCGTGGTCGACAGCTTATCGACCGACGTCAGTAGAAGTCCTACATGCAGCTTACAGCAGCAGGTGGTAAATTCACCGCCCACAATAGCAGGCAGCAAAAATCACCTGCAGTGCACAAGAAAAAGCCCACCCAGCTGCTGGAGGAGAAGACCAACACGCAAAATGAGGCAACAAGCATGGTCTTGGCAAACTTATGACATCATCTACAGTGTTTTCACTCTTTCCAATGGAGACTCAAGCTGCCCCTTGACTCCTCTTGGCTCTTTCCCTATATATATGCAGACTTGGTCATTTATCAAGGGGGGATGTTCTCACGCTTTTGTAAAGAGCACTACTCTCAAAATTTTCCACCTAAATCAATAAAAGATAGTTTTACCTCTATTTGGATGGATCTTTCTGTGTATGCATTGAATGTTAATCTGTGTCCAGTCATTGTCTCTTGATCCTCTCACAGGTTCAACACCAGCAAACCTGCGGTCTACAAAGTGCCACTGTCTGCTACTGTCAGGAGTAGAGTTCTATTTTGGAGGTATAAAATAGGTGAGGTCACTTATAGTGTGTATTTCTCAGCACCTTGGTGAGTCCCTGTTTCTTGTGCTTTCCATAAGAACCTCCCTGTCATCCCAGAGACCTGGTCTTTTCTGCCAGATCTGAGTGTATGTATGTTTTGTTTGGTTCGAGTGTGGATGTAGGAAGGTCACTTTCATTTTTGGTGTATCACCTCTTTTAGAGTAGGCTATTTGTTTTTATGCTTTTTCTCTCTCCCTTTTCATCCCCCCCAGTATATCTATATATCTATATTTTTGCACTGCCTGAAACAAACAAGATACATCAGAGGGAACTAGCCCATACCTAGAGACTCTCCTCTCCTGCTTCGTCGTCCCACAGGCGAGAGAGGGGTTTCCATGTTGCCAGGAGAGGGCAAAAATCTATTTTCCTACCACAGGGTGCACTTTCCAGTGTCAACAGTTTTGGCACACTCGGTGGGACCTCAAGTTTTCTAACGCAGTAAAGTTTCAGGGCTGATGTTGGTCCTGTTACAACAAATCAAGTTTCTTCAACATCTGGCGACTCTGAGTTAAGTCTGCTGGTTAAACAGCCTGGTGCCATTCAGAAATCATCACTTCTTGTATGTATAATTCTTTTGCAAAAAATCATAGATTTTGTTCTCCTTCATATAATATCGATCAGACTCAAAATATTTATGGAATCCCCTCAAGTAGCTCTCCTAGTTGCCTTGTAACTATAAAGGAGATGGCGTTGGATTTTGAGAGGCAGACAATGGAAATCAACAGGTTGGAAGAGCAGCATAAGTATCAGCAGGAGCTGATGTATAAAGAGGAGTGCTTGTTTAGGCAAGCACAAGCCATACAATCCATGAAGGAAGAGGTGCCAAAATGGAGAAATCCATCTTTTCAAGGCAGCCAGCCTTGTGTGCCCCCTCCTAACCTAAAGAAAACCCCCTCTTTTGCACCAAATCCATTTTATCAAATTGCACTTGCTCATTCCAACTCATCAAATACAACTGCTCCCAATGCTGTGCGCCTGGCTTTTCAACACCAAATGGCATCAGAACAACCTCCCATGGAGATCAATCTTTTCAACTCCTTAGATCAGGGATCTTCCATTGAGAATAATACCACCAGCCAGCACGTCCCTCTTTTAGAGGCTCCTCCAACGCACCAACAATGTTTTCCTTGCATTCTTTAGCCTCCCCAAGTTTTCCAGCATGATGTGCAAATTTCAAGTTGGAGGAAAGAATGCCAAGGACCAGCTCAGAGCTTTGGAGAGGATCATGCTAGCCACCTCCAAGAAAGACTCTTCCAGGAAAACCTAGCCAGACAAATTGAAGACTTAAAGGCTAGGATGAAGCTACTCCTTGAAAAAGAGTTAAATTTTTTAGACCTTGCAGAAGAGCCTCAGGTCCTTGTGGAAAACAAAGTTGTTGCCTGTTCACAGGAGCAAGATTCAAATTCAGGGATCCTGAATTGGGGGAAGACAGTGGAATCATGGGGTAGTAAAGAAAAAGAAGAAAAGCACGATTTTTCTCTAAACCTTGAAGACGCTGAAACTGTGCCTGCCTATGATGATACTGGCAGCCTTCAGGAAAAGGTTTTCTAAGAGGATCTGAGTAAGAGAATAGCAAATTTGGAATTCAGAGAGATCTCCCTCAGTCAATATGTGATGGATGGTTCAGACCAAACAACGTATTCCATGCCTGAACACACCCCACCTACACATTTCTAAGAGAGTTATCAGGTTGTGCCTGATATTGATGAAGTGTTGATCAAGTGGAGAGAGGAGAATCATTCGATTCTAGCTCAAGGGCTGCCCCCTCTCTCACATGTTTTCTCCACTTCGTTCGTTCTTGAAGAACCTATTTTGCAAGAGGCAGGTGAGGGGAAAAAGATCCAATCTGTAGTCTTTATGGAGGTTATCGTGAGCGACAACAAAGAAGAAATCATCATTGACGCTCCTTGTGAAGACCTTATCAGTAGTGGAGAAGATGCAGGCCTTGCGTATATGCAGATGTTCCAGCAATTTGAGGAGGAAAAAATGCATGGTAAGCTCTCTTCTCCTCTATTTGATGAACTTCCTTGCTGTTTTGATGAAGATGACTACATTGAAGAATCTGAGGAGGAAGATCAGGAGAATATTTTGGAAAATCTAGAGAACCTGTTCAGCACGGAGGAAAAGGAGAAGTCTATCTTTTTGGAGGAATGCCTCGAAGAACTAAGTTTTAAACAAAGAAGTGAAGTCTTGTGGGATGAACAATCATTTTGTGAGCCCCTTTTAGACATCACCACATTCACCTTTCTTCAAGAAGGTCAAGAGGAAGCAGAGGACGAGTCTGACAGAGTTTTCAGCGAGGCAGAAGGAAACGAATCAGACCATGATACATTATAAAAGAATTGTGCAGATCAGAAGGCTTACGGTGATAAACTGGTAGCCATTGATTTCTTGGTGAGGGGCACCAATATCAGGGAGTAATGTTTAATAGGCCTCCAGGGACAATCAAAATACGTATATATCAGAGGCATGTTTGAATATCCACTCGGTTCCCAGCCAACTCAGGTGACAGGCAAGAAGAGCAAGTCACCATCTCTCTTTTTCTTCCAGCTACTTGCCTGTCACGATAAGTCTCTTCACCAAAAAGGGGACTTGAGAAATTTTCCTTTCGATCCAGGAGGGATGCGAACATTCCTGGTTAGCTGTACATAATAGTTTGCTTTCAATAATTTTCCCTGTTTTTCCCTAAGTGCAGTGGCACAAGTAGTTGTTTTTTTAGCCTTGTGTGTTTCCCTTCATTGTGGGGGTAAATTCTAT
Source organism: Torreya grandis (assembly GCA_037957365.1). Taxonomy (NCBI): domain Eukaryota; kingdom Viridiplantae; phylum Streptophyta; class Pinopsida; order Cupressales; family Taxaceae; genus Torreya; species Torreya grandis. The sequence goes on from JARHVA010001673.1 coordinate 2,845,691, forward strand.
GTATTTTGATTCTGAGATTATCAATGTCATTGAGAACTCTCTTCAAAGTCACCATCTGACTCCGCACCCAATGGATATGCAAGGCAACTGGGTTTTAAGCATAGCAGGCATGCTTCCCCTGTGAGTCGCCAATTTGTTGACCCAATTTTGCCCCTCAGGAAAAATCTCAGTCACCTCCTGCACTTGATATGAAAGGCCAGTCATTTCAGGTTGCAAGGTCCACCTTCAAGGTTCGACAGCTCCGTTTTAGAGCATTGGTTCATCGGCCTAGTTCGTTGGCATTCACGGTAGCGAAAGGCAGAGTCTTTGAACGTTCACGCAAGGAGAGAAGAAGGCAAAAAAGAGGGGCGGACAAAATGCAGAGGGTAGAAAAATCACCACCCACAACATGGGTAGGTAAAAAGAGACCACCTACACACATGCAGAGGGTGGCAAAATTGCCGCCCACAGCACAAACGGAAAAAGAAAGGCCGTCGACATCGATCAACGTCGGCAAAACTACCGCCGTCAGCAACTTACATCAACCGATGTCGGCAAAACTGCTGCGGTCAGCAGCTTATCGGTCGACGTCGGCAGAAGTCCTACATGCAGCTTATAGCAGCGGGCGGCAAATTTGTCGCCCACAACAGTAGGCAGCAAAAATCACCTGCAGTGTACAAGAAAAAGCCCGCCCAACTATCGGAGGAGAAGACCAGCATGCAAAATGAGGCAACAAGCATGGTCTTGGCAGACTTATGACATCATCTATAGTTTTTTCACTCTTTCCAATGTAGACTCAAGCTACCCCTTGACTCCTCTTGGCTCTTTCCCTATATATATGCAGACTTGGTCATTTATCAAGGGGGAATCTTCTCACACTTTTGTAAAGAGCACTGCTCTCCAAATTTTCCACCTGAATCAATAAAAGATAGTTTTACCTCTATTTGGATGGATCTTTTTGTGTATGCATTGAATGTTAATCTATGTCCAGTCATTGTCTCTTGATGCTCTCACAGGTTCAACACCAGCAAACTTGCGGTCTACAAAGTGCCACTGTCTGCTGTTGTCAGGAGTAGAGTTCTATTTTGGAGGTATAGAACAGGTGAGGTCACTTACAGTGTGTATTTCTCAGCACCTTGGTGAGTCCCTATTTCTTGTGCTTTCCATAAGAACCTCCCTGTCATCCCAGAGACCTAGTCTTTTCTACCAGATCTGAGTGTATGTATGTTTTGTTTGGTCTGAGTGTGGATGTGGGAAGGTCACTTTCATTTTTGGTGTATCACCTCTTTTAGAGTAGGCTGTTTGTTTTCATGCTTTTTCTCTCTCCCTTTTCATCCCCCCCCAGTATATCTATATATCTATATTTTTGTGCTATCTGAAATAAACAAGATACATCAGAGGGAACTAGCCCATACCTAGAGACTCTCCTCTCCTACTTCGCCGTCCCACAAGCGAGAGAGGGGTTTCCATGTTGCAAGGAGAGGGCAGGAATCTATTTTCCTGCCGCAGGGTGCACTTTCCAGCATCAATAGGTCACAACACACAGCTAACACAAGCTGTTGTTCACCTCATTATACACCTGTACAATCGAGTACGAACTGGTACTCCAAGTAAATCTCACCATGATCCTGCTCTTGATGTATTGCTGTCACCTTGGATCCTGCTCCCCCACCGATCTCTGTTTGACCCTCGCATACACACATCCCTGCAGACCAACCTGATCTTACTTATCACATGTAGATCTCCACCATGATACTGCAACTCCCTGCATATCAAACCTGATCTTACATACATGGGGAATCCTACTTGATTCCACCATGGGAAGAACTCTCCAAGTTCTACATAGCTCTTCTACAAGTTCTCCACTTAATAATACAGCCCATGAGTCTATTATATAGATCTCATGCATACACTAATTTAGACAAGCGGCTCAAAAACTCGAACTGGTCTTTATCATGCAAACTACGTGTTCACTTAACTAACTATTCGTCAACAACAGTTCTGACCACCACAGGCAATCGACGTTGGTCCTTGCTTTCCTGGAGGTGACCGACGCTAACCGATATCTTATCGATGTCGGTTGTTATACGTTGATCCCTGACCGACGTTGGTTTGGCCTGTCGACGCTGGCGACTGCATACTCAGCATCCTCCTTTTATTTGCAACAAGGTGAAGCTTTTAGCTCCACACCCTAACAATCTCCCACTTGGAGATAAACAGCTGCACCTGTACCTAAACCAGTACTCTATCTAATCTGCATCTTAGCTTGTATTCCTCTTCAAGCTCCCACTTGAAGACTACCCACGACACTCCTTATGGTGTTAATGCTGTGCCTGAATTTCTTCATTCTCAGCTTACCTTCTTCTGCCATTGCTATACTCCCACTCAAACAGCAACCCCTGTGAGTAACCTGTAATGAACAACACTTAACAGATCTGGGCCATCTGTTAGTCAAACTCGCTCTGAGAACATCCAACCTCGCTCTGATACCATTTAATAGGACCGAAGTTCCCCAAAGCTCTGACACAACTTGTCAGATTTAAGAGCACACATGATTACCAATGTATAAGCAATTAAACATGCAAAATTACATAGAAGAACAAATAACTATCAATGAAAAAACACACAAAATATGAGAGGCAACACACAATTGTATTCAACTCATTACAAAGGAAATTACAATAAAGAGATCACACTCTTCTTCCACCTCTGTGAGGATTCCTTCTCAAGGGCTCCAAGTAATCTTCCCACCTGAGTAATCTTCTCTCATAGGTCACAACACACAGCGAACACAAGTTATTGTTCACCTCATTGTACACCTATACAATCGAGTACGAACCGGTACTCCAAGTAGATCTCACCATGATCCTGCTCCTGATGTATTGCTGTCACCTTGGATCTTGCTCCCTCGCCGATCTCTGTTTGACCCTCGCATACACACATCCCTGCAGACCAACCTGATTTTACTTATCACATGTAGATCTCCACCATGATACTGTAACTCCCTGCATATCAAACCTAATCTTACATACATGGGGAATCCTACTTGATTCCACCATGGGAAGAACTCTCCAAGTTCTACATAGCTCTTCTACAAGTTCTTCACTTAACAATATAGCCCATGAGTCTATTATATAAATCTCATGCATACACTAATTTAGACAAGCGGCTCAAAGACTCGAACTGGTCTTTATCATGCAAATTACGCATTCACTTAACTGACTATTCATCAATAGCAGTTATGACCACCACAGGTGACTGACGTCGGTCCCTGCTTTCTTGGAGGTGACCGACATCTTGTCGATGCTGATTGCTGTACGCTGATCCCTGACCGACGTCGGTTTGGCCTGTCGACGTCGGTGACTACATACTCAGCATCCTCCTTCTGTTTGCAATAAGGTGAAGCTTTTAGCTCCATACCCTAACAATCTCCCACTTGGAGATAAATAGCTGCACCTGTACCTAAACCAGTACTCTATCTAATTTGCATCCTGGCTTGTATTCCTCTTCAAGCTCCCACTTGAAGACTACCCACCACACTCCTTGTGGTGTTAATCCTGTGCCTGAATTTCTTCATTCTCATCTTACCTTCTTCTGCCATTTGATAGGACCGAAGTTCCCCAAAGCTCTGACATAACTTGTCAGATTTAAGAGCACACATGATTACCAATGTATAAGCAATAAAACATGCGGAATTACACAGAAGAACAAATAACTATCAATGAGAAAACACACAGAATATGAGAGGCAACACACAATTGTATTCAACTCATTACAAAGGAAATTACAATAAAGAGATCACACTCTTCTTCCACCTCTGTGAGGCTTCCTCCTCAAGGTCTCCAAGTAATCTTCCCACCTGAGTAATCTTCTCTCATAGGTCACAACACACAGCTAACACAAGCTGTTGTTCACCTCATTGTACACCTATACAATCGAGTACAAACTGGTACTCCAAGTAGATCTAACCATGATCCTACTCCTGATGTATTTCTGTCACCTTGGATCTTGCTCCCCCATCGATCTCCTTTTAACCCTCGCATACACACATCCCTGCAGACCAACCTGATCTTACTTATCACATGTAGATCTCCACCATGATACTGCAACACCCTGCATATCAACCCTGATCTTACATACATGGGGAATCCTACTTGATTCCACCATGGGAAGAACTCTCCAAGTTCTACATAGCTCTTCTACAAGTTCTCCACTTAACAATATAGCCCATGAGTCTATTATATATATCTCATGCATACACTAATTTAGACAAGCGGCTCAAAGACTCGAACTGGTCTTTATCATGCAAACTACGCGTTCACTTAACTGACTATTTGTCAACAGCAGTTTTGACTGCCACAGGCGACCGACATCGGTCCCTGCTTTCCTGGAGGTGACTGACGCCGGCCAATATCCAGTCGATGCCGGTTGCTGTACGTTGATCCCTGACCGACGTCAGTTTGGCCTGTCGACGTCGGTGACTGCATACTCAGCATCCTCCTTCTGTTTGTAACAAGGTGAAGCTTTTAGCTCCACACCCTAACACATATAAGGGTTTAGCTTGTACGTGAACTTTTTAATGGGTTGAGCACACTCTTTCAATTCTATGTGCATCTCCCCCAATGACGGATCTACATCTTTTAGTTTAGAGAATTTGGTCAAGAAAACATCTTGATAGTCTCATAGCATCTGCAATGCCTTAAAGATATGTTCCTTTCCCTAATAGTGTCCCACAGTCACAAGCTTAGGGATCGACTATGTTCCAATGTTTTCTTCAATCTTTTTTAGTGGTTCTTAATACACTTTGTTTAATACACTAGATAAAGCCTCTCATAGAGTGTGCTCCTCTTCGCATTCTAGAATGTTTACATCACACAGTCTTTTCTCTATAATGTCCCTTTTTTATAGCCTTTCTAACATCTTTGGAAGTTCTAACTTTCTTAGAGAATGCAAACATTTTTAGGATGGAATTCAGTTAGTAGCATTGTGTTCAAAGGACCAAGATGAGTCCGTTAGTTCTTTTTGGGAGCAGTTACGATATTTGAGGTGCATTCCACATTTCTTGGAGAAGATTGCTATAATTGAAAAGTATTAATTTTCATTAAGTTGGATCTCCAATGAGCTTCAGAGTATGTTAGTGTTATCATATTTCATTTTGGGCTATTTTTGTATTTTTTGCAACTTTGGGTAGATCTATCGAAAATAATTAAAATATTAAATAATTAATATTTAAGGTGTCAAAGGTAAATTAAAAGACAACTTATATTAATTATTTATAAAGGTGAATTTTAAGTGACTTAAGGACTCAAAAAGTAATTAATAAAATAAATTCACTTATTTGGAGTTGAAGGATTATTATTAAAAGTGAATTTAAAATATAACTTTTGGAAAGTTCCACTGGGGTTATAAAAAGAGGTTGAGATGAGTCATTTGGGGAATTCTAAATATTTTATGAAACCATGTTTTCTCTGTGAAGTTGAACATTGTTCATCTCTCTCGTCTTAGATGAAATCCTAAGGTAAGATTAGTTTCAATGGTGAAAAATTCCTCCCTAGCCAATACTATAGGATTCATTCGTAGTCACAGTGTGAGCAAAAAGGATTCAGAGGTGGATTCATCCAGGGTTCACACTTATGTTGAAAGTTTGAAGGATTTGATCTAAAGAAAAGATTTTTTTTATCTAGATTGATATTTGTGCTGCATATTGTTATATCTTTCTAATCATATTCTATTGCAGGTGTTGAAGGGAAGAAATATTATCATATTTGCAAAGTGAATAATACATTTATGAGATTGAATTTATCATTGTTCTTCTTGTGTTGGCCGCTCCAGTTATGGAAAGGGGCGTATGGTTTTCTAGAGGTAGATTATTGGTAATTTAAATAATCCTTTCATTATATTTTATAGATTAAGCATTATAAGGATGGTTGCACCTATCAAGTTGGACAGATTTAGGTGTTTTTCCTAAATGAAGGAATGTGAGGAGAATTGTTGGACACATGCATGGGAAGTAACGAGACTTTGGTGAAATCCCATACCATGTTTCAAGATACCACCCATATTTGGGGTTTCAAATGTAAATAAGAATGGGGCATGAATTTTTTTAGAAGACATTGGGTCTTTTTAGGTTGTTGCAGTAGTATGTAGAAGTTAGCAAGGAACCACATTAGCATTATTTTGATTTGTATGAAGTTTATCAAGAGTTAGAGATTAAAAATTTGTTCTTTAAGCTGTGTATAAAATAATCTTATCAACAATACAATGAATGCATACCAAGTGTTTGTTAAAATGTCTATGACTTGTTTCATGCATGACATCTATTTGTAAATATGCCCTTGATTAATAATATAATTAAAGCTGTTCTTAATGATTGAAATCAAAATTCCTTCATAATATATTGCATATAAACTATTAGGTCAATAATTTTGCAAGTTTGGTACAATATCTCCTGGTTGGGGATATTACATCCTCTTCAACTTATTTTGTGCTTTGGCCCATTATTGGTTTGACTTCCTGTTTTAGTTCAAAGAAGCCTTCTAATATCCATCACTATCATTGGATTCTATCAACTTGTCTATTGTTCTATTATAAGGCTTAATAAAAGCTTATTCATGTTGATTGGCCTTGTAATTTTGAAGTGCTAGATTCAAATCATGAGTTGTTTCCTATTGTGATGATGAATCTTTTGCATCTACCAAATCTTTTGCTCATCCATGACATAGAAATATTTTTTGTTTCTACATTGCATTGTGCACCAATGGGTTATCATCATCAAACATGAAGGTTTGAATGAAGTCTTGTTGTACATATGCCCAATATTTGCTCTCTCCTGCACTCTTGATGCATGTACCAAGAATTTGGGAGTGGTACTAATGTGGGACTAAAAATGTGTACCTAATAACTTGGCTCCACTCCTTCTACATACCATATATCTATACATTGATGAATGTGCAACTCGATACATTGGCCTTCTTGACAGAATGGCCATTTTGATTTCATAGTAGGTGGTAACTAAAATCATGTGTGAAAACACTCACATGATTCTTTCAAATGTATCTTCGAGTCTCTATGCACTACCCACCAAGTCGCAAAAGTTCCTTTTAGTACATAGCTAAGTGTGTTGACTCTTTGATCCACCTCCAATGCATGGTGTTTTAACCTAAAAATGAATGGATTAAGATCCTCTATCATAAAGCACTGAGGGAATCGACATTCAATGGCAAAAAACATGTGCAGAGGTTGTATCTCATAATCTCCCCTAGCGTAGTTCAACATATGGGTGTCTGAATCACCACTTATGGAAGAAGTAAATTACCAAGGTAAAACACCATCTAGAGTATGTTTTGTATAGTCCATTATTGTTACACTTATATTATATAATAAATCCACCTTTGAACTAGTAGGAAATCACACCGAAGGATAGGTACAACCTGCAAGTTGAAACTAGGGTGCTGGAGATTTTGTTATCACCAACTTATAAAATGGTTGCTTTATTATCTGAGGTTGTTCCATTTGCAAGTTTAAAAACTGACACTTGGTGGTTCATAATTCATTATTTTATGTATTTGTGCCCACTTTGAACCAATTATTACCCCTGTAGGTATACATTGACTCTAGTTCCTTCAAAATCATATAAGGATTCTACTTCAATTTTTTCAAAGGAATGACAAGTATCTTGTCTCCCTGATGAGCCTCTAGTTGGTTTAGAATTGTATTAATAGTCATTTGACCATCGTAAACCCATTTACTACCAATTAAGGTATGATAATGGGTCTCAACTATATTCATGTCAATGAATTCAAAATCACCATGCATAATTAGTTTGATGACTCTAATTTTTACATCCTTGAGTCAACTAATTAGTTATACCCATTTGTCGTCTATGAGGCTAAGGGTGATAGGACTATAGCTCAAGTGGGGCCTACTAATGGCTTCCCATGTAGATTGAATGATCATATTAATATTACTATCGAATTCAAATAATGCATTTGGGATTTTGTATCCTACAAGTTCAATGTCCATTCATGAGTCTACATCCCACAATTTCTTTGTTTTAATAGACTAAACCACCTTATCAGTACATTTTTATCCTCTTTGTGTGCACTCTAAAAGATTATGCAACCCATTTATAATATTTTTGGATTTTTATTCATTGCAAAGTGTGCTAATTAATTGTAATAAGTATACGAGTGCTATCACAACACCTTCCTACTTTATGATCTGTACAATCTAGCCATACATCTGTGCATCTATGGTTGTAGCATTTCTTTCTGATGCACTTTTTTATTATATATCTTAGAGGACCTATGCATCTTGATACAATAAACCTTGATTTGTCATAGGGTTAGGATATTTATCCTATTGCACCATTTTGATTCCCTGATCCTATGTCATCTCTAATGTAGGTAGTCCTTACTCTATGTGTTGTTGCCTAGTAATTAATTATATATACATATTTCCTTTAGGTTATGCATTGATCATGTTCACATTGTGCATTGACTTTTATTTTCTCTGCTTCACCAAAACTAGGTAATATTATGTTTGATGTTGCCCTTCCATTTTATAATACACATAATATACTTGTATATGTGGGTTAGTATGATAATTCCATGCAAAATTATTGTACTCACCACATAAATAACATTGGATGGGTTGGTAGGCTTGTCGATTATCATTGTTACAACCACATTTATAGCCTCCTTAGTATCCCCTATATATACTCCTCTATAGCCTACTTTATTCTGCTAATAGCCCTAATAATGTGACTATTATCCACCAAATTCTCCTTATTGATGTTGTTGCACATTGTATCCATTGTACTGATACTAAGGTGATGTAGGATCCAAATTTGATTGTTGATGTTGTGGGATCGCAATATTCCATGAAGATTGTTATAAGTATTATGGTGATGATGGTGTCTAACCAGCCAGACCCTGGGGTTGATATTAATATTGAGTAACAAGGGTACCCATGCGGGACTATCTTGTTGTTGCACTTGCCATTTATACCTCTGACCCTGTGAATCCTTGCTTCATAGTAGGTAATTATTTCATTGTAGCTATGAATACATTATTAGTAATATCTTCCTTTAATTCCTACAAGGCTTGATATCACTTTTCATCATGGTTGGTTGACTTGAAAAAACTCGAACATAAACTCTGAGACTTTTGTATGTATTGTTGTAACATATGACATTTAGCAATTTTGTGCCCTAATACTATATAAAGTTCATATAAGTTTAGCTTTATCTTAGTAAAACCATTCCTATGATGTCCATCTCACCCACACACCATGCACCATAAACCTAGTTTAAGTTTATCACTTTCATGCATCTCATCGATCTTCTTAATGAAATCATCTATATTTGCTTCCACTTTGGACCCACTAACTGGAGCATTCCCACAATCTTCAATTTGTTATACTCTTAGTGCAACATATATAACATCAACCTTTTTTGTGAATTGAGATTACATAATATCAAATTTAATTCTTAAACACATGCCTTCTACAAACCAAATAACTTTATCCTTATCCTCCATAACAAAGTTAATTTTATACATCACATTTCAGAATCTGTGATCATAGTCCTACATATATTCTCCATTGTGTTACCTAATCTTCTTCAGGTCTTGAATAGTTTTACTTGTGTACTTCATTTTTAATTATGCCACTGAGTGCAATTTAACTTATTGTATATCTAGACTATTAAAATCTCTTTTGTAGATGAATTCCAAAGTGTCACCTATTAAAGCTCCTATGATCTCAAACTTATTTACATCATTTGAAGTTATTCCTCTAACCTGCCACTACATGTCATAAGTTAACAGATACTACTCAGGGTCCATAGAGCAATCATATAGTGTCAACACAACAAACATTCTTGGATTATAATGCATATCTGGGTTACTTGTAAGGGCTAACACTAGATATTGTTGTGCACTCATAAATGTAACTATAGGTTGTTGTGCATTGGTCACTATGACTATAGGATTCTGCACATTTTTTACTAGCATTTTAAAATTGGATTCAAAGCTAAATCCAACTTCTTCCAACGTTTTCTTATCAAAGGACTTCTTTGTCTCCACACTAGGCTTTCCAAACTTATCTATGAATGACTTAAACCAACTTCTTCTTGTCCCTTCCTTTGTTATTAGTGTTTTAACTAATGAAAAATTAGGCTAGGGGGATGCATACTCTAGAAATGAATGATCTCTATCCTCAGCTTCCTCCAACTATGATCTTGAACTTATCATATTTCTATGTTTTTGCATAATCTCTTCTCGTGAATATTCTTCCACTCCTCTAAGCACTTTCCCTCTTAATTGAGAAATAATTCTATATTTTAATTGCCCTAATTTTATTTTAATTTCTTCTTCTTTCTTACTCTGCTCCATCTCCTTGCTACTCACAACTCTATCTTTTTCTTCCTTGAGCCCTTTTCCTTCTTGTTATACATTTACTCTACTCCCTACACCTTGTGAAGCCTCTCTCTAGGTTCCCATTTCTTCAACAGCTTCTACCTTATTTCTACCCCTAGGTAAGTGCACAAAGATGGGGGAAAAAAAGGGGCCTACCTGTGAACATGATTTTCTTGAATTTTAAAAATTTGAACTTCTATAGATAATCTAAGATATCTACACTCCAAATTTGAAGATGGTGTAAGAACATAAAATGTAGCATTTAGAGTCTAGTTTTCAAAACACTATTTTATTTTAAAAAGGTTACGTATAAGTATGTAAAACATCTAAAATTTGAAGAGGAACTCTTTTTTTTTAAGAAAATAAAGTAGAGAGACGGCCATGTGTCCCACCATTTTTTGAGCAATGTTTAATATTGTTTGAAACCCTTTGGTGAAAATTTAGATAAGATCTTCTAATTTGTGACCTATATTTTGTTTTTATGTTTTTTAATTGGATATTTTATTTTATGAATTTTTCAACTAAATAGATCCTAAAAACTAACCAAAATGGATATCCAGTCATGTGTCCCCCTAACTACCTAAAAAAAATATCAATTTTTTTTTAATGTGTGTAGAAATAGGCCTAGTTTGTGACCATATAACTTATTTTTCACTTGGATCAACGAAAAAAAAATTACATGAACATGTATAGGCATGTATATTTGTGGCATGTAGTGGCTTAAAAAAGTATAATTAGAAATCAACATATTTTTAAACCTTAACTTAGTCCAAAAATTATAAAAATCATATTTTTGAAAAGAGGAGAGCATGCTCATTGTGATGATATTAAGTTTTTGAAGTTTATTGTTGAAATTCATAATGTATTTGGTGATCAAAGTTGGATTTTTTTGTTTTCTATCAAAAATCTCAGACTCGACTGTAGATTGACAAGCCAAAGCCATTGGCTCGAGAATCCAATTCATTATCAAGCCAAAAGGTTTGGTGTTTGAATTTAAATTCAAATAGCATGATTGTTTTCTTGTTATTTTACACTGAAAAGCATTTGAACATGTACATGAAGGCAATCTTGACTTGAAGCTGATATTTACTACTCTAAATGTTAAGTATAAGGAAATAAATTTATACTTTACATTTATTTTAGTAAATATAATAAATTTTGGTCACTCTACATTTAATAGAGTTGGTCTCACAACTACATGCCTTATGATGTGGAAAATAATTCTTTAAAATTAAATATCATTAGTACTTAGGCATTTTCAAGGTTTAAAAATGGAACCTATGGATTTTAGGGCATAAATTTTATAATTGATGTCCATTTTTGGTAAACATATAGTCATTTTTTTAGGTTTTTGTGCCTTTTGGATTGCTTCTTGGCATTTTTATGAGTCTTAAGTTTGTAAAAATTGAAGTTTACAAAACACTCACTTTTAACTTGATCCAAAGTGGTGTGATTGGGGTAGCATAGGTCACATTAATGACCTACACACATCAAATGACCACTTTATGTTAATTTCACTTGTTCATCATCCCTCCTTCATCCCTAATCACTTCCTACTCATCCCTCATCCCCCATAATCACTCTCTCATCCTTACTCATTATCTCTAATCACTCCCTCATTAACCCTCACTATCCCTAATCATCTCTAATCACTCCCTTATCATCCATAATCACTCCTCCATTGATCCTCACTATCCCTCATCATCCCTAATCACTCCCTCCTCATCCCTCCTCATCTATAATATGTATTTCATTGACCTTCATTGTCCCTCATCATCTATAATCATTCCCTTATCATCCCTAATGACTCCTTCATTGAATATCACCATCCCTCATCATCCATAATCACTCCCTCCTCATCCCTCATAATCTCTAATCACTCTTTCCTTATACCTCATCATCCTTAATCCCTCCCTCATTAACCTTCACCATCCCTCATCACTTCATCATTGACCCTCACCATCTTTCATCATCCCTAATCACTCCCTCATCATCTGATGTAAGTATATACTCTAAAGGTATATTTCATTCCAATCATATGTTATTTAATCCACTAAAATAGAAATTAATTATTTTCTATAACTTTTTGTGTTGTTAATACCCATTTGTGATAGTTGATTTTATTATTGAATGAATTGGATGATCTTCCAGATTTATAGTAAAGTAACACAAATACTAGCACAAAATAGAGTCTGAATTTTAGTTCATCAAATTATCTTTGTTGTGCAATTAACTACATGAAACTTTATTTGGTTCCACCTTTGGTAGCTTGGTTCAAAGGATAAAAATTAAACACAAATCTCTTGTATAATTTTCTAATTCTGGAAAGATTTGAATCTATGCAAAGTTATTTGGTGTATCCTATTCCAATATGAATTGAATCTTGGTCAAGTTCACACATGCACTCTTTGTGTGTGTAATGGATCCCAAACATTTTATCTCTTGCATGGAAAATGAACATTTATTCATGTTATCATAAAAATGTGTTTTTGAAAAATGTGAAACACTAGTTCAACATGGTGTAGATGTTCATCCCATGTTTTATAAATATTAGGATGTCATCAAGGTAGATTAAAAAATGACATAGTTAAAGGGCCTGGGGATTTCGTTCAACATCTCAATGAATGAATTCGTTGCATGATTTAACCTAAAAGGCACAACCAACTAGTCAAGCAATCCTTCCTTTGTTTTTAAGAATATATTTCAAATGTCTAAAGGTTCAACATGAATATGATGATACCCAAACTTAAGCTCAATTTTAGAAAAGACTTCTACACCATGGATATGGAAAAAAATGCCTTAATATTTACATGAGGATAATAATTCTTCACTTTAATCTTGCTAAGATTTTTTTAACCAATTCACAACCTCACGTCCCATCCTTCTTTGGTACAAGCACAATTGGGCTTGTGCAAGGCAATGATTTGGGCATTATGTGTCCATTATCTATGATTTCAGGGATCTACCAATTAATTTATTCATTCTCAAAAAATGATATCTTGTATAAATATATTTGAGGTAAAGGTAGTTAAGGGATCAAATAAATAGTAATGTTTAATGTATAATATGTAGAACATATATAGGTGATTGAAAGATATCCTCGTATTGATCTACTTTATGGTTCAATTATTTTTGTCTTTGTTATTGTTGGACAAACCACACTATGGCATGATGCCATAAGGATGTTATTACATTTACTTATTACCATCAATACTATACTTATTACTATAACTAACAATATTCTTGCACTTCCTGACGCTAATGACTGAAAGCTTATTAACTATGATATATGGTATTTTAGATCATGACAATCTATCACATTTCAAGGATTTATTTCATAGACTACATGTCAATGGTAAATATATGGTTTACCACATGTAAAACATCACATACCTCTAAAGGTGAGATGTCACAAAGGATTTCAGCTTTAAAAAGTTTGATTTTGTACACCAAGTGACACTACTAGGTGATCCATTTCTCAAGGCCTACACTAGACCATATACTAGCATATGGTTATGGATGATGCATTAATTTCAAGTTCATTTTTTATTACCAATCATATAATTGGGTTCATAATCTATTATCTACTTACCTTTTTATAGTGCGAGATAACTTGTACCCATTTCTCGAGGTGTGTACATAGAGAACTCATAGTGTGACACTCTCCATTGGATTAAACATTGAAGTTATGAATTAAGCACCACTTTACAATATTAGACTACTTGTTTTAATCATTTGAAAATTATTTTTCACTCTCTGGTATGATGACTCAATCAATAGACAAAAAAATAGAAGGCCTTCAATGTAATTATTCAAATCATAAAATTTCTTCATATAAAAAGCAATTCATTGGTTTCAGGAAATCACATAGCTTGGTGATCCTCATATATACTACCCATTTGTGGTGTTATGGTGGTTTTACTTGTTTCTCTTTTTCTGAAAGATCTTCAATTATGAATTACATCATTTCTAATAGGCCCATATTTTTTCATGGGTGCTAAATATTTATGTTTTAAATTTGCATCCACATCATTTTGATCATTATGTCTTATATTTTATGTTAGCACTCAACTCTCCACTTGTAGCTCCTAACGTTGTTAAACCCCAACAAAATACCACCATCAAGGTATTAGATGGAGTGATTAAGGATGAAGAGGGATGAGGAGGGATTGATAAGAGATGATGAAGTAGCCATTAGGGATGATGAGGGATGGTGAGGGTCAATGAGGGAGTGATTAGGGATGATGAGGGATGGTGAGGGTTAATCAGGGAATGATTAGGGGTGATGAGGGACAAAGAAGGAGTGATTAGAGATGATGAGGGATCACTAATCAATCATTAGGGATGATGAGGGATGGTGAGGGTCAATTAGGGAATGATTAGGGATGATGAAGGAGAAATTATAAATGATGAAGAATGGTGAGGGTTAATAAAGGAGTGATTAGGGATGACGAGTGATGATGAAGTGGTGATTAGGGACAATGAGGGAGTGATTAGGGATGATGAGGGAGTGACTAAATATTATGAGGGATGGTGAGGGTCAATGAGGGAGTGATTAGGGATGATGAGGGGCAAGAAGTGATTAGGGATGATGAGGGATAGCAAGGGTCAATGAGGGAGTAATCAAGGATGATGATGGAAGGATTGGAGATGATGAGGGATAATGAGGATTGATAAGGGAGTGATTAAGGATAAATATGAATGAGGATAGAGTGATTAGGGGTGATGAGGGATGAGTAAGAAGTAATTAGGGATGAGGGAAGGATAATGAATAAGTGAACTTAACACAGAGTGATTGTTTGATGTGTGCATGTCATCAATGTGACCTATGTTATCCCAATCACACTACTTTGCATCAAGTTCAAAGTGAGTGGTTTTAACTTAAATTTGACAAATATAAGACTCTTGGAAATGTTAGGAAGCAATCTAGGAAGTACAAAAACCTAAAAAATGACTATATGTTTACCAAAAATGTGTTAGGGTGTGGAGCTAAAAGCTTCACCAAGGAGCATACTTAAACAGGTTCGGGTCTACACAGATGCCGGCGTCGGTCAGGAGCGACCGACGTCGGTTAGTAGCAGTTACAGAGGCGCCGACGTCGGCGATAGGGTCGGCCGGCAACGGTCATAGGCGAACTGGCAGGAACCGACGTCGGTTACCTGCGTGTCCAGAAATCTATTTCCGTGGACGGCAGCGAGTGTTTGCATGATAAGTTTGAGTCGTGGACTCAAGCTTGCGTCTCTATTATTAGCAATATTATTTTTAGAGCCCTTGTTCAAGAGGCTTAACTGTTTGTTGTAAGAGCATGCTCAAGTTTCCTATTTCTATATGTAGGAAGATCTTCTTAGCTTAGAATTGAAGAAAGAGTGTAGAACTGTAAGAGTAGAACATTGTGAATGTTTGAAGGACAGTACAGAGTTGCATCAATCCAGGTTGTTGGATTTGAGTGTACTTGAGAGTGAGCTCTTGAGGAATAGAGATCTACTGAGAGATCTTGTGTGCATCTGAGAGAGGTGTGGAAGAATAAAGTTTCTTCATATTGTATTCCTATTGTAAAGAGTTTCAATACAAGTTTTCAGGGTGTTTTCTTGTATATCTTGTTCTGTGCTATTTATCATTTCAGTTACTTATCTATCTGATTTATTTCCGCGTTTATTGCTTTCACAAGTGTAATCTATTGTTGGTTTGATCCCCCAACAAGTGGTATCAGAGCCTTGGTTACAGGTTAAAGGTTACAGATTACAGGTTGCTCACAGGGTTTCTGCAGGAATTTCTATTTGAGTGGGAGAAGCAATGGCAGAAGAAAGTAAGCTGAGAATGGAAAAGTTTAATGGCAAGAACTACCAACATTGGAGAATGCAGATAGAGGACTATCTGTATCAGAAGGATCTCTACTTACCGTTAGGTGGGATAGCAAAGAAGCCCAAGGACATGGAGGATGAAGAATGGGAAGTTCTTGACAGAAAGGCTCTTGGGTCTATAAGACTGAGTCTGGCCTCCACTGTGATATGTAATTTGTCACAGGCAAAAACTACGGTAGAGTTGATGACCACGTTAGCAAATATGTATGAAAAACCCTCAGCTTCAAATAAGGTATATCTTATGAAGCAATTATTTAATTTGCATATGAATGAAGGTGGATCTGTTTCTACTCATCTGAATGATTTCAATGGAATTGTTAATCAGTTAAGTTCTGTCAATATTGTATTTGAAGATGAAATAAAAGCTCTTTTGATATTATGTTCTTTGCCTGAAAGCTGGCATGGCTTAGTAATGGCAGTTTCTAATACTGCATCTGCATCAAATATTTTGAAAGTAGAGGATGTGGTTAGTGTTATCTTGAATGAGGAAATACGCAGGAAAAGCACAGAAGAGACATCTGGGAACGCTTTAAATTTTAAGAGCAGAGGAAGGCAAAAAGAAAAGAGCAAGAGGAGATTAAGATCTAAGTCTAAGGTGAGAGGAAGATCCAAATCCAGGAATGGCAGGAAGCCACAATGCTGGAACTGTGGAAAAATGGGGCACATAAGCAGAGATTGTTGGTCAAAGCCCAAGGAGGACAACCAACACGAAGGAAAGGAAGAAGCCAAGGTTGCAGGTATTGCACAGGATGCTTTAATTTTCTCTTTGCATAATAACATAGAATCTTGGGTATTAGATTCTGGTGCATCTTTCCATGCTACCCCTAACAGAGAGTATTTCAGTGACTATATCCATGGAGATTTTGGAATAGTGTACTTAGGGGATGATGAGCCTTGTAAAATAATTGGCAAAGGTAAAGTGCAACTGAAGATGCAGAATGGCAACACATGGGTGTTGAGAGAAGTGATGCATGTTCCTAGTTTAAAGAGAAATTTGATTTCTGCAGGTAAGCTAGGTGATGAGGGTTGTACAGTAACTCTCACAGCAGATTCTTGGAAGGTGACCAAGGGTGCACTAGTTATGGCCAGAGGTAAGAGAGAAGGTACTCTCTACTTGTGTAATTGTGTTACTAACAAATCTCCTTCAGTTTTATCTACTTCAGGTGTGGATTGTAAATTGTGGCACTCAAGGCTTGGCCACATGAGTGAGAAGGGGATGTCAATACTTAAGTCTAAAGGTATGCTTTCAGATTTGAAAAGCATGGATCTAGAGTTTTGTGAGCACTGTGTATTTGGGAAACAGAAAAGGGTTAGTTTTCTCAAGACCGGGTCTACTAAGAAAAGGCAGAAGTTGCAGCTTGTTCACACAGACGTGTGGGGACCGGCTCAGGTAGCCTCTATTGGCGGATCACGGTACTATGTTACATTCATAGATGACGCCACAAGAAAGGTATGGATCTACTGTATTAAAAAGAAATCTGATGTTTTTGAGACTTTTAAGTTTTGGAAGGCTATGGTTGAGAATGAAACAGGCAGAAAGTTAAAGTGCCTGAGATCTGATAATGGCGGTGAGTTCTGCAGTCTTAAGTTCAAATTATATTGTTATACACAAGGAATCCGTAGGCAAAGGACGGTTCCAAGGACACCTCAGCAGAATGGTATTGCTGAAAGGATGAACAAAACTATCATGGAGCGTGCAAGATGTATGAGATTGCATGCCGGGTTGCCCTTAGAGTTTTGGGCAGAAGCAGTTGACACCGCAGTGTACCTGATTAACAGAGGACCCTCTACAGCTTTGGATGGTGGAATTCCAGAAGAGGCATGGATAGGTAAAAAGGTAGATCTCTCATATCTCAAAGTTTTTGGTAGTGAAGCCTTTGTGCATATAGATAAGGAAAATAGAAAGAAGCTTGATCCTAAGTCTACGAGGTGCACGTTTATAGGCTATGGCTCAGATGATTTTGGTTTCAGATTTTGGAATCTAGGAACTAACAAGGTAATCAGGAGCCGTGATGTTGTTTTCAATGAAAGAGTGATGTACAGTGATCAGATAAGGAAGCTGGATCAATCTGGGCAGAGCAATAGTGAATTGGACGAAGTTATGGTCCAAAATGAGCTTGCGGGAAAAAGAAATAATCACTTGCAGGAAAACACAGAGACCGACGTCGGCAGGGTTGGAACCGGCGTCGGCAGTACAGAAACCGATGTCGGTCATACAGAGACCGACGTCGGCAGACCAGGCACCGAGGTCGGTCAGGAAGAACCGACGACGGTGAGTGACAGGTCTACAGGTGGCCGAGGTCGGTCACTGTCAGAAAATTTGGGTGGACAGATTGTTGAAAACAAGTCCAAGACACCCACCAGGAGGTCTGAAAGGGTAAGTAAGCCTCCAATTAGATATTCTCCTTCCTTATATTATTTATTGCTAACTGATGGTGGAGAACCAGAAAGTTTTGAAGAAGCATTACAGGTGGAGTCCAGGAGTAAGTGGGAGCGTGGCATGGTTGAGGAGATGGAGTCCTTAAGAGAGAACCAAACATGGGATTTGGTTGAATTGCCAGCTGGTAAGAGAACACTGAAGAACAGATGGACCTACAGGTTGAAGGAAAGTGAGGATGGACAGATGCGATATAAGGCCAGATTAGTGGTAAAAGGATTTGCACAAAAGCCAGGTATTGACTTTGGTGAAATTTTTTCTCCGGTTGTTAAAATGACTTCAATAAGGGTTGTATTGTCTTTGGTTGCTTTTGAGGATTTGCATCTCGAGCAGCTAGATGTTAAGACAACGTTTCTTCATGGAGATTTGGATGAGGAAATTTATATGGAACAGCCAGAAGGTTTCGAGGTCAAGGGTAAGGAGAAGTTTGTGTGCAGGTTAAAGAAAAGCTTGTATGGCCTCAAGCAAGCTCCAAGGCAATGGTACTTGAAATTTGACAGGTTTATGACTGAGCATGGCTACAGTAGGTGTCAATCGGACCATTGTGTGTATTTCAAGAGATTTGATAACGGTAGATATATTATTCTATTGTTGTATGTAGATGACATGCTGGTTGCAGGGTCTCACATGCAGGATATCTCTGAGCTTAAGGAGAAGTTAGCTCAAAAGTTTGCCATGAAGGATTTGGGAGCAGCTAAGAAGATCCTTGGCATGAGCATTAAGAGAGACAGGAAAAATCACAGGTTGATATTGTCTCAAGAAGATTATGTGAACAAGGTGTTGGAGAGGTTTAATATGCAGGATGCAAAATCGGTAAGTACACCTATGGCTGGACATTTTAAGCTAAGCAAAGAACAATGTCCCAATTCACATGATGAGGTAGAGTACATGAGTACGGTTCCATATTCTTCCGCAGTAGGGAGTTTGATGTATGCAATGGTATGTACTAGACCTGATATTGCCCAAGCAGTGGGAGTAGTAAGTAAGTATATGGCCAATCCAGGTAAGGAGCATTGGAAAGCGGTTCAATGGATCCTTAGATATCTGAGAGGAACCAGCAATAGGCATTTATGTTATGGAGGTTCAGATACTTCTCTACATGGCTATGTAGATTCAGATATGGCAGGGGATTTGGATGGCAGGAGGAGCACCACAGGTTATGTTTTTACTGTAGGTGGAACAGCGGTTAGTTGGATATCTAAGTTGCAGAAGGTTGTAGCCTTGTCAACTACAGAAGCAGAGTATATTGCAGCTACAGAAGCTAGCAAGGAGATGATATGGATGACACGGTTCATGGAAGAGCTTGGAAGGGAGCATGGGAGTTGCAGATTGTACAGTGACAGTCAGAGTGCAATCCATTTGGCCAAGAACTCAGCCTTTCACTCTAGAACCAAGCACATACAGCTAAGGTACCACTTCATACGGCAGGTATTAGAAGATGGTGAGTTGAAGTTGGAGAAAATTCATACAGACAAGAATCCTGCTGATATGCTAACAAAGCCGGTTACGATGGAGAAGTTGAATCTTCATTCAACTTCTATTGGTCTTCATGATTGAGTTGAAGATGGAGGAGCTAGAAGATGATGCTGTATAGGTTGGTGCAGCTGGTTTATCTCCAAGTGGGAGATTGTTAGGGTGTGGAGCTAAAAGCTTCACCAAGGAGCATACTTAAACAGGTTCGGGTCTACACAGACCCCGGCGTCGGTCAGGAGCGACCGACGTCGGTTAGTAGCAGTTGCAGAGGCACCGACGTCGGCGATAGGGTCGGCCGGCGATGGTCACAGGCGAACTGGCAAGAACCGACGTCGGTTACCTGCGTGTCCAGAAATCTATTTCCGTGGACGGCAGCGAGTGTTTGCATGATAAGTTTGAGTCGTGGACTCAAGCTTGCGTCTCTATTATTAGCAATATTATTTTTAGAGCCCTTGTTCAAGAGGCTTAACTGTTTGTTGTAAGAGCATGCTCAAGTTTCCTATTTCTATATGTAGGAAGATCTTCTTAGCTTAGAATTGAAGAAAGAGTGTAGAACTGTAAGAGTAGAACATTGTGAATGTTTGAAGGACAGTACAGAGTTGCATCAATCCAGGTTGTTGGATTTGAGTGTACTTGAGAGTGAGCTCTTGAGGAATAGAGATCTACTGAGAGATCTTGTGTGCATCTGAGAGAGGTGTGGAAGAACGAAGTTTCTTCATATTGTATTCCTATTGTAAAGAGTTTCAATACAAGTTTTCAGGGTGTTTTCTTGTATATCTTGTTCTGTGCTATTTATCATTTCAGTTACTTATCTATCTAATTTATTTCCGCGTTTATTGCTTTCACAAGTGTAATCTATTGTTGGTTTGATCCCCTTGTTAGGTTGTGGAGCTAAAAGCTTCAACCTTTGCAAACTGAGGAACAGATGGTTGCTGAGTTCTACAGGAACCGGCGTCGGCAGCAGGACTGACGTCGGCAGAGTCCAGTGCAGAAGGCCACCGGCGACGGCAGGAAGTCGGCCGACGTCGGCAGAACCAGACAAGTAGGTACCGACGTCGATCGCCTGTGTGTTCTAGAACTGCTCGTT
Source organism: Torreya grandis (assembly GCA_037957365.1). Classification (NCBI taxonomy): domain Eukaryota; kingdom Viridiplantae; phylum Streptophyta; class Pinopsida; order Cupressales; family Taxaceae; genus Torreya; species Torreya grandis. The sequence goes on from JARHVA010001673.1 coordinate 2,866,946, forward strand.
TCACGGATAGTTAGTTAAGTGAACAAAGAGTTTGCATGTTGAGACCAGTTAGAGTCTTGTGCTGCGAGGATAATTGTCTAAATTAAGAGTCTAAGTTAGTGTTTGAGTTAGGGATCTATTTATAGACCCATTGGCATGTATTGTATAAGGCATGAGATAGAAAGGAAGAGTTCCTTCTAGTTGTAAGATCTGTGAGTTGCAGGTTGTTGCAAGCTCATTGGGGATCTACATGTAAGTTTGGTCTTTGAATTGCAGGTTGCAGGTTCATGAGAGATCAGCTTGAAGTGCTATAGAGTGCTTGATGTACCGGCAGGGTTATTACTGACTGGTTGGTGAGGTGAACACCAATTCTGTGTGTGAGTTGGTTGTTGGGACCGTTTTTGTGTAGGAGAGTGTGTGTGAGAAGAATTACTGAACACTTGAGGTGTGGCGAATCTCTGTAAGGTGAAAGAGTGTGGTGGCTCTTTGTTGTATTCTTTTTTGTTAGTGTTAATACAAGATAGTGTATTGTCTCTCATATTCTGTGCTATTGGTGAATTCTAGTTACTTGTGTTTCTGGTTATTTCCGCATATTCAATTGCTTATATTTGGTAATCATACTGTGCTCTTTCTGAGGAGCAAGATCCCAACTAGTGGCATCAGAGCATGTTTGTTGTTCTAGATTCCTGACAACTGGTATCCCAAGAAGTAATTAGGGATGAGGGAAGGATAATGAATAAGTGAACTTAACACAGAGTGATTGTTTGATGTGTGCATGTCATCAATGTGACCTATGTTATCCCAATCACACTACTTTGCATCAAGTTCAAAGTGAGTGGTTTTAACTTAAATTTGACAAATATAAGACTCTTGGAAATGTTAGGAAGCAATCTAGGAAGTACAAAAACCTAAAAAATGACTATATGTTTACCAAAAATGGACATCAATTGCAAAAGTTATTCCTTGAAATACCTAAGTTCAATACTTAGACCTTGAAAATGCCTAAGTACTAACCAAATTGAGTTTTGAAAAATTGTTTTCCACATCATAAGGCATGCCACTGTGAGACCAACTCTATCAGATGCAGAGTAACCCTAAGTTCTTATATTTACTAAAATAAATTTAAAATATAAGGAAATAAATGTAACAATATAAATGTAAACTCATACTTAACATTTAGAGTAGTAAATATTAGATTCAAGTCAAGATTGCCATCACTTACATGTTTAGATGCTTTTACAATAGGAGTGTGATCGCATTATTACTTTCACAATAATGTGATTGTGTTATGTGTTAACATGATCTTGTTATGGCTTGATAATTATCGAGTCATAATTTAAATAACGTGATCACGTAATATCAATAACATGATTTTATTATTGACATTACACAATTGTGTTTATGGAAATGTCCATAGAATTATCCCTCAACTCCATGCACATACCCTCTTACTTGTAGTTAAGTCTAGATGATTCAATTTATTCCATCACCTCCACTGTCGTAGTTCTCTTTCTAATCCCAAAATATTATTTTCACTCTAGTTCTTTTTGTCCTCCATTATTTTAGGTTTAGGTTTAATTTTATCTACTTAGCTCCACATCATTCACTCTCCATCACACGCATCCCCATAACATCCAAAATGACTACTCTATGTTGGCAGGAGTGGGCACCATGGCCTTTTCCATAAACAACATCTTTATCATATTAGGTAGTCATTGAACGAACTTCGTGTGAATTCCCTTAACAAATTGATCATATGTAGTTTTGAAAGCTAAATAGCCTTGAACAATAAATTTGGTAACATACCTATCAATGGTAGTCTTTGTCTAGTAATCTACTGTGCAAGTCCAATCAGTGTCTAAATTTTGCAAGTTTTTTAGTTTTTCCTCTGATCAGGGTATGAGTTCCACCTTTATGGCAGGAAACAATAGTACTGTAATCTGGATAACCAAGTAGCTAATAACTCAGGTAATTCACACCCAAATATTTCATAGATTTTACCATAGATATGTTCCTCAATAATTTCCTTCATAGTTTTACCTATTATTTTTACTTCCTCTTTGGAAATTTTTTGAAATCTTTCATCAAACCATCTCTCTATATATCCCTTTGTCCTAGTAGCCATCTCAACATGTTCAATAAATCTCCACACTCATCGCACCATTATTAGCAGAGGTTCCTAAAAACCCTTCATAACGTGCTAATTCAGGGATAGCTTATGTAGAGATAAAAAAGGACATAATCAAAACCATATTCAGACTGAAGGTATTCTTCAAATAGATTAAAAATTTTGATGCACAAAGGAACTTAGGTTTATTGTAATTTTAACTATCGACATATAATTATATAATAAATAGATTAAGGGAAAAAAAGTACTCATTGTGTACATAACAATGATAAAAAGTATTTAGAAAAACCATTTCAGAATAGTTGTATTAATCTCTATCATATTCTAAACCATATACAATTATAATGGAGTGATTTATATAGAGTTTTGATTAATGCTCTATCTTTGTATTCCAGCTTTTTGACATGCCTGGAAGGAATGACTCTTTGCATTTTGTCATCTAACCTTATGCTTTACATAAGTCAAATACATACAAAGGACAATATAGATCAATTCGCACATGTGATCATAAACTATACTCCTACAATTTTAGTAAACATTGTTCTTCACCCAACACTAGATGGTGTAAGTTTGTTTTATCGTAACGAAATGCATTTAGTTATTTTCTAATGTAAAGAAGTGTATTAATAAATGTAATGAAAGTAGATATATTCAGTTTGATTATGTACTGTAATCAGTTTTAATTCTTATCTACCATTAAGTATACAAATGGATCATAAGTTTAATGATATTTAAAATAATTTCACCTGAAAGTGAGTTAGTTGTTGTTCTTTTCCACTGTTGACTTTGAAATCTATCATCATTAACCATATACAACAAACTTCAACAACACATTTAAATAATTGAAGCAATAAAAAGTTGAGCATTACAAACTTCCTAAGCTTTGAAAAAAAATTTGTATGAGCATTCCAAACTTTAGAAACATATACTATGTTAAGAAACATAATGCAAAAATAATAAATGTAGCATGATCTCCACATAAAAAATGTCAAGAAATAGAATGTAAAATTTCTGCAAACTGAGTAGCCCAACAAAATTTCACCTCTTACAATAATTCAACTTCTATCCAAAATAAGAATGCATGGATATAGTAATCAACAATACAATGGAAAACCTATCAACAACATTGACAATAAAATGGAAAACATATAAAAAACATGCCATAACAATATAACAATAACAACAACATTTACTAGTATGTTAATGAAATTTTTATTTAAAACCGTAAGACATAAAATTTTATTGGTATGTCAATAAAATTCTTATTTAAGACTGAAAGACATAAACATTTATTAGTATGTTAATGAAATTTTTTATTTATAATGGAACCGCATAAACATTTACTAATATGTGAATGAAAATCTTCATGGCTTCCATTCACATACAAGTAAGTGTTCAGTCTTGCAAACACACTCCTCTGTCAACATGGCACTTCATTTTATATTAATGATCCATATCAATTCAATATTTACATATTTACAAATTTTGGGGTTTCCATATACATAACACAAAATGTTTAGTGATTTATCAACAACAACGATGATGAATAATATTTGAAACTTAGAAAATGGGAGTGAATACTACAAAAACATTAATTGACAAGAACATATGAATAATACAACAACAATAAAAGGGTTTGGTTTGATACATCTGAGTCAATATTTACTATGATTGGAATGAAAAAATAAATTTTAATTAAAAAATAATTTGTTATCTTATGTGAATGCAAAACCTATGGTACTTCCATCTACATACCTATAAATATTCATTAACACATTAAACATTTGCAGGTTATTTAAGGTAGGTAAATGGAAACCTTAATTTTGATACAAAGACAATATAGTTTGGTTTGATACAAAAGACAATTACATCCTTTGTTCTATGAATGGAAACCTTAATTCTGATACAAAGACAATAATTGTTATTGATATGTACATGAAAACCTTTGGGGCTTGCATCTACACACCAGTGAATGTTGTGTCTTCTAACCCATGACATGTAGGGAAATAGAAATGCAACTCAAATATAAAGCACATAATGATATGAATTCAGAAAACCTCTAAGGCTTCCATTAAAATACAAGCAAATTTAGAGTTAGATGTGACTGAAACATGCCAACAATGTGGGTTCAGGAATGGGTAATGTTTCATCCTCCCAACAAGCATCTTCCAACATGGGCTTATAATACACAATAACAATAGCATGCACGTGAAAAGAAAAAGAACACAATTGTGGGTTCATTTACAAGCAACACACATTTATGTAACATTTTGTCACTCTATTAACATACCAATAAATGTTTAGTTAGATGTGAAGGCACACAAAAAAACCATGAACATAAAAGACACATTAAAAATAATTTTCATCTCTCCATTCTGTCGATGGAAATTTCTCTATAAAATGTTACATGGTCGATAACTTTGGGTAGGTTCCATGGTTGTTTGATGGGAGGAGGTCCGTGAAAAGGAAGGGAGAGACATTTGTTAGTGTAATATTCCATCACTCCATTAACATACCATTAAACTTTTACTTAGATGTGAAGGCATGCAAAATAAATATAAATAAAGAAAAAAATGCCCAAAAAATCAAGAACATATAAGGTACACAACAAAAATAGCAACATACAAGGCATAATAACCATAACAACCATGGGTTAATATATTGGTGGCGTGTATGATAGAATTAACTTGCCATAGTAATGGAGAAAACTTGTCTAGCCATGTGGAAAATAGTATTAGCTTCTACATTAACGAGCCATGCATTTTCTATCCCTAGTTCAACTTGATAGAAATGTGTCGTAGATATAAATAACACAACACAATGAATGGAAAATATATGAACATTAGCTATGTTAGTCTATTAACATACTAATAAATGCTTACTTAGATGTGAATGCACATAAAAAAACCATGAACAAAGAAGGCACGTAAAAAAATCAAGGAACATAGAAGACACACAACAAAAAACATGAAGATATAAGGCACAATAACAATAAAAACCATATAAAAACATTAAAAACATAGTCGTGGATTTAGTTATAGGAAACACACCTATGCGTACACTTTCATCCCTCCATTCTACCGACTGAAATTGCTTTGCATAATGCAACATGGTTGAGAACTTTCAGGTAGGTTCCATCCATTTTGGGGGAGGAAGTACGCAAAAATGCAAGGAGAGATGGTAGTTGGTGGCATACAAGGCGACATTAACTTGATACATTAATAAATAAAAACCCACCAAGCCATCTAGAAAATGGCATTATCTTCCACATTAATGAGCCACAAGTCTTCCAACATGGCACATCATTTCATATTAATGACCTATAAATATTTTGATCGGTGCCTTACATGTCAAAATTACAAGCCAATGATAAAATAATGTGTTTGTTAAAAATTATTTTTGGCATTTCTGTTCCCAACTATTTGTCCTTTCGATCCCAATGATCGGTTGGACCAAAAATATGTAGGAAAATTGACATGTCAAAAACTTCACCATACGACTTCCGATGATGTAGATTTTCCTTCTGAATAACCTTTTCAAACTTAAAAATATTAAACTATATGAATTTAAAAAATTAAAATGCAAGGTGGTGTGATATGGAAGATGCAAAACCTTGAAATTAAGGGTCCTAAGTATTGTGCCCTTCCCCTAACATATCAAACAATTTTTAGTACTTGCACAATAAGATATTATTTTAATCACTTCAAACTACTTGTTGGGAACCCAAGGAAGCACAATTGATTACCAAGAAACTAAACATGCGGCATTAACTAGAAGCAATAAGTAACTAGAATCAGAAACAACACAGAATATGAGAGACAATACCCAATTGTATTAATACTCTTCCAAAAGGAAATACAACAAAGAAGATGTCACAGTCTTCTTCCTTACACACTTCTAGGGCTCCCACACCTCTAGGGCATAAACATTAAATCTCTTCAAGAGCTCACTCTCTCTCTTATAGTCCCAACACACAACTCAAACACGGAGTTGGTGTTCACCTCCAACCAGTCAGTAGCCACTACTGCCAGTACACAAGTACTCCACGTACTTCAAGTAGATCTCCCATGAACTTGCAACAACCTACAACTCAAATGATCTTACTTACCATGTAGAACTTCTCCCTGATCTTGCTACCTATTGTGTTGCTGACCTCCCTGATCTTGCACACCTGCAAATCAATCTGGTTCTGCACACCTACAAACCTGGATCTCGCACACACACCAACAACCTACAGATCAACTTGTTCTTACAATTGGAAGGATCTACCTTGCCTTCCTCTATTGCTCTTTGATGTGTCACTATCACCTTTGATCCTGCTGCCACCTGCAGATCTCCTTTGACCTCGCACACACACACACCATGTAGATCTCCAAACGTGGCCTTGCACACCTGCCGACCAAGATCCTACATACATGAAGAACCCTTCTGATTCTCCAAACCAACACCCACACTTGGCACTATTGTGGAACTAGGAGGAGCTACCCTTGCTCTCTTCACACACCGAAGGAGCTTACCCTTACTCAACTCAACTAGCACACTTTACAATACAGCCCATGAGTCTATTATATAGATCTCATGCAAACAATAATTAGACATCTAATTACAATAATTAGATCCATAGCTCAAGAGTAAATTTAGCCTCTAAACATGCAAACAATCGGTTCATTAACTAATTGTCTATGAACAAGCAGTTCTAAAACTGCACAGGCGACCAACATCGGTCCCTGTCTGCCTGGAGATGACCGACGTCGGCCAATTTTTGATCAATGTTGGTAGCTTCCAGTCTACTCCTGACCGACGTCGGTTCGCCTGACCGACGCTGATGACTGTGACACTCAGCAACCTCCTTCCCTGTTTGTATCAGTGAAGCTTTTAGCTCCACAACCTAACAATCTCCCACTTGGAGATAAATAGCTACACTGTACCTGTACCTGTACACTGTCTAATTTGTTTCTTGGCTTGTATCCCTCTTCAAGCTCAATATTGAAGACCAACCACCACACATCTTGTGGTGTAACACCTGTCATCCAAGTAACCTGCCACATCCGCATCTACAAACCCATGTAGAAAAAGAACTTGACCCTGCATAACACGTGCACCTGCTGCTGGTCCCTCTCAAATACCTGAGAACTCATTGAACCGCCCTCTAGTGCTTCTTTCCCAGATTGACTACAAACTTTCTGACAGCACCCACTGCATGGGAAAACTCAGGGAGTACACATGTACTCAACCTCATCATGTGATTGGGGACCCTGTTCTGTGAACTGTCCATCCATAGGTGTACTACCCTGTTCTGCATCCTGCACTACCTTCACACAATCATCCTGTGACAACATCAACATGTGATCTTCCCTGTCTCTAGGATTACTCATGCCAAAGAATTTCGCTGCTCCCAAATCCTTCATGGCAAACCACTGAACTAACCTTACCCTTAGCTCAGCAAAACCCTGTATGTCTAAACCTTCAACATGCATACCATCCACATACAGTAACAGGATAATGTTGTGACCATCATCCACCTGGGAAGACAAACACAATGGTTACACTGACATTGACTAAAGCCCTGTTTTGTCATCCACCTGTCAAAACCTGTACCACTGTCTTGCAGCTTTCTCAAGACCATATAACCTGGCCTTCCATCTCACGTATCCATTCTCTCTATTCTTTAACTAAGGAATCCATTCATCTCTCAATGCTTTTCATACCAGTTGGCAACCCTACCAAATCTCCCGTTTGGTTTTGCATCCTGTTCATGCCATGCTCCCACTATTTCCTGGATCATTCATACTCTACAGAGAGCAACGAGTATAAAGAAGAGGAACAACAAATTTGAGGCTTACTTACCCTTTCAGTCTTCCATATAGGCGTTTGAGACTCCTTGATAGCTTGCTGTCTGCCCAAAATCTATTTTAGTGATCGACCTCAGTCACCACACAGTCTGCATTCAATCGATGTCGGTTCCATGCGACTGTCTAGGTCGTCGACGCCAGTTATACTACCGACATCGGTCTCCACCTGCCTGACACCACTGACTCCTCTGGTCTGCACATGACCGACGTCAGTACCTATCTGTTTGATGTTGGTTACCTTTGACCGATGCTAGTACCTGTGTTCGCTTGTGAGTGATGACTTTTTACCTGTGAGCTTACTTTAAATCAAAACCCTATCTAAACTACCCTACTCAGAGGTATCCAGCCCCATCTACTGATCTTTGTCTGTCATCTCCTCCAAGAACACCAAGGCTTTCCAGTTCTTAAGTTTATCAAATACATCAGTCTTCCTTTTCTTGCAATAAATCCAATCCTTTCTTGTAGCATCCCACTGCTCACAGAAATCTCGGTCTATGCTCTTCGAAGCTGAACTCTTACCATTTGTCTTAAGAACATCCATTCCCTTCTCACTTATGTGACCAAGCCTACAAAGCCACACCTGTGCAACAAAAGTGGAATCAGTAATACAAGCAAGTAGATAAAGAGTACCTGCTTTCTTACCACATGCTAATTCAAGTGCATCCTTGGTAACATTCCAAGAATCTGCTGTGAGAGTTCCTGTGCATCTCTCAACACCCAACTTTTCTAAAGAAATTAGTTGTATCTTCAAGATTGGCACCTGCATGACCTCCTTCAACACCCATGTGTTGACCATCTACACTTTTAGCCGCACTTCCCCTTTGCCAATACTTTGACAAAGCTCACCAACCCCTCTAATTGGGGCTGCATGGAAAGAGGCAACATAATCTATAAACCAAGATTCTACTTTATCCAAGGAACATACCAGAGCATCCTGTGCAACAACACCTGCAACATCTACTTCTTCAGTTCCTTTATGCTGATTTGTTACCAACCAACAATCTTTCTTTTCTTGCTCTTTCTTTCTATAACACCGTAATTGACCATTTGTGCTATTCAGTTTCTCCATTCGTAGCTTACTTTTTTCTGCCATTGCTATACTCCCACTCAATCAGAAACCCCTAAGAGTGACCTGTAATCAAACACAAAATTTGCTCCCTACAACCTTAGCTCTGATACCACTTGTTGGGAACCCAAGGAAGTACAATTGATTACCAAGCAACTAAACATGCAGAATTAACCAGAAGCAATAAGTAACTAGAATCAGAAACAACACAGAATATGAGAGACAATACCCAATTGTATTAATACTCTTTCAGAAGGAAATACAACAAAGAAGATGCCACAGTCTTCTTCCTTACACACCTCTAGGGCTCCCACACCTCTAGGGCATAAACAATAAATCTCTTCAAGAGCTCACTCTCTCTCTTACGGTCCCAACACACAACTTAAACACAGAGTTGGTGTTCACCTGCAACCAGTTAGTATCCACTACTGCCAGTACACAAGTACTCCATGTACTTCAAGTAGATCTCCCATGAACTTGCAATAACCTGCAACTCAAATGATCTTACTTACCATGTAGAACTTATCCCTGATCTTGCTACCTATTGTGTTGCTGACCTCCCTGATCTTACACACCTGTAAATCAATCTGGTTCTGCACACCTGCAAACTTGGATCTCACACACACACCAACAACCTGCAGATCAACTTGTTCTTACAATTGGAAGGATCTACCTTGCCTTCCTCTATTGCTCTTTGATGTGTCGATGTCACCTTTGATCTTGCTGCCACCTGCAGATCTCCTTTGACCTCGCACACACACACACCATGTAGATCTCCAAACGTGGCCTTGCACACCTGCTGACCAAGATCCTACATACATGAAGAACCCTTCTGATTCTCCAAACCAACACCCACACTTGGCACTGCTATGGAACTAGGAGGAGCTACCCTTGCTCTCTTCACACACAGAAGGAGCTTACCCTTACTCAACTCAACTAACACACTTTACAATACAGCCCATGAGTCTATTATATAGATCTCATGCAAACAATAATTAGACATCTAATTACAATAATTAGATCCATAGCTCAAGAGTAAATTTAGCCTCTAAACATGCAAACAACTGGTTCATTAGCTAACTGTCCGTGAACAAGCAGTTCTGGAACTGCACAGGCGATTGACGTCGGTCCCTGTCTGCCTGGAGATGACCGATGTCAGTCAATTTTTGATCGATGTCGATAGCTTTCTATCTACTCCTGACCGACGTCGGTTGGCTTGACCGACGCCGGTGACTGTGACACTCAGCAACCTCCTTCCCTGTTTGCATCAATGAAGCTTTTAGCTCCACAACCTAACAGTGTGATATGGAAGATGCAAAACCTTGAAATTAAGGGTTCTAAGTATTGTGCCCTTCCCCTAACATATCAAACAATTTTTAGTACTTGCACAATAAGATACTATTTTAATCACTTCAAATTATTAATCTGTCTTAGAATTTGTGCATCCAATCAAAACAAATGATTTTTTAGTTTCAACATTGGGTTTTTAAAATTATGTTATTCAAATAAATTAATTAATAAATTTTTTGATATGTGATTGGTTGCAGGTCTTTGACAAGACTATGTTCCTGGGGAAATTACCCCATTTTTAATTAAAAAAAGGAATAATTGACACTAGCCAATGAAATCACACCAAATACCAAAATTAAACATAAACTATAGTCTATGAAAAAGTAATGACAATGACAGGTTCTGTACAGTCTCCAGGCCCACCCTTTATGAAACAAATGACACAGTTTAAAAGTGTTAATTTGACATTCAACACAGATCATGTCGTAGGGACCTTTAAATCCACAACAATATGTTGAATTCATTTGTATTTGCATAAACTATGGTTTCTTGTATGGCTTTGTTTTGTTTTATTATTAATGTGAGGACTCTTGTTTGCAGATGGAAGGGTGCTCTTAGAGTAAAGCCACATGCAATTACACAAACAACACAAGGATGCTTATTTATTTGTATTTTTACAATTTATGTGAGGAAAAATGTGTATAGATGGTCAATCATTGGTGACAACTACCAGAAATAATGATAAAAGAGGGTAGGGCGTAATCCTGACCATTAGCAAACTCAACAACCTTATTCGAATATAACTTTTGGGGCCATCTCTACATCAATTATATTCAATTATTTAGTTTCATTTGAGAAGATATTCAAATTGATTTGCTTTATTGTTTTGTCGAGAGACATTTTGGGCGATTACAATGTTATTTTCTTCATTCATATTTAGCATTTATATACCATGGGCAAATATCTTAGTTGTTTCAATCCAAAACCCAGTGGCCAACTGATGATAATCAAGTAAATCAGGTTGTGAGCATTCCTTAGTAGCAGACGTAGCCATAGACACCTTCATACACATTACAGCCTCAAGTAACTCAAGTTGCAAACACTCTTCAGCCACAAGTGTGGTTGTGAATGAAATCATGCCTAGGTGGGATGTATGGATTTCATTAGTGCTACAATTTTTCTAATGTGAGGGCACACCATTGATGTTATCAACACTTAACGGTACTTATTATGCACCGCTACCAATATGTTGACTCCTAGAGCAATCATAGCCAATTTGAGAATGTAAGTATATGCCTAGTTAGGCCCTCTAGAAGAAAACATAGCCATTATGGGAGCCGTTGTTTTTCCTACCACAATCATTCTAATGATATTTATGGTTGTTATAACATTACTCCCCTAGCTATTGATGAATGCTTTAATTCTTTTTTTTAATTCTACAATTCAAACTAACAATGGGAAGCTGATAATTAGGCAACTGGTTATCTTGCTGACCTCTCAAAAGCACTTTGTTTGCATCTATCAATCTTGCAGCCCCAACATCTTTCACTATGCTCTCCTTACTTGTTGTGTCATTACCATATAGCCCTTGATCACAAAGCATGTTTTTAACTTTCACAAGTTTGGGGTTGAAGATACCATGTTGGAAACATCATGAGCTCTCCGTAGCCGATACATAAACCAAAGGCAAAGGCCCATTCAATTTTCCACAACCAATGTATATATAAGAGCCTCTATACTTGTCAAGGTTACCAAGCACAATAGAGGCAGGGAAGTTTTTGTCTATGCTGCTGGCACCCATGGTTGTAATTTATGGCATTGTGTGACTAAGAGTAATCATAATAGATTTAGTATTTCCTACACTGGCAAAAACAAAAACACCCTTTTTTATGGCCCCAAATGCTACTACGATGTTGGCATCAACGTAAAAAGGAAAGTCACTTGAGGTAATTGACATAGAAATGATGTCTATGTTGGCTACTATTACTTGATATCTAGGCTTGCCTTCATTCATATTGTGTCAAGCTCAATGCTTTGGGTTTAATCCCACATCAATGACATAATTTTGTGAAAGGGTCTTTAAGACCAAAACTACTTCATATGAGTATTGGTCTTAAAGACCAATAGTATGCTCAAGGTTGCTTAGCCGACTAGGACACTTGAAAGCTTGCTAAAATATCCACTTAGTTTGATATAAATGGTGAGCCCTCATTGAACCCACTTCTAACATTACTCTAATTAGGGATCTAACATGTGATGCCACGTGGCGACCATATACTGGATTCCCTTCCTGGCTATACTGGCATAGGGGCTCTGCCACCCCGGGCTCATTATGAATTCACCGTATGGTGGGCCTTTGATGGTCCTAGGCATTATCATCTATGGTAGGTTGGGACCCTAACTCAACTAGGATTGGCCCCAGGGCCTACTAGGATGGGCAGGATTGGGGTTAATAGTGTTATGCTCTAATTAGTTCCCAGGATCCTTGGACCTTGTCAGAACTGACAAGGTTGAGATATCTAGGCTCACTTCCCATTGCTCATTATTCCTACCAACTGACAGGTCTAGGCCATGTGGCACCTAAGGTAATTGTTAAGAAATTTTATGATGGGGCCAAGGCTGACATCTGGTCATATGGCATGATCCTATTCATTTTCATATTTGGATATTTGTCGTTTCATGATCCTAATTTGATGGTCATGTACATGAAAATATACAAGGGGGAGCTCAAGTGTCCAATGTGGTTTTCTCCTATAACTGTTAAGCTAATTTTGAACATGCTTAACCCTAACCCCAAGGCACGAGTAACCATATCTTGATTGATGGAAGTTCCTTGGTTTAGAAAGGGCTTCAAATGAGAGTGTCTAGTTGTACAAGATGATGAAATCAATCTCATCAATGTGGACTCTACATTTGAATCATCATAGGAGGAACTTAAGTCTAAGTCAACAAAATCCAAGCCTACGTGTCTTAATGATTTTGACATTATTTCCCAATCATTAGGGCTAAACCTCTTGAGGCTCTTTGAAAAGGAGAATGTGAGAAATGCTGAGTCATGCTTCATGTTTACTCAGCTGACGGGCATCATAATTTCTAAGCCAGAGGCTAGAAATATGTGAAAGACAGTTGGGATGTCAAAAGGTGATTGTGATTATTAGGAAGAAAGAACAACAAATGGAAGGCTATGATTTATCAACATGTTACTTTTGTGACTTTACTGGATGAGGACCATACCTGCTCTTTTAATATTTTAAAAATGAATGAAAGTTATATTGCATTTGGATATACAAACGACACACAAGCTTTGAAACTCTTTGCTTAATAAGATACATAAAATTCAATCCATATGTATTACGTATGAATATATAACCAACAATGTTATTGCATTTGTTTCTATATAAAATGCAGTATTTTGTCTTGTTTTATTTATATATAATCTCAAGAATTTCCTTTGTATTACCAGGGGACTTATCCTCAATAGTGTTGGGGACAAATAAATGCTTACTATTATTAGAATAACAACAATAGATTACACTTGTGAAAGCAATAAACGCGGAAATAAATCAGATAGATAAGTAACTGAAATGATAAATAGCACAGAACAAGATATACAAGAAAACACCCTGAAAACTTGTATTGAAACTCTTTACAATAGGAATACAATTTGAAGAAACTTCGTTCTTCCACACCTCTCTCAGATGCACACAAGATCTCTCACTAGATCTCTATTCCTCAAGAGCTCTCTCTCAAGTACACTCAAATCCAACAACCTGGATTGATGCAACTCTGTACTGTCCTTCAAACATTCACAATGTTCTACTCTTACAGTTCTACACTCTTCTCTCTACTATTCTAAGCTAAGAAGATCTTTCCTACATATAGAAATAGGAAACTTGAGCATGCTCTTACAACAAACAGTTAAGCCTCTTGAACAAGGGCTCTAAAAATAATATTGCTAATAATAAAGACGCAAGCTTGAGTCCACGACTCAAACTTATCATGCAAACACTCGCTGCTGTCCACGGAAATAGCTTTCTGGACACGCAGGTAACCGACGTCGGTTCCTGCCTGTTCGCCTGTGACCGTCGCCGGCCGACCCTACTGCCGACGTCGGCGCCTCTGCAACTGCTACTGACCGACGTCGGTCGCTCCTGACCGACGCCGGCGTCTGTGTAGACCCGAACCTGTTTTAGTATGCTCCTTGGTGAAGCTTTTAGCTCCACACCCTAACATTACCAGGGGACTTATCCTCAATAGTGTTGGGGACAAATAGATGCTTACTATTATTAGAATAACAACAATAAAATATATTATTTTTAATATATATTTAAATAAAATTGGTAAAATTTTATCTATTAGTTTTTTATTTTATTTTTAAAATTTAAAATTTTATTGAATTTAAAATTTAAATAAATATTAATTTTTAAGTCTATTTTATAACTCATAATTAAGCTTCTACAATCAGTTTGTTGTTGAACTCAACAAGGTGGGAGGTGATACATTGGAATATAACGAATTTTGTACTTAGGAGCTTTGGCCAGGGCTTAAGGACATTGTATGGATGTGGCATAGGGATGACCAATAATGGTCCGGAGACATTTTTTGAAAATTTTCTTTATATAGTTTAGTTGTTAAGTAGAAAATTTATCATTGCAATATTTTATGAAAAATTGTGTGAATCCATGTTCTTTGGTTGCTCATAGTCTTATATTTCTTTTTCTATTTTTATGGACATTAAAAGAACATTATGGGATTTAACAAATTGAGAAGTCGTGAGAAAATATGTTGAGCCCTGGTCCGAGTATGCAAAGATATTTACTATTAAGATCTTCACAATAATAGGTTAAGAAACTTTTCATTTATGCGATTATTTCTATGTAAGATATACACATTTTAATGGCTGATTTTAAATTTGACATCCATCTTATTGTAATACGATAGTTTCAATTTTAAATTTCATGTGTATTTTTTTGTCATGATTTAAAAAAAATTAAAAAATTAAGGGTAAATATTTTTAGTTAGAGCTAAAAATCGAATATAGGACACAAACAGGTTGCCCGATTGCCCAATCCCTGGAAAAGGTCTAACACTACCCAGGGAATACCTAGAACCAAACCATAACAACAAACACTTAGAGAAAACCCTACCACAAAAAAATTCCAAACCAAAAGATAGGACAAGAAGGAAAGAAACAACACCGTCGTCCGACAAGAAAAGAAAAGAAAAATACAACACACTAAGAATAGCTAAGAGAAGGGTCTTAGATTGAGACACTCACACTAAAGACAAAAAAGATCCTATGCATAGAAGCCATTCTTCACCTTCGACGAGAAAGAAGATCATCCATCGTCTATTAAGATGGCGTTGATATTGATTCTCACCCTGTATGCATAATGCAGTCAACTTCAACGAGCAACCTTTCATAGCATATTAAGTTTGCTTTATTGAAGCTCTCAATCTCTCATGTTTTGGTCATTGTGTACCTATTGTTGAAGCTCGATCACCAAGTGGTTGATTTTGACTCTTCAATGTGATGATCTCAGGTAGATACATGGTAAATGTAAGGGGGCACAATGGAGTGCACGATAAATAAACAATTTTATTTGTCGCTGAATAGATATGCTTAAGGATCAATGGCGACGCACCACATCATCCCCAAGTTAGATTCGTTAGTTGTGAGTTTGGGTCCCTCTCAGGTCTGATAATGTGTCAGCATGTGCAACTAATGAGAGGTCGACAAGTGTTTGCTAGTAGTTCTGAGTGTCAATTTTCGCAAGTCCTGCGCTGTCAGTTAATCAATGCTTCATAAACCCTAAAAAATAATAATATTAAAACAAGTGGCAAGTTACACTTATGCTCCTTTATTATTTGCACAAAATTGCATTAAATGTCATCATATCTATTTATTATAATAACAAATTTTATTGATATTATTATGATTTTATATAACCCAAAAAAAAATCTACACAATCTCCTTTAAATTATAACCAGAACTATTTTATAACTAAACACTTTCTCAACTGAATGTAGATACTAAAACTACTTCACAATTCTTTATTTTTTTAAAATATTAAAAAAAAGAAAAGAGAGAAAAGAACGTTCTTCACGGTTATTTGAGAATCTTCTCTTTATTTAATTTCTTCTCGTCGCTGCCTTCTCTGAGAATTTCAACGCACCTCAACCAAAAAAAAAAGAGAAAAAAGAAAGAAAAAGGTGGAAGAGAAAAAAAAGAAAAGAAACTGAAAATGAATATGGAAAGAGGGGCGGTTAGTCAAGATAAAGTAAGGTATACCGTTAAAATATCTTCCTTTTCCGTTCCCGGGCGGTTGGAGTTCCCACCCATCAATCCAATCTTGCTTTACTTCATTCAGTACAAATCCAATCGCAAAAAGCTAACAGTAACGGTAATTCTCTGTCCTAATGGACCGATCTCCACCGCTGTTTTTTTTTCTGGGAAAAACAATTAGCCAGTGCTGATGCTGTTGGATCTTCTTCAGTACGAGAACGTGACAGTTAAGGTGCGATCAATTTTAATTCAAGTTTTTCCCTTTTGTTAGTATTTTCATGTTTTTTATGCAGGTATAATCTTTGGCATTGTGCGTTTAACAGGGGTTTCAGTACAGTTTATTGGAAAAATAAAATAAAATAATGAATTTGAGGTTATTAGTTAGATTTAGTGTTGTTCAGCATGGAATATAGTTGGCCTAAATTTCATTTCTGCTTATTGCTCTAGATCTTCAGCTTTACTGTGAATTGAGTATATAATTTTATATTACACTAATCTTGAAAAGAAAGAGGATACGACACAGTTGTCTATGGCAACCTGTGAAAAGTATCTCTAAATTCTGAGTATGTAGTTTACTGAAACCCTAGATCTTTGCCCATTTAGACACGTTCTAAGGGTTAGAAATGAAATAAAATGATTCTATTAACTTCCACGAGATCAAAATAGTGTATGGGATCCCAAAGCCAAAAGTGTGTTCTGCTGCAGGCTTTCAGTGCACAAACAGTGACACACCAGCTGCAAGTTTAAGTTTGCTTCTTTGTGCTGAGAGCTGTACATATATACGTTTCTCTGGAATATCTAGAAGGTCATATGTAGCACTGTCTGTGCAAGTTAGTTTCAGTAGGAGTCACATTGCGAACTGTGCTACTGTAGCTGGTAATTGAGCAGGTCTATGCAAGATATTTACCATGCCGCATTCTTTTTGGTCTTTGTGAATTGTGGCAGTTGACGACCATAATTGGAGTAATTGGAATTCACCGCAGGGAATGCACGGTCAAGCTTAGAATACCTTTGGGCTTAGGAGTGGCATCCCTTGGTTGGGTCTTTGTTCTGTCATCCTACCTGGGACTTGCATCCAGGTTCATCTGAGTGTGACCTGCTTTAATGCAGCTTCTAATACAGCATCATGCTTGGAGCACCTTTGGGCTTAGGAGTTGCATCCGTTAGGTTTCTATTCTGTCATTTTTGCTGGGATTGCACCCAGCCTGGTAAATATTACTCGATAGGGCTTGAACCTGGGTCATCATTGTGCTGGACCAGTAAATTCTTCATGTTTCACCAGTGTCCAGTCAGTACCTTTGTTGGAACGTAATTCTGGAAACCCTACTATACATGCTCAATTCTCCTTGTCAACAGGACAGATGCAGTGTTAGATATTAAGGCCGTGCATGGGAATTCCAGTGATTCTACTTTTTGTTTTAACAGTCAGATTTCGCTATGCAGTTTGCACAAGTAGCATTAAATGGATTTTCCAAATCAAAATCTGGCATGTATATAATATATGTTTAATTATGAAGTAGCCCTAGAATTGTGTAGTGTTGTCCATGTACATTAGAACTTTAATAGTTTTGTAATGTTCTTTAGGGCTATTTTAGGTTGTATTTGGAAGTGCAACAACAAAATAATTTCCAGGTCGATCTGCCTAACATTATTTTATATTATATGCAATTGTCATCTTCAAGGCATTGGCTTTGTATTTATGCAGTAGAGATTATGCATTTTACCACAAGATGATTGTGTCGTCATAACAAGCTATATTTTCAGGTAAAGTTAAGTGGATTGAACACACTGGTTTCCAGATATATGTTTTAAAAATGAGTACTTGTTGAAATAATCTCAAAACCTGACTACATTTTATATTTTTTGTCCATAGCGCTAGGACCTTTTGTACATTTACATTGATTTTGGTAATTGCCGTCAACTGGGAAGCAGTCATTTTTTATTGCTGAAGCATCCCACCTATGAAATCTTATCCCAGAGTTTTGGTTTCCTTCTGATAGAGCCGACTGTGACATTTTCCCTATTGATGTTCATTTTCTAACCAATATTTCCATGTTGGTTTTACAGCTTGGCAGTAATTATAATTAATCAAATTTCAGAGTTTTTTTATTAGTTTTAAGTCCCAAGAAATCTGTTTAATATGGTGAATTGCTATACTCAGATTGGTTGATCTGGTCACATAGGAAGTTTTCCTTGAATGTAAAAGTATAGATTTATGTTGGCTACCTTTGTTATGAAAAGGTTTTCTATGAATTTATAGATTTTCTGATAGCAACGATTGCTTGTCAGATGACAATTACCTCCATCAGAAATTAAGAGTGAAAATGATGGATCATCTACAGTAGCTTGTTCCCCTATCATGGGGATTTCTGCAATTTTATAAGTGTGAGAGTGTTATGAATTCAGCAAACACGAGAAGAATTTGATCCATTGTATTGGTTTGCAGTTACCAGGGTTGCAGAACATGGAATGATGGTTGGCATTTTCATCAGAGCAATTTATTTCAGTCTTGATGACTTTAATCAGAATGCAGGATTTAATTGGTTTAAACTGGAAAGTGGGGATATTGGTACATTTCTTTAAGCATGTGTTAGTTTCCTGCTTTGCAAATAGTGATAGAAACTATGCATGTGAGAATGGACAGATGTAATTACTGGGATTGACTTTAGGGAACCTTGTTTTCTCCGAGAGGATTTGTCGCTCTGATAGTGCATGACATATTTAAATTTCTCCAAGTTAATTTTATAAAACTCCATTGTTTTTCTTCTTTATCCTTATGAATTGTGATGCATTCAGTGTGGGATTATGGCCATGTTCATTGGGAAGTTTCACTATGGGCTTCTCTTTCTCAGCCTGCTAATTCTTACAGTAGGCAATGATTTCAGCAATTCCTTCACTCTGGAAGAGGTAGTCTCTGAGGATTTTGCAGCTCTAGATGGCCCTTTGTCTCTATCAAATATCAATGAAAGAAACAGTGTACTTGGCATTGAATATTCTTTTCTGTCTGGAGATAACTCGTCTTGTGAAGGGATTCTGAAAGGGGTCGGTTCATTAAACACTACTTGTCAGCTTAATACAAGTTTAGTCTTTCACAGTGATGTGTGTATATCAGGACAAGGAAATCTAGAGATCCTATCACATATTACTGTACAATGTCCAGTCGCAGGCTGCCAGATCAGTATCAATATTTCTGGTGATTTAAAATTGGGTTACTGTGCATCTGTTGTGGCAGGAACGATAATTGTAGATGCCCAAAATGTGTCTTTGGACAATAGTTCATCTTTAAATACTACTGCTTTGGGTGGGCCGCCACCTGAACAGACTAGCGGAACACCACACGGGATTGATGGTGCTGGGGGAGGGCATGGAGGCAGAGGTGCTTCTTGTGTTAAAGGCAAGGGAGATAATTGGGGTGGAGATGTCTATGCTTGGTCTTCTCTTAATAGACCTTGGAATTATGGAAGTAGGGGCGGGACAACTTCAAGTGACAAATACCTTGGTGGCGGAGGAGGGGGCCGCATCATGATCATAGCAAAAAGTATTATAGATGTCAATGGAACCATAAGTGCAGGAGGAGGAAATTCAGGGTTTAATGGCGGAGGAGGTTCAGGAGGCAGCATTATTATCCACTCTTCAAAGCTGTAAGTTCTTCTATAATACACTTTTTTTTGCTGCATTTCTGTTTTAGATTTTAATTTTCTAAGAGTAAAAAATTGACATCTGTGGAATGGAGTGGTTAACATATTAATGTCAATCTCAAATGCAATCGCTTATTTATTGTGTTTTGCATTCCCATTTTCTTGTTAGTAAGTAGTTATCTTTGCTAAAAATCATTGAGGCGTTGGTTATTTAATTAAATAATTATTGTTCACATTATTGCTAGCTTTCAATTATGTATTTGGACACTTCATTTTACTAATTCCTCTTGGGTTTTAATGTTTCTTTGTTCCCTTTCTTGCTAAGCATGAGGCATGAGTAGAAGTAGCATTGACATAATTTGTGTATAAAGTTTATTGACATTTCTAACGTGACCCTCAATAGCGAATCCATCTATCATATTGGGAGATTTGGTGGTTGTTATTTTGGTGGGTGTGACAACCATTAAAAGTTTTTTTCACTTAGGAGTCTCAATTGAAAATTTGATTTTGTTTGTGTATTGCATTGAAACTATTGATTGTTTTTTCTTTATTCTTATAATATTTATTTATTTTTTGGTAAAAGATAAAGGGGGTTATGGGTCCTCCACCCAAAGCCAGTTTTGTGAAAAAACTCAAACTGGAAACCTCCACATTTCACCATATACATTTTAATTTATTTGTCAATTTCAAAAAAGAAAGATTTGTATTTATGCTACAACATCATTACTTCTTCAAAACTGTACACCGCTAGTGTTACTTGATCCTGACAATGACTCTGGACTACTACATAAGGGTAAGGGGTTATTTTCAGAAAATATTGTTTTATCTGAAAAAATTCAGCATACTGTAAATGGCAGTTTCAGAGGTTTTCCAGAGCATTTGCGGAACTTGGAAAACCTCAACACAGCCAAATCTGTGTGTTCTTCTAGATTGTGAGCCAAGATTTTTGTAATGATAATGACTTGGAAATTGGAGCATACCCAAAAAAGTTATGACCCTGGCAAGGTGGCCTACGCTAGATGGCTATTATTAGAAATTCTTATTTAGTAGACCTCTTCTTCTTAGGAGTTTTCCTATTGACATGCCTATGCATGTTGAAAGGATATTATTAGCTTTGTTTAGTTTTAAATAAGATTCCTATTCACATGCCTATGCATGTTGAGTGGATATTATTAGCTTTGTTTAACTTTAAAGCAGTTTTACTAATATTAGTTTTCTTTAGCTATATGACAACGGTTCGCCCTATTGCAACGCAGAGTGGATAACAAACATCTCTTCCATAGAGATTGCATTTTTGGATTGAATCCTTGAGCTGGATCATTACTACATGCCTCAGCATAGAAACAAACAAAATTTGCTCAGGCTATACTAGTGTTCCATGGGCATATCATAGTAACACCAAAAAAACATATCACCGAGAGACATGGCCCTTTGACTTTAACCATAAGCATTACAAAAAACAAAAGGCACAAAGCAACATGGCTGACTTCAATCACACTGCAGTTATCTTCATTCACCAACTTTCTTTTTCCATTTCTCCTGTTTGTTGTTGTTGCACAATGATTCCACCTATGGTTTGTGGGGCAAGGCAACTATTAGGTAGAGAAAGCTGCCTGAGAATCTAGCCTGTCAACATTCTGGGGGTAGCCTTTTGTCTAGCACCTGTATATTCTGCCTTACCTTCATTGCTGCCCTTCAACAAGTTGTGCTCTATTGCTACAACTCAACCCAATGTCTCCCCATGCACTATCCATCTATTGCCTCCTCCAAATGGGCATCCTTTTTTAAGAATTTTTACTGCCTTCCTAGACAGACCTCCTTTTGTAGTTGCTTGAGAAAAAGTGGTCATCTTCCCTCCATTGTCTCCTACCTGCTTGAAATTATTGAACCTTGCTTCATGGTGGGTTGCAGTTGTGGGGATGTTGTCCTTCCTTAGACAGTGGATTTCTTTCCTCAGCCCAGGAAGCTGCTCCTCTACTGCGAACACTTTGTCAATTGTTGTTCCCAGACGTCTGTTAGACAGGAGAGATAGTAGAAGATATTGGAAACTTGGCTTTGTTACTTCCTCTCTAATGGTCTCCTTCATGTATTGGAGTAGGGCAGGAGTGGTGCATAGATGGTTTTACTCATTGATTATAGCCTTTCTATTTAGAATATTTGTGAGGGATTGAGCATTACAATTACCTTGAACTCCAAAATTCTAGCAGCGCGTTTTGTTAGGGATAGGACACTGAAGAACAAGATTGATCGGTTTAGGAATTGGGGCCCTTCTTCTCTGCCTCCTTCCTACCCAGTTTCCCCTCCCCTTAATTTTCCCCTTTGCATTCCTTCCATGGCCATGAACTCTGACAAGTCACTCACAAATTAGACAGAGGGAAGAAGGGCTGATCATTTCTAATCTTCTAGAACTAAACATCATTCAAGGACTGTCTAGGAGAAGAGAAAGGGGGGATCAATTAATTGTACTTAGAGGTTTTCTTTTCTAAAATGATAGAAAGGGGTGGCCACTCGAGTGCCATTCTAATTTTTTTTAACGTTGTCACCACATGCCACTAGGTCCACACCCAAATTGGCCATTATAATATACTGCACCATTACCTTCTTTGTAAGTGTGAGATAGTGTGATGTGGGAATTTTTTAGTCAATCCCTTTTCCTCCTTAATCATGGTTCTCAAATTCTCACAGTTCTTCTTGGTTAGTGCTTCTATAATTATACGACTCCGTTGATCCATATTGTTGTGATCCCTTTTTTGATGGCTAACCTTAAGCCTTGCACTAAGGCCCTTTCTTTTGCTTCATTATTTGTTGCTTTATGGGAGCCCCTCTAAAGGATAGAATTAGTTACTCATTAGCTCTTTTGAGTAATCCTCAAGCCCCCCTTGGGTTGCCTCGAGAGGTGCCATCAAATTTTAATTCTAGAATCCCTTGGGGTGAGGGGATCCGTATAATATTTTATATGGCTTTCTTTCTATTCATCTTCTTTTCTCTAGAGCTAACCCCTTTATCTCAAAAGACCTTGTATGGTTGTAGAGTGAGGTCTAGGGAGAGACTCTTGTTCTTTTCGTGTCCAGATTATACATTCAAGAGATGCACCTGTTTTAGACAAGCTCTATCTATCTGAAAAATAACTCTAGCTTGATTTTCCTAGGGATGGCTCGCATTTCTACCTAGGGATGACTTGTGTTAATCTACTCGCATTTGAAGTCTTGGATTCCACTTTCTTCTATTCTTGGATTCCGTGATTATGTATTTTTCCCATTGTGATTTTTGTCAAGTATGCCCTTTCACGATTCCCATTTGGGCCTTTCCCGTTGTTCCCTCCACGATCCTATATTTTTCCCATTGTGATTTCCATCGAGTGAGTATTCACGATTGTTTGGTGTCATTTATTTTGCCCTTCTAGCCTGTCATGCACTTGCTGGGCTTGTTTGTCAAGGTATATGATCTCGTCGATGACCTGGACAACCTATGTTTTCCATCCACGACCTGGATGATCTGTGTTTTCTTTCCTGCTACGTGTCCCTTCATCTGTCCTTTATTCACGAGTTCTGGTCCTCTATTTTAATCACGACACTGTTGTTTTCTTCTTTAAATCTCAATTTTTCTATTGAAGTGAAATGTCCTTAAAATCCACCAATAGTCAGAATCGCAGCAATCAAGGATCCTCCCCTAACACTTACGCAGCAGTCAAGGAAGGTCTAAACATAGCCAACCACAATGAAGGCAAGCACGCAACAGTTAAGGATCAAGTGCAGTTAGTCAACAAGGAAGTTAAATCGTTGCTATTTTTATTAAACAATTTGCCATGGAAGGAGTGCTGTCAATTATGAAGCAAATCGCCCTTGATAGAATGCATACAACAATTATTATTTATCAATTAATTAACTAGTCATTAAACATTCATTTGATGAAAGGTCACGATCCTTGGTAAAGACATGTCATTTGGATGGGAAGCAATGAGGGTATGTATATTCAGCGAATTGATGAGAAAGAGTTCATCTAATTATGAATTCAAATATGTAATCATGTATAAGCAGCCGCTTACAAGTGCATTTAAGGACGAAACCCTTTAAACTGTGGAATATTACAGTGGCATCAAAGCTGTTTTTCTTGCCAGCCTGTGAACCATGGGGTCACTACATAGGGAAATTATGGACAATTACAAGTTGTACAACATCCTTTCAGCAAAAAATTGAAAATAAATCTTTTTTTTCAGACTTCTTGGATTTAAATGAGTCATGGAATGGAAACATGCACTATGAGGAAGACGAGTTTGTGAATCATAGTTATGGCAGTGCTGAATATGAAGAGAAATTCAATTTTCAAGAGGTCTCAGAAAGGAAGATGACAAATTCCAAGACTGACTTCCCTATCCAGGAGCAAACGAATGAGGCATCCAACGTTGAACTAAGGGAATGCCCAAACATACTTATCCAAGAAGAAGTTGATGTTTATGGAGACTCGTCTATTGGGAAGAATGACAGAAGAACTATGGATATTAGAGATGAACATGAGTTATCTATCCAAAACACTAATGATGATGTTGATATGTGTTTTTTGCGTCAAAGTGAAGATAAACTTCAGTGTGTGCAAGAGAGAGGTCTTGAAGATTGTTCCCCGAACACAGGTTCTAAGTTTAATAAACCAATTGATTGTCTAATTAATGCACACTATCAACAAGATATCATGGACTACGGTCTTAAAAATAAACAAGATGGAGAGCCAACCAAAATAATTGATAGAATATGGGAAAATCAGGTGTCAAAGTCACAAAATACTAGAGCAGAAGAGTTTATGGAGGAGGTTAATAAAAAGCTTAATTTTAGCCACGATTCTCAGCTATCCACAACAACAGATGAACTGGAGGAGCTTAACTTATCTTTAAAAAAAATTGGAGACTATACCCGACAATGTTGTTGACTTAATGCCATTGACCCTTGAAAGTGGCAAGCAATAAACTAGTGGGGCTGTCTCTTAGTATATCAAGTCTATAAAGCTTGACAATCGTTGATGTATCAAATAATCTGCCCCCAGTCACTTTACAAATGCAAAGTTTGGATCAATCAGAACAGTTGGATCCAACCCCTTTGAGCTTGGTTAGTAATAATAGAACATTGCAGGTCAATTACCTTGTTCAAATGTACCATCAGAGCTATGTTTTCATAGAACAACTCATTGTTTTTAGGGTTCAAATATTGGCTTCCAAACAATTAAAATGTGGACGAACCATACTGCCAGATATATTCTGATGCATTGGGCCACCACCATCTACCCAACATGAAGATCAAGTTGTTTCAGCAACAATATCAACTAATAAATTAACTCTACATATCAAACTAACAAATGGTTTAAAAAATGAAATTAGAGGCCAAACTTTGGTGGCAGCCAAAAGAGATCTCGACACTCTATTTTTGAATGGAGAGACAAGGCATATAATTGCTAACAAAGATGGAAATGCAAAACTATGCATGTATTCAAGTAGAAGCCAAATCATGCTTCATAAAAAATATGCAGAAAAATTCTCGGTGAATTATGGTGAGAAGAAGCAAGTATCAAATTTACTTTTGGGAATGGCATTAGTTGGAAAGCAGATTAGATTCAAACTTGTTCAAACACTCCAAATTGAAGAACGCAAGCTTCGTCTATATATGTTCAGAAGTAGTTAAGGGAAGAAATTGAACAAGAACAAATTATGTTGATGTTTGATAGGGCATATCATAAATTTGTGTCTTTGTGAACACCCAAGAACTGATCTTGCCAGGGATGTCACAGTGTTTCAAAAGGAAATTCGCGAAAAACGATTGAAGGAAGAATTTCAAGATTGCAAAAAGTTTTTAGAATCTAGTTGGACAAACAGGGATGCTAGGGTCATTCGTAACAGAGGAGTTGCCAAATACCATGAGAGAATGTTGAAGGAATATTAAAAAACAAAGGACAAGTTTGAATGTCATGGTTACAGGGACAGAGATCCATGTGCTGTGCATCTTGATGTCATTCAAGCTAAGATATCAAGTATCAATACGGTTGTTGGGATTGATGTGAAATTGGGTAACTCTATGATACAAGAAGCTTCTAGATTACATATTAAAGGATGTTGCTCTTTGCGGGATGTTTTCAGAAATGTTCTAGAAGTGACCATTAACATACAGGTTGACTTATGGCGTGGAGTAATGTTTGATAAGAAGTACATAGTTATCATAGACTATGCTTCTTCGAATATATCTAAAGAGGCAAATTTTCCTTCGAATGTAAGAGAAATTCAAAAAGGGAAGTCACGTATACAACAAATGAGAATTGGTTCTGACTACATGACCAAAGTATTGAACAACATAGTGCAAATCTTTGAACAAAACAAGTGTACTAAGCTTAATAACATAAGCCAAGGTGGTGAGCAGCTACAACAAAAATTACAACTTTGTGTGCAGAGATTATCTGAAGATGCTAGGGTAGAATGTGAGAATGTCTTGTTCACATGTGATTATGATACCACACTTGTAGAAGGAATATTACTTTGGTGCTCTGTGAATCTAACTCCAAACTTGGAGACTGTTGCATTGATAATGGAAATTAAGGGTACAATCACTCCAGCTCATAGCCCGATTGTGGCTCGGTAGCTAGGAGATAATAGATTCAAATTTGAAGAGATGGGTGTACCAAAAAGGCAGATAATAGATTCATGTTCCTCGCTTCTAGAAATGCAACCGTATTCCAACAAGATTAAGTTAATGTTGAAGTTGTGTATATCATGGCTACATAGGGATTGTAAATTTGATTGTATTAATGAAGCATGCCTTTATGACGTTGCAATTTTCTATGACTTTGAAAGAGAGACAAATTTGGATCAATACAGGACCACTACGGAATTCATGTTTGCATACTATGAAAGTTGTACATGTATTTGGTACTCTATCATAAGGATTGGCTTAAAGGGTTTGAGTAAGACAAAATACATGTTTGCTGGAAATATACATGGCAATGGCATCTACCTTTCGATTGATATAAGTTATTCATATTTTTATTGTTACTGTTCACTATTGAGTAAAAATGAGAAAACTACAGATTACAGAGTGTTGGTTATTTGTAAGATCTTCTCATGGAAAAAGTATACAAAACCTCCTGACATTTTGATGGTTCCCACTACGACTGTTGTTGTCTTACGATATTTGATCACATTTGTGAGATGGCCAATAACAGATACAACATTGAAAGGAGCATTAATTCTTAAACTCCTCAATTTATTATTGCTTGAGGACAAGCAATTTGAGGAAGGGAGGTCTGTAATGTACTTAAAATCCACCAACAGTCAGAATCGCAGCAATCAAGGATCCTCCCCTAACACTTACGCAACAGTCAAGGAAGGCCTAAACACAACCAACCACAATGAAGGCAAGCACACAACAGTTAAAGATCAAGCGCAATCAGTCATCAAGGAAGTTAAATCGTTGCCATTTTTATTAAACAATTTGCTATGGAAGGAGCGCTACCAATTATGAAGCAAATTGCCCTTGATAGAATGCATACAACAACAATTATTATTTATCAATTAATTAACTAGTCATTAAACATTCATTTGATGAAAGGTCACAACCCTTGGCAAGACATGTCATTTGGATGGGAAGCAATGAGGGTATTTATATTCAGCGAATTGATGAGAAAGAGATCATCGAATTATGAATTCAAATATTTAATCATGTATAAGCAGTCGCTTACAAGTGCATTTAAGGACGCAACCCCTTAAACTGCATAATCTGGATACAAGGACGAAAACCCTTGTAATCAAACCCAAGGACGAAACCCCTTCTGGTGTAACTTAGTAATACTCGAAATCTATATTCATAAATAAACAATTAAACCAATTTGACTTTATTATTATTTAAATTATTATTTTATGAAATATTATTTAAAGGAGTTCTGGAAAGTCCAAATTATGTAAAATATTCCGATATGGAATATTACATGAAGATAGTCTTTTATACTTTGAAGTCTGTAATTCGATGCCCTAGAGTCCAGTTTTCATTGTTGGTTGAGCTAAATGCTCCTAGGGGACTCACCCCCCTCTTGCCCATCTCTGTCACCCCCAATCAAACAATTCGACCCTCTCCACCTCTTCTGCTTCGCATTTCTGTAGACCAAGAGGGAATGGCTGACCTCTCAATTGCAGAAGACAACGTCAAGGCAATAACAGGGTTCTTGAAACCAAGTACATAGAATTTCGGTGATAGTGCGACAACCTTATTTAGGATCTGATTGATAGAATTTAACGCATGGAATTAGCTAACCAGGCACTTTAGACAGAAGTTTGTGACCTCACAAATAGGGTTGCAACAGTTGAATCAGAGAATGCTTCATTGAAAGAAATGATCAACACCAACAAGGAGCAAGGTGTTCTCAATCCTCCTAATGACACCTTACACGTAGAAATTCTCTACCTCAAAAACAAATAGGAAGAGATCAAATCCCAAAAGGCTTCCTTTAAATAGGAAACGAAAACACACATCCATTCATGGGCACAGGTAGTTTGTGGTAGAGATAGAACTCCCCCCCTATGGTAGTAGTTGAGGAGGTTGTCCAGGCTAAGCTCTTGGAACACTGTAACAGACGTGTTAGGGAGATGAACCTCAAGGTGAGGGGGCTCCCCCTACCTCTTTCCTCTTTGGACGCCATGGTTGTTGGGACTATGTTCTTTAGGGACAATCTGGGTATCCTCGATGCGACTCTTGACATAGCTTGGTTGGGTTACAACTCCACCCTTTTTCTCCAGTTCAGGGTTGCTACTAACCGGCTTAGGGCCCTTAGAGCTAGACGATTGTTATTCTCTCTTCTTAGTAAGATCTTCCTTGACAAAGATCTCACTAGGTTATAGGTTGTGGAGCTCAGATGCTCCAGAGACTTGGTTATGGCAGCATGACAGGTAGGAAAATGGGCAGTTATCAGGAACCTCAGAGCAGTAATTACGGACTCCTTTCCTCCAGGATGGGACTCCCAACCTGGGAGTTCTAAAATTAAATGACAGGCCTATTGGGAGAGGAAACAGGGTACAGGGATCTCTATGAGTTGTTGGAATGGTAATGGTTCATTTTGGTCATCACTTGGTCTAATGTATGACGCTCTTGGGTTGTCGGATTTCATCTTTGTCACCAAGACTCACGAGAGCCTTGTACGACCTCTCCCAGATATTACAAGATATCATTGGTTTTCAGCTTGCAGACAGGAGACAAGGAGCTCAGGGGGTGTCAGGGGTTGAGGTGGTGGGGCTTGTTTGAATAGACATTCCCTCCAGAGTAGGATTTCGTTTGTGTTCACAAATGAGTTTGCCAGGTTCATGTGGGTCTGGATTAGAGGTGTTGCCCCCCTTCTTAGGGACATCTACACATCTACATTGCAGTCTGTTACTTCCCTCATGCTTCCTCATTGTATGCTATCCACAATGGCCCTGATGGTGACCCTTTTATAGATTTGTGTGTTGGTATCACTTAGTATTCAACGATTGGGGAAGTCATCCTTCTAGGGGACTTCAATGACCGTACCAGAGCCCTATAGATCCCTCCCCACGACCATTCAACGAACGTGTTCTACAACCAAGAGATAGATCCAGA
This sequence comes from Torreya grandis, assembly GCA_037957365.1. Taxonomy (NCBI): domain Eukaryota; kingdom Viridiplantae; phylum Streptophyta; class Pinopsida; order Cupressales; family Taxaceae; genus Torreya; species Torreya grandis. The sequence goes on from JARHVA010001673.1 coordinate 2,896,781, forward strand.
GTCAGTGGGACTTCATAAGATGTCAGATGATGATTTGGGGCCTTCCACGGCCTATGGTTGGCACCTTTTACAGTTGGGAGAATATCATGAGTTGTTGATCCTAAACGGGCTCGCCTGCTTCCCAGACTCTTGCTTTTTCACTTGCCGACCTCATGGTGGGGGTGCGAGTGTGGTGGATTATGTCATGTCTAGTCAGAACCTATCGTCACTCATCTGTCACTTCTCTGTTTCCTCCATCCCCCTTGTGGACCATGGTCTTCTTTCTCTCTCTCTCCAGGTGGTATCCCCCCTCCCGTTATTGTTCCCTCTCATAGCCTACCTCATACTACCTTCTGGTTTGATGAAGGGGATCCTAACACCCTCTCTTCCCACATTCGCCAGCTATCATTTGAGACCCAGTTCTGTTCACTTGATTGTGTTGCTACCAAGTACACCCACCTTTCTTCCATCATTTGGAAAGCAGCCCTCAAGTCCTTTCCTAGCTCCACCCGGTCCACTTCCACCTCCCATCAACCTAATAATATCAAATCTTGTCCCATGCACAAGTGGTATGACGATGAATGCGAGACTCTTCATTGCTAGCTCCGACACACTTTCATCCATGCCCATTCCTCCACCCCACCCTGAAAGTCTCCTATCGTTGTCTCCTTCGCCATAAGAAACGCCTCTTTATCTCTCAGAGGAGACAGATCTTATGTGCTTCCCTCATCCACTCTCCCAAACATTTTTGGCACACCTTCTTTCCTCACCACTCTCCCCTCCCTTTAGAGCTTAACCTCAAATCCATGATCTCTCACACTTCCACTCTCTGTGATATTCTTGGGCAACCCCACATCCAGATTGTTTATCTGCCCTCCTCTTGCCACTTATTCACATACATGAACATTAGAGAGGCTGTTAGGGTGATGAACAATAATAGGGCAGCTGATGAGGAGGGTTTCCAAGTAGAATTCTTCAAGCACAGTTTTGGTGCACTAGGTAGTTACTTGGCTGATATCTTCAACCACGTGGTCCATTCAGGGTTTCCACTGTCTTGGTCACATCACTCTATTCATCCGATACACCAATCGGGCCCCAGTTCAGACCCCGACAACTATAGGACAATCATGGTGGGCCACACTTTCTTGAAATTGTATGCTACAGTTCTCCATATGCAGCCCTTGAGGGAGTTGGAACAAAGACACCTCAGAGCTAGGGGATAGATAGGGTTCCGACCCGCTCATCAGACCAATGATCATAGAAGGCACATCATTAAGGAGGCACATCATCGCTCAACGAAAGTCTACTCCTGCTTTGTAGACTTTTGAAAAACATTTGACTCTGTTCTGCGGGGAGGCCTACTCCAAAGGCTCAGAGACATTGGCATCTCTGAGACCCTTCTGGTCGCCAGCATGCGCCTATATGAGATAGTCCTCGATCATCTCCGCATGGCTTGTGTGACATTTGATTTCATTAGGAGTACCATTGGGTTTAAACAGGGTTGCCCTCTGTCTCCCACTTTATTTGGGATATACATTGATGAGTTAGAGACTTTTCTTCACGAGCATATCCAGGATAGTGATGGGTGCCTCCATCATGTTTTGATATCTCTCCTATTGTCTGTGGATGACGTGGTCCTCTTGGCCTCATCTATTCTATGATCTTCGACAGTTAACAGTCAATCTGGGTAAAACCAAGGTTATGGTCTTCAACCCATTGGATGCCTTAGATCTATTCTATGATCTTCGACAGTTAACCCATAACCTTGGTTTTACCCAGATTGACTGTTAACTGTCGAAGATCATAGAATAGATCTAAGGCATCCAATGGGTTGAAGACCATAACCTTGGTTTTACCCAGATTGACTGTTAACTGTCGAAGATCATAGAATAGATCTAAGGCATCCAATTGTCTCTGCCCCCTCGGGTTGAAGACCATAAGCTTGGTTTTACCCAGATTGACTGTTAACTGTCGAAGATCATAGAATATATCTAAGGCATCCAATTGTCTTTGCAACCCCCCAAGTGATGAGGTTGTTTTACCCAGATTGACTGTTAACTGTCGAAGATCATAGCATAGATCTAAGGCATCCAATTGTCTCTGCAACCCCTCAGGTGATGAGGTTGAAGACCATAACCTTGGTTTTAACCAGATTGACTGTTAACTGTCGAAGATCATAGAATAGATCTAAGGCATCCAATTGTCTCTGCAACCCCTTAGGTGATGAGGCCAAGAGGACCACGTCATCCTTGAAGACCATAACCTGGGTTTTACCCAGATTGACTGTTAACTGTCGAAGATCATAGAATAGATCTAAGGCATCCAATCGTCTCTGCGACCCCCCAGGTGATGAGGCCAAGAGGACCACGCCATCCACAAACAATAGGAGAGATATCAAAACATGGTGGAGGCACCCATCACTATCCTGGATATGCTCGTGAAGAAAAGTCTCTAACTCATCAATGTATATCCCAAATAAAGTGAGGGACAAAGGGCAACTTTGTTTAAATCCAATGGTACTCCTAATGAAATCAGGTGTCACATAAGCCATGTGGAGATGATTGAGGACTGTCTCATATAGGCGCATATTATGAATCAATGCATGAGAATCACTCAAATGAATCTATTTAGAAGAACCTTATTCTAATTTTAACACCTTAGCCCGTAGATCTATAATAGTCTACATGAGGGATAATGCAATAGGTATGGATGATGACATCATATTAGTAGTGATAATAGGAGGTAGATAAGGCTTTTATGTAAGGATATGAACTAAAATTATTTTAAATCCTTGTGTTTCCCCCACACCATGGTTAGGCATCATATGTGTAACCATAGGTGTAGACATACGAATAGTAATAATGTTATTAGTGGTGTAAACACATTTTCTAGAGTCAATACCTCTAAAATTTTGATTAATATCATTTAAGGGCTCATGTTGTTTATTATCTATAACAAACTTAGTAGTTTGTTTTATTTCATCTCTAGTTTAAGGGATATACATTGATAAGTTAGAGACTTTTATTCACGAGCATATCCAGGATAGTGATGGGTGCCTCCATGTTTTGATATCTCTCCTATTGTTTGTGGATGACGTGGTCTTCTTGGCCTCATCACCTGAGGGGTTGCAGAGACAATTGGATGCCTTAGATCTATTCTATGATCTTCGACAGTTAACAGTCAATCTGGGTAAAACCAAGGTGTGAGGTCTTCAACGGGTTGAAGACCTCACACCTCCATTTCTTCTTCAGGGGGAAGGAGATTGAGATCACCAGCACCTATATTTACTTGGGTGCAATTCTCTGGACCCCACTTTGGTTTGAGACAGGTGCTCCAACCTCGAGTCAATAAGGGCTACAGATCTTTAGCCCTCCTTGAGAGACAGTGTTTTTGACACCTTTTAGGACATTTCTTCCAAGATGTCCCTCATGGACACCCTTATCAGACCCACTGTTCTCTATGGCTTTGTGATTTGGGGGCCCTCTTTGCTTGAGTCGGATTGGGCTTCAGCGGAGAGAGTCCAGATGCTTCTCCTCCGCTGCATTATTAGGTGCAAGTAGATTGTCCCCAGCACATCATCCTTGCAGAGTTTGGGGCCCGACCCTTTTGGTTGGAGACTGTTTGATCTGATCTCTTTCTTGCATTGCATCTAGAGCTTCGTCGACTCAGCGAAAGGGGCAGGACAGTTACCCGTACTTGGTTTATTGTTCTTCAGAGACTATTGCCCTTTCTAACTCTCCGGGTCGGGCTTGTTTTTGGTATGCAGGGGTCTCATATCTCTTAGAGTTTGTGGGTATTAGGGTGGATTGTCTCCCTCTGTTTAGGTACTCCTTGGACACATCGGGCCACCTTCCACTTTCTAGAGAGGCACTGAACTGGATCATTAGGGAGGATATTTACAGGGAGTTTATCCATACCACTTGGGTGAATCCTCACGATGGGTTACGCCCAAAGATGGCCTTTTATGCGAAGCACCTTTTGGAACTGTGTGACGGGCTTATTGTTCATCCTCAGTATACACTCCACCATTGGATGCATGCTCTAAGCGTTCCCCTAAGCCAGTTTTGAGTGGGTTCTCATAGGCTTCAGATTGAGACAAACCACCAAATGGATCGGTCAGATGGGATCTACCAGTTATGCAAACTTCAGGAGGTCGAGACAGAAGAACACTTCAGCTTTCACTGCTCCATCTACTATGTGATCAGGGGGAGGTTTCATTGCCTTTTCAGGGGGGCCCAAGCTCTCATTGACTTCTTTAGATATGACGACTAGAGATGCCTAGCTTTATACATGTAGGAGGCTCTTAGGCTTTGTGACCATACTATTCAGGGCCCTATTAGACTAGACTCTACCCAATAGAACTCTCTTTTTTTTATGACACTACCATCGGGGAGGGGAACTAAGCCCCAGGTTGATATCAACACGATTTCACACTCTAGATTAGTGTGGACCCTAGGGACCATCCACAGTTCCCCAAGATCTCATTGGCATAACCATTCCATTTCTAGTACTAGGAGACAAACAAGATCCACTAGTTCTTTGTGGCTTGCTACCTTTTCCAGACAACAACACAGTGGGCGGTTCAGGTATCTCACCTCCGCTTCCTCTGGTCATCCTTCTATTTTGAGTTTCTTTCAATTGGCCTTGGATGTTAGGAGAGTTGGGTCCACTCCTTGATGGATCTTTCTCATAGATTCTCTTGGATCTTTCTCTTCTTGTACATCTCCACCTCCCCGTTGTGTTTGGGGTTGTGGGTTAGGTCTACTTTGTATTGCTTTTCTTTCTGAATTTTTTTATGAAACCTCCGTATTTACCTGCTTTGTATTGGTACCTTTGTACTCTGCAGTCCCTTTGACCCACTTTGGTGGTCATTTGTTGGACATTAATATATTTATCTTATCTTATTAGCCTTTATCCTCGCCAGATTTGTTCTAAAGCTTTCTTTCCTTATTTTTAGTGTGGTTTTATAAGTATAAAACTCGTTTTACCAGGGCATTTAACAAAAAGACACGAAAAGTTTTTGGGACTATCAAGTTGAAAAACATGTGTTCACTTTCAGTCAAAGTTCCTTGTGTTGAAGTTTTAGTTTGTGTAGAGTTGGACAAGCCCTTTACCTTTATGGAAAATTTTGTGCTTCAATTAGTGGGATCTTGATTCCTATCATTTCTATTGGCCCCTAAGTTTTGACCAAGTATTGTTCCATTTTGGTGCATGACGTGAAAGGAGCATTGTCCATTTTGATGCAAGTTCGTCACGGTGTGGAAGGACCATGGCGCGTAGCTGCTAGGCGTAGAAGTGTCGTGGCACGGAACTTGCTAGGTGTGGAAGGACAAGGGTGCAAGAGACCCAACGCGAGAGGACCTAGTCAAGAGAGAACGTGTCACGAGGGACCTGAGAATAGAGGACTCATAACAGAGGCGGAAGACTAGGGGAGCGCATGGGAAGTGGAGCACGAGGGACACGGGTGCAGTTAGGAAGAACAAATCAAATGGGACACTTCGACCTTATTCATTGGAGGTTTTGTACCAGCCCGCGAGGAACAAAACACTTGGCTACCAGAATATAGCATAGAGCGAGGATCTAGGGGTGTAGAGACCCAAGTCTATAGGAATAACTCATTGTAAGAGCCACGACTCTCAGTTTGTTGGGAGTCTGTGTGCCATCTGTTCATGGTATTTATTATTTTGACACTTGGTCAGGGCTCAACAAGTATAAAATGCCCTGTTGTAATCATTTGCATGATGGACCTTTGGAGAATAGATATAGCATTATTGTCTTGTAATTCAGTAAGCAATTAATGAGAAATCAGTGTTTGCCATATTGTGTTATGAGTGATGAAATAATGGATATGGTTTATTTCTAAGTCATGGGTATCTTTCTTTTATCACCACTGTTAGATAGCAATGGTGATCCTAGTTATAGTGGTAGTTAAATCTGGGACAATAAGGATAATAATAGTATATTTATGGTGTTGAATAACCTTTTAAGAACTATGTTACAAAAGATGAACAAACATATAACATTGTTCTACAAAGCCTTTGGGAACCGGTCTTTCGTTGCACGCTTCGAGTGAGCACGCGAGACTTACCTCTCGTGTGATAGGGCCAACGTGCTGGCTTGTTAAGGAGAAGCTTCAGTGCCAAAGTGGAGCTAACTAAAAGAACCCAACATTTTGGTTCCATTGTCGGGACCCGAAGCAATTGGAGTACAATCATGAGAAAATGTTTGAGCGCATTACGTTAGAGAATATTGAAGAATGGGTTACCAATGTCAAAGACAACTTTGCAGTTTCGTATCTTGACCCAGGTATCTTTGCACGACAGTGGGTAGAGCAGAATCTCTACAGTTCTCTATATGAAACTTTCTTTTTCGAGGTCCCAGCTCTCTTGCATGCTTGGATATTAACATATGCTCAAGGACGATCCCGAAATTTTGGACAGAGGCAGCCTTGGACACTTGAATGACAAAGGATTTTAGCACGACTTGGAGTTCCCTGGACGTGAGCAGTTAACTTTTGGTGGAGGGGCATTCAAAACAGCTACATTTTGGAGTACATTGTGACCACCTATTCATGCCCTGAGGAAGCAAAATTCCAATTCTTACGGGAGCCAAGGGGATGCTATATCTCGTTGTTTGCCTTCAAAATTAAGAAGCTAATTGTTGACCTTGGATTGGAGACGCTACCCATGGAGGGCTAAAATCACCTGTTCATGAGTCGCACATTTGGAAGGGGAGACTAGGGGTTGATTGGAGATTGTGGGTTCAACATGGTAGCAAGCCAATGAGCATTATGGAAATGGAAGTATGATGAAGCTCGGTAGAATATCATGGGAGTTAGCGGTGCGGGAAGAGATTGGGAAACCTTGAGGAGTGTTGTGAAGAGCCATAGGGAGGCGGACATGCACGAGGGACCCATCACTTTCGAGCCGCGTTCTTTGCCACTTTTATCCTATGGAGAACCAAGCTAGACTTCAAGAATCGAGGAACCAAGTCCGAATCAACCAGGCTCCCCCACCATAGTGTGTGCTCATGCCTTTGAGTCAGACATAATACATATATAAAATTGGGATACAGATAGTACAGAGTCGAAAACTGAACAGGTACGAGAGACTGAAACTAGGCCATTAGGCGATCATTCAAAATCGACATTATCTTTCCCTCTTCAAAGGGATTCTATGGCACAACTTGGGATGCCTAGTGGATTTGGCCCTCAAGGCTAGAGTACAGGCCCAAACTTGGAAAACCAACCCTCTACCACGCCTCTTCCCATGGGCACTTGCTACTGGAGGTGCTCGAGGAGGATTAGGGGGAGGCGCAGGTGGAAGTGGACCCCCCATGGAACTGGAGCTAGATCTTCCCAGCAACCACCCGCTCAACAACCTACTACGGTCTACTATGAGATGACATTGCATTGCCCTGAATACCGAGGGGTAGAGAATGCCGCTGAGCATGTCCACAAGTGCAAATTAATTTGGAGAGTCACGTCTTCTAAAAGAAAGGCTATGCAGTTTGCAACCATGATTTTAGAATGTGCGCACAAATGGTATCGAAAGTTTGACCCTTAGCAAGTAGTGGTCGACTATGACCAGCTCAAAGCAACCTTCTTGCAGGAATTTGACATCCTTGAGTTTGAGTACCAAAGTATAGCGGCGCCGAAGGACATAAAGCAAGGACTTACAGAAAGAGTGTGTGAATATGATGCATGATTCAAAACCTTGCTTTCTAAGTTGTCATTTGAAATAAATCTTGCTCAACACGCATAATGGTTTGTATGAGGTTGTAATGTCCCCATTTTCATGAGCATCAGTTCGCAGAGGGTTTAGCCTAATCCTGGCTCTCATAGGCTAATATGGTTTGATTAGAGGGTCTTCTTGGTAGTTACCCGATGAGCTGTTGGCTTTCTTTCATGGATTTGGTGATTATATGGAGGTTCTACTATGTTATTACAAATGTTTCTAATTTGGGAAACCTCATGTTATGTTTTGACATTATGTTTTGCACTTTATATATTTTAATGTTATATTATAATATTATAATAAAGAGCAAATATAAGGTATATCTTTTATCCCACATTGACAAGAAAGTGTGTGAGCTTCCCCAAAAAAAGAATAAAATGATCTTATGGGCTCATTCTTGGACATGAAGAATTGGATATTTGACTTAAGATTGTTTGGTGGTGAGTCCAGCTAGGGTTCTGCCATTTTCCAGCCATTGAGAACGAAAACTCCCAATTGGTTATGCAATTTTGAAGTTGTGAAATATCAACGGAATTATTGCTTCATTGTGGGCTTCACTTCAGGGGTCCAATCTGTGCTACATTGGAGGATTTACATATTTTAATTAGAGTTTATTTTCAGTCATTGGAAGGGTTTTCTGAGGTTTGTAATTTTACATCAATTTGCTGTTATGGGGTTTGAACAGCGTATGTGAGACATGGATATTTGCTCATTGTGTACTGTTGAAGCATCAAATTGTTCTGGGTATTTGAGCAATCAATTCCTTTTGCCGAGACAATCATTTCAAGGGCAAATTAGAGGAAGTTCAAGGCTCTAATTAATTAATTTTGAGGACCGATATACTACAGCAAGGGTGCCATTGACAAGACTCTTTTGTTCATATCTCATCATTGAAGCATCCTATGGTTCCGGGCCAAGAAGTGGATTTTTATTGCTGCATTTATTTATCTAAAATATTGCCAGGCAAAGATAGGGGTGACTTCACACATAGAGGGGTTATTTCACCATTTTTAGTGGAGTTTCATCAAGAAGTGCTGCTTCAATATCTCAGGAATATCGACTATGTGTATCAGGTTCCTTAATGTTTTGCTAGAGTATTTGCATTGTTAAGTCAATTTGCATTAGGTGCTGCTGTAGATGAACATTTATATCAAATTGGCATTGTATTGGGATTTCATTTGTAAGTCAAGAGTATTGGCTAGTTATATCAACATTGTACTAGAAATTACATTCAATTAAGAAGGGGAAATTTGTATGCCAATTATTTGATGTAATGCTTATATTGATCGAGCTCTAGATTGTCATATGAGTATGCATGCCAAATGTTTGTGAAAATGCCTATGGGCTGAAGGTGGTTGTTTGTATAGTGATTTGCATATTTCGTCAAGAGCCTTTGCTTGCCAAGTGTTTGCATAAATGTCTAGTGGTTGTGGGTGTATATTGGCTATATTGGGATGCATGGAAAGTGTTTGTCTTAATGTCAACTAGCTGTACTAGTTAAATACAGTCATATGTATGCCAAAGGTCTGAAATAGCTAGGATATCATTTCTATAACAACTTTGCATTGTTAGAAGCATTCAATAACATCATTAGCAGCCTATGAACTCAAAGAAACAATCAGAAAATTCATAACAGCAGGTTCAAACTTTGCCAAGTGTTTGATAATATTCCTTGAGCTTTATATCAGCATATTGAGTTCAAAAGTGGCAAGGGATATTACAGTGGTATCAGAGCAGTTTCTTGCCAGCCTGATTGGGTCATTCAAAACTTGAGTTTCAGATACAAGCATGACTTCAACAAGTGAAAGAGATTTGGAAGAATGAATTTACAGGGCAGGGAAGAAATTAGAACATCCATCTCAGCAAAAGGAGGTTCTTCTAAGTACTTTGGAGGAGCCAGAGGCTTGTTTATGCAAAGTTGAATAAGATCCATCTCAAACAATGCAACTTGCTATAAGTCCATTGGTAACTTCTTTGGTTAAGCCACAACTTATGAGACATCATGATGAGGTGATAAAACTAGCAGCTATCTCATGCATTAGTGAAATTATGAGGATAACAACTCCTAATGATCCTTATAACAGCCATATTATGAAAGAAGTACTTCAGATCATGGTGGCAAGCTTCAAAGGTTTGGATGACATCAAGAACCCTTATTTTTCTAAGAGGGTAAAACTACTTGAAATATTTGCAACGTTCAGATTTGAAAACATTATGTTATCCATGGATTGTGTAGATGTCATTCACAAGATGTTTTATACATTTTGGAGTTTTATTGATGAGGTTCATCCTAGCACCGTGATTACTTCAATGCAATCCATCATGTCTTCAGTTTTGTATGAGGATGATGCTATGACAAATGACTTATGGGCTTTTTGGAAAGGTGAGCAAAATGTGTCACCCATGGCAAGATGTGTCACCCATGGCACATGAGTTGTTAAGGAGATTGGTTGAACAACATAAGGATAAAGATACTTCACATATATGCAAAAATCTATATGATGACTTTGTTAGACATGCTGATTTGACTCAAAGAGGATATGAGGGCAGCCATGGGGAATGAGTTGTCTATATCATCTTTGCAAGAAGCTTCACTTGAGATTTCTACATTGGAGGCCAGCATAGAGCATGCTGATGATATGGGTAGTAATGGTATGGACTCTTTGGATGATCATGAAAAATCAGACTATGGCAGCCAAGGACAGTTGGAACAAAAGCCCTTGGTTTGGGAAGATTTGCAAGTTCAAATGGTGGTAAAGGAAGCTGGAATAATTCATGCTTTGTCAAGAATGGATGGCACTTACAAACACCTAGAAGACCTCATTTGGACAGCTCAAAGAGAAGAAAGACAAAAAAGAATGGGACATGGCATTCCTCATACACATTTGCATTCTTTCAAAGAAGCTTTGGAGTTGATAAAATAAGACTATCTACAAATGGTTAGAGATAGGGATAGGGCTGTCCAATTGGTGAACGATCAAGATAGAGGGATTGCAGACCTCTGTCTACTTTTGAGTAGGCATAATCTCTCCTCTCATAATTCAGAAAATCAGTCCTTTGTAGCAGCTACTCCTAGAAAAGAAGATCAGACAAATCAAAACTTGGTGGTGTTTGATGACTACAGTGTAAAAGAAGATTCCAAAGATCTGAATTGGGACAGTGATATTCTTCCTCATTCTTATGAGATTGCTACTCTTACACACGAGAGAACTTGTGAAGATGAGTCTACAAGTGTTGGTTCACAAAGTGTACGTGATGGGCTTGAAAATTTCAATAAAAATGCACTTGTGAAGCCTGAAGAATATGGCAGGTATACCGATGACAGCAGCCACATTTCGTTACTCCATCATGAGAAAACACTTCAACATGAGAATGATAAGACCATGGAATTGCTTATAGACGGCACATCAGAATGGGGGGTTAAAAATGGGATTTGTGGGATGAATACAAGTCATGAGCATTCTGATTTTTTATATCAGACTTGGAAGGATGTGGAAAGGACACACAATTTATGCGATATGTGGTCACAAAGGGCCAAGGAGGCTAGATTAGTGGCTGCCAATGCGAGACAGCATCTTCAAAACATAAAAGGAAGGGTCAATCTCTCCAACATGGAAAGGTGAAAGGGGATAGATCACATTAGGAGACTCCTCATCCAAATGAGGGATGAATCTGAAAATACACTTGATTCCCTTAATGTTAGTTCCATGTCAGGGGGTACAAAGCAGGACTATGATGGTCAACTATTGACGAAGGTTGGTGCTTTTTACCATGCCAACATAGTGAGGAGAGTTCATCACCTTTCTTTTAGTTCACATACAGAGGATTGGTTGATGCATCGATGTGGATTGACAGGGGGTTTATACCATCCATTGTGGGATGAAGAGTTGCCATCTACAAAAGTTGGAACTAGAGCTTGCAAGTTAGCTATCCATCATGCTGATACGAATCTGCTAGGGATTGCTACTCCTATATCACAAAGATTTCATATGGATACATGGTTACATGATGGTTATGGTGTTAGTAGGTATGATGGCTTGATTAGTTATCACATCCAGGTGGATTTGGCAAATGGATGTGAGTATAGATTGTATTGGGATTCAGGGATCATTTTGTTTGGTAGATTGCTTTTCGTCATGACAGTTGTTCACAACAGTGTTGAGCATGATTCAGTATCTTTCCGAGCACTCTACAGAGTCATTTGGGATTCAGGTGGAGTAGAGTTTTCTTGGCAGCTGAGATTGCTTGGAGACAAGCAATTTCAGGGAGGGCAGACTGTAATGTCCCCATTTTCATGAGCATCAGTTCGCAGAGGGTTTAGCCTAATCCTGGCTCTCGTAGGCTAATATGGTTTGATTAGAGGGTCTTCTTGGCAGTGACCCGATCAGCGGTTGGCTTTCTTTCATGGATTTGGTGAATTATATGGAAGTTCTACTATGTTATTACATCTTTCTAATTTGGGAAACCTTGTGTTATGTTTTGACATTATGTTTTGCACTTTATATATTTTAATGCTGTATTATAATATTATAATAAAGTGCAAATATAAAGTATATCTTTTATCCCATATTGAGAAGAAAGTGTGTGAGTTTCCCCAAAAAAAGAATAAAAGGATCTTATGGGCTCATTCTTGGACATGAAGAATTGGATATTTGACTTAAGATTGTTTGGTGGTGAGTCCAACTAGAGTTCTGCGATTTTCCAGCCATTGGGAACGAAAACTCCCAATTGGTTATGCAATTTTGAGGTTGTGAAATATTAGCTGAATTATTGCTTCATTGTGGGCTTCACTTCAGGGGTCCAATCTGTGCTACATTGGAGGATTTACATATTTTAATTAGAGTTTATTTTCAGTCATTGAAGGGTTTTCTGACGTCTGCAATTTTACATTAGTTTGCTGTTATGGGGTTTGAATAGCGAATGTGAGACATGAATATTTGTTCATTGTGTACTGCTGAAGCATCAAATCGTTCTGGGTATTTGAGCAATCAATTCCTTTTGCTGAGACAATCATTTTAAGGGCAAATTGGAGGGAGGTTCAAGGCTGCAATTAATTAATTTTGAGGACCAAGATACTACAACAAGGGTGCCATTGGCAAGACTTTTTTGTTCATATCTCATCATTGAAGCATCTTACGGTTCTGGCCATTGTTGCATTTTGATCCTTTTGTCCTACCGATCATTTTAGGTGCCAAGAAGTGGAGTTTTATTGCTGCATTTATTTATCTAAAATATTGCCAGGCAAGGGTAGGGGTGACTTCACACATAGAGGGGTTATTTCACCATTTTTAGTGGAGTTTCATCATCAACAAGTGCTGCTTCAATATCTCAGGCATATTGACTGTGTATCAGGTTCCTTAATGTTTTGTTAGAGTATTTGCATTGTTAAGTCAATTTGCATTAGGTGCTGCTGTAGATGAACATTTATATCAGATTGGCATTGTATTGGGGTTTCATTGTAAGTCAAGAGTATTGGCTAGTTATATCAGCATTGTACTAGAAATTGCGTTCAATTAAGAAGGGGAAATTTGTATGCCAATTATTTGATGTAATGCTTATATTGATTGAGCTCTAGATTGTCATACGAGTATGCATGCCAAATGTTTGTGAAAATGCCTATTGGTTGAAGGTGGTTGTTTGTATAGTGATTTGCATATTTCGTCAAGAGCCTTTGCTTGCCAAGTGTTTGCATAAATGCCTAGTGGCTGTGGGTGTATATTGGCTATATTGAGATGCATGGAAAGTGTTTGTCTTAATGTCAACTAGCTGTACTAGTTAAATATAGTCATTTATATGTATGCCAAAGGTCTAAAACAACTAGGATATCATTTCTATAACAACCTTGCATTGTTAGAAGCATTCAATAACATCATTAGCAGCCTATGAACTCAAAGAAGACAATCAGAAAATTCATAACAGCAGGTTCAGACTTTGTATGCCAAGTGTTTGATAATATTCCTTGAGCTTTATATCAGCATATTGAGTTCAAAAGGGGCAAGGGATACTATAGAGGTTTGTTATTACTTTTCCGATGGACTCTGTCACAAAGAACTTTCACCAACGTGTGCTAGGCTTGGGAAGCTGCCCTCTGCATTGAAACGGTTGGAAGCATGGATACCGCGATTAGTCCCTTTATGGAGGCACAAATAGTGTCCATGTCATCACAACTTGAAAAGTTGACGGCAAACAATGCACATGAGACACGCAGTGGTGTCTGGTGTACCCACTGTGAAACTGAAGGGCATACAAGGAACCACTGCCCGTGCAAGAACATCTGCGCGGTATTAAAACAAACCTATGAGATTTACGATGAAGAACATGATGTCTGTTCTTGTCCTCTTTTGCAACGGGCTACGAACACTAAGGTGTTTGAGTATTGTGAGATTTGGGATGCTTACACCCATGACATCAATGACTGTTGTTTGATCAGTGATATACATGAAGCTTGAGCGCGTGGCACGCACCAAACCTCAATCACAAATACCCAAGACAATGGTGGCTATCGTGGGTGAGGGAGAGGACGAGGACGAGGTGGTGGTCGGTTTCCACCAAGGACTTGCTACAAATGTGGATCACTAGACCACTATCAAAGGGATTGCCCAGAGTACCGACTTGCGCATTTTGCAAAAATGACCATCTACTGGAAGAGTGTCCCGATCTATATGTGGCTATCACTAAGGAACGCAATGAAAAGGGTGTCGACATGATTCAAATAGACAAACCACAATGGTGCACACGCCCAACCATCTCAATAGTGCGACAAGTAAATATCACCACTCGTAGTGGGGGTCAGACTCAATCCACAACCAATCTGGTCGAAAAGGTACATCGGGAAGAACCTTGATGCTCAGCAGCAGAAGGATGTCCTTCAGGATACAATGGCACTTGTGCGAGAGCTCCAAGACGAGATTCAATACCTCAAGGACAAGGATGTGATAGTACGCCACAGTGCAAAGGGAAGCCGAATCTCAACTAGTGGTGCGGGACAATTTTTAGGAACTATGCAAACGTATGCTGGATGAAGACATTGTTCCCCAGCTCATCGCTTGTCTTAAAAGTCCGGCCCGCTTTCCAAATGAAGTCCACCCTCACCTCAATTGGCAAAACGAGGATCGCTATTTAAATCATGCCCGACGTCAGGAAACACCTAGTTCCTCTTCCCCAAAAGATGGAAAGGTATTGGTTAATGCTGCTATCAATGGATGGGTAATCCGGGATATTCTAGTAGATACTGGCATGGAAGTTAATGTTCTCACTAAAGATGCTTGGCAAAAAATGTCTAGTCCAGCCCTGCAACCCTCTCCTCATGTCTTGTTTATGGCAAATAAGACTCGAGTGCATCTTATTGGAGTCCTCAAGAACGCCACTGTTGACATACTTGGGGTTCCCTTCAAAGCAAATTTTGAGGTCTTGGAGTTAGCAGAAGCTGATGACTATCCAGCCCTACTGGGAAGGCCTTGGTGCTACGAGAACCATGCAGACTTGAGCTTTAAAAACCGATACATTAGTTTTGAGAACACTAATTAGTGCGTAGTAATACCTTTGGACCAAACACAAGGACCTTCCTATATTGAGCCCGTAAATGTTGATGAAGGCATCAACTACTTGTATAATGTTATTGCTTGAAGTGATGAACAACATGATCCAACGCCAGATGGTATTCTCCGATGGACGGATGATCAGTCTATCTCGAATACTACAAGCAATGCTTGCAACTGTTGGGCCCATGGTGACTATGATCTCATTGAAAGGTTGTGCAACACCATAAACAGAGAAAGCATCCCATGCTAGCTTCCTAAACGTCACAAGTTTGTGCGCCCCATGGGTTTAGCAATGAGAGGACCACTGGTGGGACCACTGCTGGAAAGACTTGATGAAGCCCCACGGTTCCAAGGACAAATGGAGGTATGTGACTTTGTCCAACGTCTCAAAGAGTTCTATGATACCGAGAATGAACGGATGAGGTCATTAGATCACATTTTTGATGGTACCACCGCCAGATGGTGTACTCATAAAGAATGCCTTTTGTACTGGGACCAAGTGTGAGCTGCTCTACACCATAGATTTCATCACGACAATAAGGTTAGTGGAACACTTAATTACAGCGGGGTGCAAGCACCTGAACCTCACATTGAGGCTTGTGAGACAATATGGCGAACTGAGGACACATTTTTACCAAAGTACCTCTGGGTGCATGCATTCTATGGGACTTTACGAACTTGGGCGCAGGCATGGTATATTCATAAAGAGAGGCACATGGGTACTAGGTTCTAGCAGTTACTAAAGGAGAACATGACGTCAACGCTATCTTACTCTTCACCGAGGATGGACTTGTGCCTCACCCTTCAAGCCATGCGTGAAGCAGTCATTAGAGACCCAAGTCTCGTCGAAGACCGCCTGTGACATATTCAATAGGAACCGAAAGAACCCTTGCATTTATTCACTGAGCTTCCCACCCAATTAGTTCCCGCACCATCGACAGTTCTAGTGAAGAACGTCGTGAAGAGATCCGCTTGGGAAAAGCAAAAACTCGTCTTCCAAGTATACGAAGGTGAAGGATCTACTTCACTCGACCCTTGGGCTAACCATCTAGATGTCCCTACAAGTATTGGTTCACGAACTGTTCGGGACACATGTTCTCCAATGGACAACCCTTATCACGGGCCCATTCAAACTATTCAATGTAATATGGGCATGGAGCAAGAACCAAAGATGGCTACAATTAGAAATTATTGGACTGACACAAAAATTTGAAAGATTTTTGAGTTGTTGAAAGAGTATCAGGGTGTATTTCTAAGGAATTATAGTGAAATGAAAGGAGTCCACCCTTCTCTAGGAAAGATGCACATAAAGCTAATCGACGGTGCTCGCCCGGTGAAGAAACGACCATACAGAATGAACCCTAACCTCCGGGCGCAAGTAAAAGAGGAGATCGATAGCATGCTCCATGCTAGAGTAATTACTCCCATTGCTGAATCTGAATGGGTTAGTCCCATGGTAATCAATATCAAAAAGGATGGGCGTATCCATATCTGTGTGGATTACCGTGTCTTAAATGCATCTTGTGTGACAAATCCTTTCTCAATGCCTTTCACAGAGGAAATTCTAGAAGGTGTTGCTAGTTGTGAAGTATATTCTTTTACGGACGGGTTCTCGGGGTACTACCAAGTCCAGATAGCTGAGGAAGACCAATCCAAGACTACTTTCGCTACCGAATGGGGATCTTTTGCCTATACTGTCATGCCTTTCAGGTTGAAAAATGCCTCGATAGTGTTTTCACGGATAGCAGTCGAGGCTTTTAAAGATTTCATTCACAAATTCCTCCAAGTTTTCTTGGATGATTGGACGGTATATGGATTGGTTAAGGACCATTGTGCTAATTCGAGACTCATGCTTGAGCGCTGTCGAGTGCTATAAATTTCCTTAAATTTGAAGAAGTGCCTGTTTGCGACACCTTTTGGTGTACTTCTTGGGCATATCATTTGTAAGGAAGGACTCTTGGTAGACCCAACCAAGGTCTCTGTGATTCTTCGACTACCAGCACCCAAGACTCAGCACGAGGTGTGCACCTTCTTAGGGCACATGGGCTATTACAGAAAGTTCACTCGGGGTTATGCCAAGATTGCAGTGCCCTTGAAAGAGCTTTTAAAGCACAATGAACAGTTTATATGGACTAATAATTGCGAAGCAACTTTTGAAACACTCAAAGAAAGGTTAGTTACCGCTCTTATCTTGCAATTCCCTGATTGGACAAAGCCTTTTCATGTCCATGTTGATGCATTTGGGACGACAGTCGGCACGATACTTGCACAACTAGGTGAAGGACACTTGGATCACTCGATTTACTTTGCTAGTAGGAAGTTGACATCGACTGAAAGTAACTATACCACCACCGAGCGCTAAGCTTTGTCTATGGTTTACGCTCTACAAAAGTTCAGGTAGCACCTTTTGGCCACTCCATTTATCTTCTATATAGATCATGAGGCCTTGAAGTATCTTGTCAACAAACCCGTATTACATGGGAGAATTTGCCACTGGATTGTTCTCTTCCAAGAATTCCAGTTTTCTGTAGTAGTAAAGCCCGGGAAGACCAACTGTGGACCTGATCACTTATCCTGAATTGAAAACGGAGAACCCCCACATGCCATAGAAGATGATCTTGACGTATAGCTCTTTCGGGTTGCTCGGGTACTTGAAGAGTTCGAGGATATTGTAGCATTTCTCAAAACTAGCTACGCGCCTGAATCCCTCACTCCACAGGAGAAAAAGCAACTTGCAGTCCGTGTTGTGCCTTATCAGTGCATAGCAGTAGATCTTTATAAAATGGATCATGACGAGGTACTTTGTCGCTATGTAATGCAACATGAGCGTCCTGTGGTGTTACGGGAAGTGCATGAAGGTATTGTCAGAGGACACTATGCTGGAGAGGCTACCGTGTGCAAGGTTCTACTTGCTGGACTCTAGTGGCCAACTTTATTCAAAGATGCAAAGGTGTATGTTAGGCAATGTGATGTCTGCCAGCGCGTAGGAAAACCAAACAGGAGAGATGCTATGTCGTTGCGACCTATTCCTTCTCAAGAACCATTTGAAAAGTGGGCTATTGATTTTGTGGGATCCATAACTCCAGCAGGACGACGAACGGGCTCTCGGTACATCATTGCAGCAATCGACTACCTCACGCGTTGGGCTGAAGCAACGCCAACAAAAGATTGTACTGGAGCAACTGTCGTGCGATTCATTTGGGAGAACATTATAATATGGTTCAGATGTCCCCTAAGCTTCACTAGTGATCATGGAACCCACTTCTTGAATGAGACAATCCGCATCTTGTTGGCCGAGTTCATGGTCGTGCACCACAAGACGACACCATACCACCCACAGGCCAATTGAACTGCGGAAGCCTTCAATAAGATCCTCGGTACCACTTTAACAAAAATTTGCAATGTTGGCCGGACTGATTGGGATGACAGATTATCTGCAGTACTTTGGGCCTATCGAACTAAATACAAGCGCCTCAACAAAAGTACACCGTTCAATTTAGTATATGGAAAGGAAGCGGTCATGCCAATGGAGTTCTTGGTTCCATCTCTTCGGATAGCGCGTGTGGGAAACCTGGATGATGGAGCCTCTTTGAAAGCCCGACTCGATGATTTGATGAAACTAGATGAGACTCGAGTTCTCACTTCTTGGAGTCAGGATGTTGAGAAACACAAAAAAAAAGCGTGGCATGATTGCCATCTAAGGAACAAAGTCTTTTCTCTAGGCATTAAAATGCTGTTATATGATTCCAAGTTCGTGTGCCACCCTGGGAAGCTCCGCATCCATTGGGATGGTTTGTTCATAGTTCATAGCATTCGACCTATCGGGGCTTGTCGGTTAAAACGAATGGATGGTCAGTTCCTCCCGGGGCACTATAATGGCAGTCGGCTTCGGCTGTATTGTGATTCCATTTAACTACACTTTTTGTAATCAATAAGGCTTAAGGCCATTAGGTTAGAATTTACTGCTTTCAATAAAAAGCGCTGCCCTTGAGGCGCACGTTTCTTCTTTAATGTAATTTTGAGTTTTTGTATTTAGTGTATTTTTGTGGTGGACCACGAACCCCATTTAGTGTGGGGTAAAGCATCATGCATGTGACTGTAAGGTCCCTTTTTGGGTTGAAACCAAACAAAAAGGGTATGTCGTAAATTCCAACTTAGACCCACAAATTATTAGAAAAAAACAGAATTCCATTAAACTGAAATTTATTGCAATATTTTTCCATAATCTGCAAATCGCCCAAAGACCTAGGCGACTAGGGTTTGGGGCTGATTTGTGCTTCAAAACTACTCCAAAAGTTACGAAATTAAATTTGTGGATGGATAAAAATACTCCAAACACGATTTCACAATCAGATTTGCAAAAAACTTATTTTTTGATTTTATATGACAAAAATAACAGTTGAAACTTGTAAATTTCACAACTTGCAAAATACTCATAATTTTTGAACAAATGATAGCTTGAACTGAAGATAAAAATGTGCTCTTTCAAATGCAATAATATTTAGAATTTTCCCTTGGGTGGAAGTCACCTAAATTTGAAACTGTGTAGTCAAACCCAAGAAAAATAGAAATCTGCAAATGAACAAAAAATTCTGCCCTTGGATCTTCTTCAAAGATCCTCTTCAAATCAACAAACAACAAATCAACTCAGCACACTTGCAATTTTTGAAGTGAAATTGCCTCTTCAAGATCTCCTTGGAACTCTAAGCGCCTTGATTCAAGATTGGAACTCCAATAACTTGAAAATAAGATTGATTGACAAAAATATGATCTTCAAATGTCTCAAGACTTGATTTTATAATTCCTCCAAGGTGGGCGAACCACTCATGGGTGTGTTTATTAACAAAGATAGACCTCTTTTAGCCACTTGGGTCTTCTCCAAGTGTGGTGTCCACTTTTGGGTCCCTTCTTTTATGTCCAAAGTCATTAAGGACTTTTTATTGAGGGTCAAGTCCTCATGAAAGTGTCCTATTTTATTATTTAATTTACACCTCATAATATAGTAATTAAAATTACTTGTGGAGCAATTAAATAATAAATTACAATTAATAATTAAGAACATTGATTTTTAATTCCAAATGATTAAAATCACTCTCTAGCAACATCCTAAATTATTATAAATATTCCCCTTGATTCATCCCTTAGCCCATAGGAAATAAAATAGGCTAAAGGTCTTCAAAAGGTCGATCAAAAGTCAACCCCCTAGAAAAGGGGACCTTACAGTGACAATCATAATGAGTTTGAAGTTAAGACTAGGCACGTAAGACATGTGGGCGCGCAAGTTCCAAAGGCGTAAGAGTCATCTATGGCATGCAAGTGTTTAAGGGCGCATGAGTCATTCAATGCACTTTGAAAGGTTCCCGCCATTTGAGTGACAATTGTCTTCCACTATACTGGAAAGGTGGGACATAGTTGTCATCCACTTCCCCGAAGAGGCGTGAGAAGGTATGGGCCATTAATGCAACAAGGTTAGTTATGGCGAGAAGCGTGTGAATAGAATGATGGGACAAAACTATTAAGGCATTAAATGCTTAATACAAGATTCGAAGTACGAAGGCCGTTAAAAGATTTGCATTATGGCTAGAAGTGACAAGGGTAGGGAAGGAATTAATGAAGGAAAACCCCCTCGAAGATCCTATAAATATGAGGGCTAAAGTCATTTTTCACTTTACCTTGCGTAAATCTTCCAAGTGCTAGTGCAATGAACAAGCGATGAACCAAAGAACTAGTGACCACGATGCAATTGAATTCCTTCAATATTGAGCAGAGCAGAGTGTTTGTGAAGTTGGTAAAGTCACGACGGTTTTTTCCAAGGCAAGAAGAGAGGTTGCTAAGTTTGGATTAGTGCATAGGAGTGGAAATCTTTGAAGTTGCAAGTTGCAGGTCCACCATTGTTGAAGCGTTAAACTCGAGAGCCGAAGTAAGTTGGTCCGCCATCACGTTTTCATTTGGGAACGTGGGATGGCTGCGGGTTAGCCTTCGAGCGCCACGAAGGGTAATGGGGCCGAAGAAAAAGACCAAGACTCGAGAAGCTGGCAACCATACTAGAGGAGGAAGAGGTGAGTAGAGATTGGTTCCCTATTAGAGAAGAGGCTTCGGGAAACCAAGAAGAGAGACCAGAACAAGTGCAGTGAGCAGAAGGAGTTTTGAGAGAATGCGCGGAAGGAGAAGTGAGAGAGCGTGAAAGGAGCAAAGATGGTGAAGAAGGGAAAGCAGGTGCAGACTTCATTAGTGCAGAACTCCTTGACATCTCCCCCTCCGTCTCTTCTGATAGAGGAGATGCAATACCCAAAGTCGGTCTTGCAGGCGGAGAACTAGGTTTGCAAGGTGTCAACTGCCACAATTTTTGACCATAACCACCGTTAGCAAGGGAATGAAGTAGAGCTGCAAAATGATTACCAAGTCCAGACCACCAACACAAGAAATCAAATGGTCTATTACTTGTCTATTAAGAACCTACTGGACAAGGCAAGTCTCTTCCAACTTTTCGAGCTGCCGTACTTTGGCAAGCCTATTGAGGCAGTTTAGTTCTTCCTCTCGTGCGTCTATGAGGACTACATCCACTTCGCGAGGTGCAACATGAAGATCACCCCAGAAAGGATCAACAAAAGTCACAGGACTTCTGTGCTCGAGGATGAATGCCCTGGATGACTTAGCTGATATAGAGGAGATTCAACAGACCGCCATGGCACTTATGTACTAGAAGCAAGGGCATGCAATGCACATAAGGAACCTGCATGATCCCGCTCTTAGAGTCGCAGCACGGATCATTTCTACCAAGGTCGGAGGGACCGATTGATGGAAGGAGGTGGACATGGCCCACCTACACATTGCTCACGAAGTCTCTCAGGGAACAAAGTATAACTGGGCACTGTATTTTGCCCGAAAGATAACTGAGGATGTCTTGGGGAGCAATCCTGTTATTGCTGATTTTTAACGAGATCGGGGTGCTTGATTACAGTTCAGGTTCACTGAAGTGGGTGTACCCCCCCACTCACAAGTCTCCTGTCAAGCGCTTCAAAGCATTTACCTGTCCCCAGCACAATACCCCATCTTACAAGATGAAGATGAGGTACTGGTTCGATGGGATGAAGGTGGATTTTGGAAATGAATGGCGCATCCCAAAGGATTTGCCCCCTTCGCTGCATACCAAGCAGAATTTGCTGTAAAGCAACATTACTCCTTGGCACGCAGTCGTATGAATCCTTCGGGAGAGATTTCAACATGGCTTAATTGCCATATGCATTTTCTGTGCGATACTTCATCAATTTCGTCAACCGGATATATGATGCGCAACCAATCGTTCTCCAGGCGCAGCGGATAGATGCAGAGCACCACACCCTTTGAAAAATGTATGTATATCCGGGCAAGAAGGCCTTTGTGGAGAGGGGGGAAACTGACTTAACTGATATCAAGGTTAAGGATATCTTGATCAGGGAACAAGTCTATACATTGTTCTATATGTTACGCCCCTGCTAGTACCCTCAAGACGGAGACCCCAAGGAGAGGCTCCCCCAGGCACCGTAGTCACGAAGGAAGCATCTAGAACCGAGTGCTAGTTTAAGTGGACAGCGGGCCCAATAAAAACAACAGAGGACAACGGAGGCGCAACCCTCTAGACCTACTGCTTCTCGCCCTTTTGCGCCACGTCCACCCCCACCACGCCCTTCACCCTCTCCACCTCGCCCTTCACCTTCACCACCTCGTCTATCCCCTTCCCTTCCTCACACTTCATCTCCTTCTACCTCACCTTCACCTACTCATTCCACTCCTTCCCACTCACCTACCCCAAACCCTTCATCTCCTTAGTCGACTCCCCCACCTTCTCCACCTCCACGACCACCTTCGCCTCCACCTTCTCCAAGGACTGCCACAAGGTTAGCCCCACAACAGCCTCTAAGGTGAGTGCCCCAATGGGACCCCTCTCAGGTAGAGATTTACAATTCAGGATCGGACTCCGAAAAGACTCCATCCCCAGTACAGGAGGTCCCATCGGTGATCAACTTGATATTGATGGAGTGGGAGCGAGTGAGATGGCCTCAGGAAGCCATCAAGAGGATGAGCTTGAATGAGACCCAAAAAGGGGGAAGGGGCCAGCTGAAGAACAAGAATAGAGAGAGTTGTCCACTGTGCGCGAACGTTACCAGTTTGACATAGAGGACAAGGACCTTTATCTTTGGAAACACTTCCACCCTAAGGACGTAACCCTAGAAACAAAGCAGGGGTTCTTCCTTCTGGAGATGTACAGCGAGGAGCCCCAATTTGATATTCCTTTAGATTGTATTTTTTCTAGTCCGGATGCTCCAGGGCTGCCAGACCTCATGAGAATTGATCCACAAAGGCTCACTCCAATAATGGCAAGTGCCGCATTTTTGAAATTGGCCATGGAAATGACGTGCCTGAACATTTTTTCGAATTTTGATGCACGCATTGCAGAGAGAAAGCATGCCTGGGTCGTGGAGATGTACAATAAAGTGGTTGCAGAAAAGCAAGCGCTCGCCGAGGAAGTGGCCTCCTTGAAGCAACAAATTCAAGAGGCCACCGAGGCTAAGGTAAGGGTTTTAAACCTTTGCAAAACAATTTTGAAGGAGGAACCGACACTTGCGGATGGTGTACCACTGGACAGGGATGCCATCTGGAAATTAGAGACCTTGGTGGAACTTTTGCTCAAGAAACACAAGGAGCGCCCTGAGCCAAGAGATGAGGGGAAAGAGATGATGGAATAGTTCACCACGACAATAAACATTTGCAAGAACGCCTTGGAGAGAGTCATGGAGGTTATCCCCATTTTGGACGACAATTTTACGTGCCTAGCGCGCTCGAATAAAGCATTGGAAGCCCAGCTCCACGATGAGGAGGCCCTGAGGTAGGAAGCAGTTGATGCTGCCCTTCTAATAAAAGACCGCTCTAAGCGCGTGGAGGCATTCAAGGACATTGAAACGATGGAAGACACCATTAATAACCATCGTCAACAAATAAATGCAAGTTTTGCCATACTTCGAGGACAGGTTGATAAGGAGGTCTCCAAATTAGAAGACATCCAAAAGGAAGCCAATGCAGCCCTGGCTGAACAGGGGAAAAAGATTGAGACTCCAACTCAGCGCGAGGAGCTGAAAGAATCAAAAAAGGCCATTGAAGGAATAACTGCCAAAGTCCTCAACGCATTGTCCCATTGGGACGGGCTGAAGAAAGAACTCGAGTAGAAGGGGCCCGAATTTTTGGAGGACGCTAGTGCTGCTTAGTCTCTTAGTCCGTCCTTAGTCCGGGACAGACTAAGAGCTTAGTGTGAGGTGATGTTGGACCCTAAGTTTTGACCAAGTATTGTTCCATTTTGGTGTGTGGCGCGAAAGGAGCATTGTCCATTTTGACGCAAGTCTGTCACGGCGCGGAAGGACCATGGCATGAAAAGACCATGATGCGTAGCTGCCAGGTGCATGTGTCGTGGCACTGAACTTGTCAGGCGTGGAAGGACAATGGCGCAGGAGACCCAGCACGAGAGGACCTAGTCAAGAGAGAACGTGTCACGAGGGACCCGAAAATAGAGGACGTGGAACAGAAGCAGAAGATTAGAGGAGCGCGTGAGAAGCGGAGCGCGAGGGATGCGGGGGCAGTTAGGAAGAACAAATCAAATGGGATACTTCGACCCTATTCATCGGAGGTTTTGTACCAGCGCGCGAGGAACATAACACTTGGCTGCCAGAATATAGCATAGAGCGAGGATCTAGGGCCGCAGAGACTCGAGTCTACAAGAATAACTCATTGTAAGAGCCACAACTCTTAGTTTGTTGGGAGTCCGTATGCCATCTGTTCATGGTATTTATTATTTTGACACTTGGTCAGGGCTAAACAAGTATAAAAACCCCTGTTGTAATCATTAACATGATGGACCTTTGGAGAATAGATATAGCATTATTGTCTTGTAATTCAGTCAGCAATTAATGAGAAATCAGTGTTTGCCACATTGTGTTACGAGTGATGAAATATTTTAAGTGTTGGATGATGGATATGGTTTATTTCTAAGTCATGGGTATCTTTCTTTTATCACCACTGTTAGATAGTAATGGTGATCCTAGTTATAGTGGTAGTTAAATCTGGGACAATAAGGATAATAATAGTATATTTATGGTGTTGAATAACCTTCTAAGAACTGTGTTACAAAAGATGAACAAACATATAACATTGTGCTACAAAGCCTTTGGGAACCGGTCTTTCACTGCACGCTTTGGGTGAGCGCACGAGACTCACCTCTCGCGTGATAGGGCCAACACACTGGCTTGTTGGGGGGAAGCTTCAGTGCCAAAGTGGAACTAACTAAAAGAACCCAACAATTTCTGATTTATAATTGGAGTGATTCCTTTAAACGTTTGAGACTTCTACAAAGTACAAGTCCTTGAAGAAAATCTTGTTGAACCTACTATGCTCAATGAAAATGATGAGGTTGGAAAATGTACCGATTTTGAGATAAATTATGCAAAGTATTACTCCTAAACACCCATCCTTATGCAATTAGTAAATGCTTTTGACTTGTGGCACTCTATAACAACACAATCTTTGAATTCCAATCAACTCGCTCAACTAAGGCAGATAATGCTGACAAGATCCCACCCCATGCAATCAAATTGCTTGTTGAAGCTCCTTGCTACGTGTTGGTGCTCTCTCCCCAACTTGGAACAACCATTTTGGTGTGAGGCTAATGATGCCCAATATGCTTTGCAATTAGAGGCCTTGTTACAATCCAAGATCAATTATAGTACCTACAATGAGGAATTCTATTGTCTGGTCCTAAGTTATTGATTCGGGTTTGGTTTGGGTTCCAAGAACCGGGTTTGTTGATATGGCGATTTTTTTTTGACTTGGGTATGGCTTGGGTTCAGTTTTACAAAAATATATAAAATAAATAAAAATTTATAAATTCTAGCCTAATAAATAGGAAATTAGTGACATTAACAACATAATATGCATATAAAAAATAAAATAACCACAAAATACTAACTGAATGCCAAATGTCATGATAATCATAAATATCAATAATTAATTACATCAAATTTAATATTCGTAGTGCTTTTACTTTTATCATGTGTGTTCTTTTAGCTTTTAACTTTTAGGGTTTGCATGTGTTTTTAATTATTTTTATCGTTGCTTTATGTCTATTTTTGAGAAAAAATAAGGAAAAAAATGTTTTTTACCTCGGGTTCTGTCGGGGTTCTACTCGGGTTTTGTCTGGATTCATCTTGGGTGACAAGGGTTTGCCTCGGTACTTTTGCAAAAGAACCCAAACGAACCCTAATCGTCTGGGACGAACCCAAGCTGTTTCCTAGCAGAACCAAACTTGTACTTGGACTGGGCACATACCGGGGTAGGGTTCTTTTGCATATTTGGATGAACCGGTATCTTAGGTTCGGTCCAAGCACTCAAGTAGTGGTACCATTATCTTCTTTGTAATGAGGCCATTCTTTGTATAGATCATGGATCACTTCAATTATTGAATGCTTAGTCTAACATTTAGGAATGTTGGCATTTGTAGTGGGCAACTTACATAAATTACTTTCATTTGGTGATCAAGTATAAAAAGGGCTTCGACAACAAAGTGGAAGAACTTCTTAGCCGAGCTCCTCCTTGGGTACTTAGCATCTTGAATACTCAATGTACTGCCTATGATATGTGGAAAGATCTTTACTCCACACATCCCCAATTTGGCCCAATTGTCTAAGCTTTACAAAAACCCTCAATGTTCAACCATGCTTCTTTCCTTTACTATGGTTTGAGGGATGGGTTGTATATATTCACTCAACTTTGCATTCCCACTGGGCTTTGTTGTCAACTTCTGCTAAAGGGAAATCTTTCATCTCTCTCATTCGAAGAAGTCTTTGAGCTTTGGATATTTGTTTCGTTTTTCCTTCATGTTGGGCGGCTCTAATTTTAACTTCTTCACAATGCTCCAATAGATCCTCCATGTTTTGCTTCCAAAGTGGGAAGTTAAGACCATTCAACTCAGAACTTGGGATAAGTATACCCATGATGGGAAAGATGCTATGAAACAATGGAATTAAAATAAATCAACTCTATTGTTGTAGAGTTCCCAAGAGTAAGCTTGGCCGATAAACTTTGAATAAATAAAAAATGAGGAATTAGGCTTAGTAGAAGATGAAAATGTCCAAAGACACACAATATACCTACCTACAAAATTTTGGGTTGCCCATAAAAATTAAATGTCCGCCACAATTCACAAGCTCACCTAAAAAATCTGTATGGAGGTTGAATCACTTCTTATTTTAAATGGAAATCTGCTTATCAAAATAATTTAGGAAACTAAATTTGAATTTGTTGCATTAGAGCATATTGACCCAAAGTATGCATAACCGTAATTGGCAAGAACTCGCAAGGGGGATTTTTGAGTAACCAACAAAGTTGGTCGATTAACCGGGAATAACCAACAAATCAAAAACATGCTTAAATTTATCCAAAAAAACATATTTTTTTAGAAATTGCAGAAGCAAAATAGATCAAATTAGTCTGTCAAATGTTGAGAAGGTGCTTTTTATTAGATTTGAATACAAATAAAGTACAAAATCACATAATCATGCGAATACAACTTGACATTGTCAATTTGTCAACAACAAATTGATATAGTGCTACTTATGCAAGAATCTACAAGTACAAATTACAAGAATATATTTTTCTCGTCCTTGCTCTTTGGGAAACTAAGGGAGACTGAGAAAGTCTAGTCCTCCCACTCGACTGCGCCTCCTCACGCTTCCTAGAATGATGTGTTTGTGCTTGTTGCTACACCTCTACCTTTACCTCTACCTCTGCCTCATCTTCAAGGATGTCCTCCAATCCAATATCTCCTGCTGCCGCTGCACCCTCCATAACTTGCCTTTCAAAATCAACAATCTTGTCCTCTGTGAACATGGGGGCCTCTTCTTATGCAGTCCAATCACTGTAGGAATCGATTTCATCTAGATCAATAGGTTCCTATGATGCGTTCTCCAACTTCTTTGTGCAAAGTCGAAGGTTGTATTGCACAACAACCAGGTCATTGAGGCGTTGACTCAACTTGTGCTTTTTTGTGTGAATGGCATTAAAAAAATTTCAGTTATGCTCGCATCTAGAAGCACTACAAGGTTGAGATAAAATGCGGAAGGCTAGCCTTTGAAGATGTGAGGTATTTTGAATCCAATCTTCCCACCACGACTCTGCAAACAAGATATTCAAAACTTTATAAGTAATTAATAATTGTAAATTTGTAACTGGTAAGGTACAAGTAAAAACTTCATTTTGTATTGTTTAATGATTGCATGGCTCTCCCTTGGATAGCTAGTGCTAAAGAAAAGAACCTCCCCTACCCTGCTTGTCGTTCTGCAACTTTGAAATAATGAGGTCCCTCACCTCTATGTCAAGTGTCATACTCTCAATGCATGTTGAGAGCCCCTCTGTAATCTCTCCACTAGCATCTGTGAAGCCATCAGAGCAGAAAAATCTAGAGTTAAGGTAGTACCCCGTTGCATGGATGGGTTGGTGGAGTTGATTGTTCCACCTCCGATCAATCAACTCCCAAATGGGATCAAATCTGACACAATCCCCCTATAATAGTTTCGGATGGCCTCTGTTAACACAAGCTTATACTGAGAGGGGGGTGAATCAATATAAGATATTTTTATTGCTTTCGACTATTAATCTTAAATCCAAAACCTCATATTACTCTGCAATTAATATATTCAAAGCAATCAAAGAATACAATGCAAAACCACACATGCAAATAGACACAAATTTGCGTGGAAACCCTTTCGGGAGAAAACTACAGAGAAATTCTCTTATTATAATTTTCAAATATTCGTAGGCACCAACCTACAGGGGACACCAATTCCCAATTACAATTTGCGGGCACCAACCCCTTCCACCAAGCACAAACTCATCTTTAATTCGTGAGCACTAACTCACAGGGGCACCAACCCCTTACAAAATTCTTCTTACCATTGTAGATCTGTTGTTAACTCAACGAATGATGGAACACTTCTTTTCTTTCTTCTTTCAATGATTTTTAATGCATTTTTGGCCCTTTTCCCGCACTTCTCTTAGACTTGAATGATATAAAATATATTTCAAGTGCTTGTTCTTCTTTTTTCATCCACTCATCTATCCTTTTATAGCCTTTGCTACCTTTTCCCAATAGGGGTGTCCATTCCAAGAGACACCTCTTCACCAAAAGATGTGACCGTTGACATTTCCGTCGACAATTCCGTTAACAATTCCGTCGACAATTCCGTTAACATTTCCGTTGACATTTCCGTTCACTTTCGGCAACAATTCCGTTCACTTCCAGCAACACTTCCGTTCACTTCCGACAACAATTTCGTTCACTTCCGAACACTTCCATTTACTTTCGGCAACAATTCCATTTGAGATTTCCATTCATATTCGTTACAATTCCTTTGACATCAATGACAATTATTCCAACAGCCTCTTTGGCTTTATTTATGGCCTATATAACTCATTGGGTTTTGCTCTCCATACACCAATTGCAAAGTTTTCACCACCGGCTCCAACACTTACAAAGTTACAAACAAATTAAAGTTATGAACTTATAAATAAAATAAATACTTTAAAAATGAAAATAAAGGAAACGACTTGAAATTTAAATTGAAATTTCAAGTTATCTTGATAATCTCTGTAACTCATTTTTTGAAGACCTCACTGAAAACTGTCTTCCCAATCTTGACTCCAACTTTCTTGGAATATGATGAGTTCATCCATGCTTAAAACACAAACATCTACTTCAAAAGAGTCAACAAACTGCAAATGCTTTGCAATGTAAGAAAGTTTATTACAACCTAGTGACACGTGCTTGAATAAGCTCTTTTCCCATGCTATGCTCTCTCATCAAGTTGAGAACCCAAAGGTGATTGTATATATGTTTTGTGATTTATCTAGCTTCTTCTACAATTGGTCGCACCCAATCAAGTTTTCTTGTGTCCTCCAAAAGAAGGCCAAGGAAATGGGCCACACAAGGGGTCGAGAAGATTGATGGATGTCTCTCTCTGAAAAGTCTTCCAGTTGCCACATATGTCATTGCATTGTCTGTGATAAGTTGGACAACATTTTCGATGCTTACTTTTAAAACATGTTCAAACATCAAACTCAAAGTTTTTGCATTTTTTATCTTGTTAGATGCATCAATGGACTTTAAAAAACGAGCTCACCATTTGAAAATGCCAAAAAATTGATTGAGGGTGTGGTTCTTTTCATCTGTCCATCCATAGAAAGAATGGTGCATCCAAACTTACACCACAATCTCTTCTGATCTTTTACAATCACCTTTGCATCTTCAACTGTATTCTGGAGCAACTTCCCACTTGAGTCTCTTGGAGAGGATACCTTGTACTCTTTCTCTACAACTGTCAATGTTGTCACAAAATATTCACAGAATGGGTTTCTCACCACGTTGAAGGGAAGGTTGTTGAAGTACAAAAAAATTGCACATGTTTTATCTGCTTTCGCATATGCCTCCGTGCTCCATCCTATACCTTGCAGTGAAGTTTGTGTCTCAGGGGTGTTTCTAGGCACATAAAAAGTGTATTTAGTTTGAATTCGATGAAGATATGCCATAGCGCTTGTGTGGCTTACAAGTAGAGCCCACAATTTTTGTCATAGTTGCCTATTCTTCCTCTATGATGTAGAAGCAATTGGCGTTATTATGGTTATTTGCATCCTTGCCCTCTTTAATCTCTTTTCCTCCAACGATGTAAATTTTACTATCATCTCTTGTTTTGCCTCTTCCATGACACTAGGACAAAGCGTGACATCACGACAAGGAATGCATGAAAGGTGGTATTTGAAGCGATTGATACCTCTTGACATTATTGTGCAAAATGAACACATTGAAACTGTTTGGGATGATCCAACCTGCATGACACTTCCAAACAACATTGCGAGAATTAGGGAGAGCCGTTTGCCCACCACTGACTGAATATAACCCGGATGCATTGGCGGATGCCATTGTTTGTCAACAATAAACTTGCAAATATGTTCAAAGCAACATTAAAAAAATAAAAAATAAAAACGTTTAACACATTAAAATACAACATTTAAACAAATATTTTTACATCGTAAATTTGTAAATTTAATTTTAAAGATTTTGATGTAACCCTAGGACAAAATATTGAAAACATTGAGAATGATTCTCTAAAATAAATAAATTATAATGATAAACAAAATCTATAATATTTAAAAAACAACATTTTTAATTAAAAAAATTATAAAAAATTATGCGTAAATTGTAAATAGTATTCTATGGAATTGAATGGAATGCATGAAATTTGAATGTTAAAATATTTTATCAAACATGTTTATAATTAAATTACAATTCATTTACATGCTTGGTAATTAAAAACCAAAACAAAACAAATGCATTAACTTGGAAATTGTTATGCCGAATTCTTCTTCTAATTCACTAGTGAATGCTCCAAATCTTGTGTGAATGCAATGAGGGGGTGTGTTTCAATTTATAAGACAATCTTAGCATTTTGTTAGTGTTTGCATCCATTTGCAGGCCTAGACGCGTGTTGGACGCGTTTGGACACGCATCCAACACGCATACTCATTAGGTTTGTCGTGAGGTTAAAAACCAACGGTTTTAAATTTTTGGCGAGTTTGAGTGGCGGTTAACTGTCTGAGCATTTTCCTGGTGAGTAACCGAGTACCCGACGATTACTAGCTGGTTATGTAATCTATATATTGACTTACACACTGGGATTTCAACACCTTGCCCAACTTGGTATTGGAAACTTGGCTTGGGCATTCCGAGTTGGAAACCTGACCTATGCGACTTGGGTTGGTGGTCCTAGTTGGCCTTATTGAGTTGAGCCAGTGTAAGAGTCATGGAGTCAAATCAAGTACGCCAAAGATTGGGCACTTAGCCATAGAGCACAAAGGTGATCTTGGTGACTTGGGCATTCAGTAAGAGATTGTTCAAGGGGCTTTGGAGGCGGACTAACCATCTTGGGGTCCAGCCTTGCAATGATGCATTGAAAGCAAGCACAATTTCCCTTTGCAAAAAGGGGAAATCCATCTTTGAACAAGAATGCTCAAGGCATAAAATCCAAGACTTCATGACATTGGTAGTAAGTGAGCGAAGTGCAAAGAAAAGGTTTTGATACCATATTAGGATAAAGTACACAATAGATGATGAGAAAGCACAAAGATAAAATAACATAGGCAAGCAGGATACTCAAATTTAGGTGGATACCAAGAGAATCCAAATAAATAAAAAAATTAAAAAAAAGATCATATGAATGTTCACGAGTGATTGTAGTAGGTCAGTGAGACTTGGAAGTACAATAAGTTATAGTAGTAATGTAAAAAACCTAGTCATAAGATCATAGTTGCCATGAGGTGGGTACGGGTACCAGTACGCCATTTTTTAGAAAAATAAGAGACGGGTATAGGGAGACACACACACAAAATTTAGAGAAATATATACTATGCAATGGTGATGGCATTTAAAAAAAATTAAAATACATAAAAGACAATTTTTTAAAGTGAGGAAAATTAAATGTCAACAAAATACGAGTAAGTATATTCATATTGATATTTGATATTTGATCATATTAAGGGTTAAAATTACATTGTAACACATTGAAATGCTGATAAATAGGCATGCAAAAAACAAAAACCTCAAATGTGAACTTGAATTATATATTATCTAATACAATAGGGTCAACTGCCACATCAATTACGTCCTCTAGGTCCTTCGCCAATATGCTCTGTAGATACGCATCACTTTCAAGTTGTGGCTGCTCTACATGCAATATAATAGGGGCAAATTATTAAGGCCATTTGCCTCAAGCACATCATCCTCCAAAGATATGTTTACTGCTCTATCAAGTGGAATTTGGTCCCACTTCTTTGAAGGACCTTCCTTATACCCAAGGTCTACAAGAGAAAGAAGACGAAGCGTGTTATGAATGTACACCAGGTTCTCTGCTTTCTTTGACCCTAGTTGTTTCCTCTTTAAGTAATGAATGAAACCATTTGCTCTCACAAGATGATGAACTAGCTACTTGTGAGAGTAATCATATTGCAAATGATTGCAATTCAAAGGCTTCATTGCTATGTTTCCACCACCACTCTATTGGGTCATTTGCATGCATATCATAGAGAGTCCCCACTTAGAAAATTGCTTGCGGCCACGTGAAAACATGTTTCACTGAGTCTTAATAGAAGAAGTTTCTTTTCCTCAATCATAAACCTTTCTCATTGCATCCCAAAATTCTTTCACTAGTTCTCTGTCCTCACAAGGAGCCCTTTTCTTGGTGACTTTTGTATCATACCACTTTGGATTCAAAGCCTAAGTAGTGCAATGTACAAATGTGTTAATCTTGTTTTATCTTCCATGTACCTTTTCCTTAATCAAAGGATATAGAGAAGGATCCCTTAAATCTGTGATTTTTCTTTTCTTTTTCACACAGAATCAATTTCTTTGTAAACCTCTCAAAAACATGGCTCGTCTAAATTAATGAAATGGATAACCTCACAAATGGGTTGAATGAAGTCAACAACAAATTTCATATTAGCGTAAAAATGGTCGTCAATTACCATCTATCTCATCTCAACTGTAGTCTTTGATGCAGATTGTCTCCAAGTTGCCTATGCATCACTAACTACAGTGGAACATAAGGCCCCTTTGAAAGCATAAAGATGGTCAAGAAGTATGAAGAAAGAAATAAACTGTGTATCTGCAAGTTTGATAAGTTACACCTTGGCAAATCTTCAATAAATACCCTGTGCGGAGTGATGATTACATATTAACATTTGTATTTTCTTGCCTTTTTCAATAAGCTTAGAAATTTACTGAAACCTACCAATGTCTTTGAGCACATTATTCAATGCATGCATGCAACATATCCAAAATAAATGTTTGTATTTTTTTTGCACCAACAAACTAGTTGCTTTACAAACTGGGCAGTGTTTGTAACAACTTAGACAAGATGTGATGGCCCCACTTCCTCAAATGCATCACATAGTTGGTTTTGAAGGAACTTTGCATTTTTCTTGTCTCGAACACTTGATTGACTTCAAAAAAATAAGGGCCTCTGGGGCAAATTACCGTAATGTTTAGAAGATGATGGTTTCTAGTATCACTCCAACTGTCCATCACAATGTTGCATCTTTATATAGGCCACACTCTTTTGATTGGCGTAGTTTGTTGTGCTATCCTTGTTTTCTCTTTATCAATAAGAGTCGTGCGAAGATTCTCATATCCACATATCCAGGGGGTTTATACCCCACTATCCCATTGCTAATCTCACAAACTTTCTCCTCATAATATGGTGAGCGAGCAACATTTAATGATATTCCATTCACATAGAAGAAGCATGCAATCATTGCATCTTGACCATGCACATAGAACATGCTTCCAATGGGGTTCGAATTGCCATTGTGTGGTATCTTACAAGAAGACCCCACATCCTCTGCGGCATGCCCAAAAGACACATTTAACTTTGATTCTGTGCTCATGGTTGCTATGATAGGATGACTCCGAGTTCGATCTATGTTTGAAACGTGAGAGCGTAAAGGAGTCACTTTGCCTTAATCCCTTTCTTGTTCCCCCATCGCTTCATACCGTGCTTCCTCATTCATGCAAGGTTCAATCTCTTTTTCCAGTGTTCAAGAAAAAATGAGCCTTCACTCTCGTGTAAGTGCCCTGAAAGGGCTTCCCACAAAGTTTACAGGGGATCACAATACTTCTAGAGCGGATACAATGCTTCTTTTGTTCCTATTTATAATTTAAAATTTATTAGAAAAATAAAAAAATGATGTTAAAATTTAAAAACCTAAACTATAATTAAATATTAATTTTTAATTTAAAATTAAATAAAAATAAAATAAAATAAAAAAAACTAAAATTAAAAATAAAATAAAATAAAAAGTAAAACTAAAGTTAAATATTTTATATTACACAAGATAAAAAACATAAAATAATAAATATTAAAAATTAAAAACTAAACTATTAAAAAATTGAAAGAAAAATAAAAAACACAAAATGATAATTAACAAACCTAAACGTAATTGTTAATAAACAATAATAATAAATCCAATTTTAAGTTTTTAAATTAATGGGGAGGGCAATGCCCTACACCCTTGATGTGCCATCACGACACTTCATGGGTGCAGGGCATTGCCCTATCTCTCCATAAACTGCTCTATTTGAACCTGCGTAGACTACAATCAAATGGCTGAAATATTTAATAAATATACTGTCCTGCTCAGACTTGATTCATGCCTTTTTTTCGGTGTCTTTGACTGCTATTCCCAACCAAAACCAGCTAATTCCAGCGACAGCAATGGTGAATGGTTATCTAGCGACAGCAATTGGTTTCCTTTGAATCCGACTGTAAACTCTTCAAATCTGACTGCAAACACGTCAAATCTGATTGCTTGTGGTAAATGTGGTGCATTATGTTTTTAATAATAAAATTCACTTGTTTATGGTTTAAAAAACATGTTTAGGGTAAGGGGTTATTTGTAACAGTGCAATGCTGAGAGATGTTGAAAATATCTGACATACGTCATAAGGTACGGGAGACGTCTCCGTACCTATCTCCCATACCAAAGATGCATCTCAGGGGGTGGAGGACGTGTCTCCTTGCAACTATGCATAGAATCCAAGTATGAATATGAATGACCATGTGATGGGAGGACCCCTAAAGGAAACAAAGATCAAATATGGATCAAAGTTGTTGAACATGGGCTGTCATGCATTTGTATTAGAGCTTAGCATAGTGGAAGATCCAACTACATCATAATCCACCATCATGAAAGGGTAAATACAAGATTGAATAATGTCTGTAGGGAAATGCCTAGGGCCAAGGGGTCCATGTTGGACAATCCTAGAAAGAAGGATTCAAGGTACTCCCCCAAACCTCCCCCTAACATTTAACACTAATGATCCTTTAGAGGTAGAGCGAAAACTGGTAATATGCTGTTATTCAGGTGGCTTGGGCTGTTGGCAATGGGAACTAGATGGCCCTTGATGCCAAATGGATGTAAATCTATGACACCTAATAGGAGAGTGTGATGGTTGGGAAATTCTACTAGCAACATGTCAAGATGAATTCCATTTCACGAGTTTGCCCCTCTTGTGTAAACAACAAACAATATCCTAGGGGTGCTTAATGAATCCAACATATGAGATAGGTAGAAAGAAAGAGGTATTTAGCCTGGTAGCCCTAGGGTCCCTTGTAAAGCCTTTGGCTTGAGAGTGATAGCCTCTTTAAGGAAAAGAGCCAAGCACCTCTGATTGGGACAACTAAAGAAGTGGATTAAGAACCTCTTATGTTATATACAAACAATGATACATCCCTTGAATCAACTGCTCCTAATTTTCCATCTCTTGGAGAGAGTAAAGATGACAAATTCTATTGCCTCAGTAGAATATGGTGGTCTATCTTATCTCATAACTGGTGGGAATGTATCCTTGGTTGGGAAAGGGGAACTCTCAAGCCATGCGAGTGATGATATGTGAAATAGTTGGATTGGATGAAGAAGGCGAGGGCTCATCCAATGTGTATACTAAATGGAGGAAGCTAGTCAATAGTGTTTGGTGTATTTTTTATGCACCATAGTTTTTTCTAATAGTTTAATTACAAAATAAATTAGAATTAGGGTATTTTAGATATTCTATACATTAAATTAGGATTAGTTATTTATCAGAGACCTGAGTTAGTTGTTGTCACAACTCACTGTCATCTAGTTTGATTAGCTGTTATACTAGAATTGATTGTTAGTAGACTGAGTTTGCAAGCTTAATTTGGAGTCTCTCTGCTACCTCAACTATTTTCTTACCTAGTGCAAATTTCTATTTATGTGCGCCTAGATTTCACAATTCTATAGGTAGGAAAGATGCAAAAAAGATGTAGGGAATATATAAAAAGTCAGTTTAGCCTTGTAATTCTGTGATTTTATTTAATAAAATATTTTCCTTTATTTTGCAGTTTGAATGTGTCTATGAGTTGGTTCAAGGTATATTTTTTATGATCTTGTGTGTTATGTAGAGTACTGATTCGTTGGTGTGTTGCATCTTTGTTTTTTCAGTTTTTTTAATGGTTGTTTCAGCCCATCCTTCTTGACAGCTTCAATGATGGATTTAGCCCATCCTTATTGATAGCTTCAATGATGGATTTAGCCCATCCTTATTGATAGCTTCAATGATGGATTTAGCCCATCCTTTTCGGCATCTTTGACCGTATTGACAAAAAATCAACATTGCATTTAATATGAATGACTATAATACAATGTGGCCTTTCATGGTCCTTCATTTCCCAAATCAGAGGGGAAGGGAAGTATTTTATAAGAAAGGCTTGACCTATTAAATACAATTGGTTGGCCTTCAATCCATCAATTCAAGTGGTTGGGTAAAACCCATGAGGTTAACATACCCATGCGGAATATGATTTGGAGGTGGGTAGCCAAGTTATTCTATGTGCAAGATGACTACATATGTGAAATTATATTATTATGTTCTAAAATAGAAAATATGCTTACCTACTTACTACCCAAGTAAGCTTAATATTATAGTGTAATCATTGATTACACCAACATTGCCCTTAAGTGCAACCTAGGGAGTGTGTGAAAAAATGAGGCTAAACCTTTGTGATGGATCTCGAATTATCAAGGCCATGCTAGGTACCCATGTACAATATGCATAAAACCATAGATTACATACTCGTCAGTTAATTGCAGGTCACTTGATTAATTGCGGAAAAGTATTCGTCGGGTACTCGCGATTAATTGTGAATATGCCAGTGCTTGCCAGGAGGCGTATACATTTCCAGTATGCATCCAGACGCGTCCAAGCCTGCCAAATGCGTCATGGATGCTGCAAAAATGCTCAAAAAACATTGTTGTTTGTCTTATAAATTCATTCAAGCCCACTCATTGGATTCACACAACATTTGGAGCATTCAGAGCGAATTGGAAGGAGAAAAATCAGCAAACACATTTCTTAGTCTCCCTTAGTTTTCCATAGAGCATGGAAGAGAAAATTATAGATTCTTGTAATTTGTACTTGTAGATTCTTGTATAAGTATCACTGTATCAGTTTGTTGCTGACAACTTGACAGTGTCATAGTTGTATACACATGATTATGTGATTTTGTACTTTATTTGTATTCAAATCTAATAGAAAACACTTTCTCAATATTTTACAGAATCATTTGATACATTTTGCAACTGTAATTTCTATAAATTTATGCTTTTTTGATAAATTTGAGCATTTTTTAATTTGTTAGTTATTCATAGTTAATCGACAACACTTGATGATTAATCATTAGCTAATTTTTTTTTCTTCTTGGCAAGTACTCACCAGTTATGGTTATGTAAATATGCATGAAATTGCTTGAAAATAGTGAGATACACAAGGGCCTCACCAAGAAGTAGGACATCATGCCCCCCCTTAATGATGAATTGGATAAAGTGGATGATTTTTTTTGAAAAGGATTGCAGAAAGTTGTCAAGGATGGCATAGAAATAGGAGATACTCTGCGAGGATCTTGTTGTCAGTGTTGGGAAATCTGTCGCATTGATCCCAAAAGAACACTAAGGTAGATGAATAAGATGTTGGGGCCACCTAAAATTGCTCCACACTCAATTGGAGACGGTCAATATGTCGAAGAAGCCATCATGAAGGTGTGATTTGCTCCAAGAAGAGAGCATTGCTAGGTAGTATGATCATTGCAAAAGTGGAGTGGGAAAATAATACATGAACGTCGTCGATACAAACCACGCAAGGAACATTGTCGACATTGCCACAATTGATCTGAAATCTATCCGAGTTGAACGTGAATGGTAGAAGACACTTGCATATGATTAGGTGCCATTTGTACAATCGATGCATGCAATGAAGCGTCAAAGAAATCCTTTAATGAAGACTCATGACTCTCATGCCTGAATAAATCTAAAGGGATCACAAAATAACTCACAAGACTCATGCCAAAATGAGTTTGAAGGATGCTCTGAAGAACTCACAAGACGCTCACGTCTATAGGAGTCTAAAGCAGGGTTAGGGGCCTCATGCTTGAATGTGTCTAAATCAAGATTAGGTCTCGCGTGTCTGAGTATGTTTGAATACAGAAAAAATGAAGAGCTCAAATGGTTGGGTGCAATGGGGTCATGTCGCTTGATATCCTCTTGAAGAGTGGAGTGAACAAATACAGGGTTTGAGCTCATATGAAATGGTCCTTGAAATGAAGCACATGCTTGATAGTCAATGCCATGGCGAGCAATCTATTGAACAGTCTAAATGGGCAAGACAATGCCCTATAAGTGCTTACCAATGCCTCTACCTGAATATCCCATGGTGTAGAGTAACTTGGAACCAATAGCTGTAGTGTGTTTTTCAAATGCACATAATAGACTTACCATGTTATTAGGAGTGTGCGCCACAAAATTGTTAATCACAGATGCATTAGGATTTGGATATGACTCATTGTCAGGTGGATCGCAATCTAAGAGTGCATCAAGAGGAAGTGAGCCAGAGTTTGAAATGATAGATGGTGGACTAGGTGCAATAGAATTGGAGTCCACAGTGTCAGTTTGTTGTTGTAACAGTGCGGTAGTGTCCTACAAAGTGTGTATGAGTGAATATTTGTCTTCAAGTTATGAGAGGAGCACGCTTGTTGCTTTTAGGGCCCTATATTCCTCTACAAACTTTACATTATTTTCTTGAAGTGAGGAAACTTTAGATAAGAGCATGTTGCTCTTGGCTTGTAAGCTATTATTTGCATGCAGTAGGGTGATTACATCAAGGCATGACGATGGCAAGCAAAAGAAGGACAAGGTGCTTAGAAGGGCCTTGGAGGAGGTCTCCAAATAAAAAAAACAAGGTGTGGAGAAGGGACCTTTGAAAGGAGTTTCCAAGTAAGAAAACAAGGCATGAAGAAGGGGCCTTGGAAAAAGGCACACACTGCAAGAGTGCCAAAGAAACAAGCAAGATGTGAAGAAGGGGCCTTGTAAGGAGGCATAAACCACGACTGCCAAAGACAATATTTCGAACAATAAGACAAGGGCACAAACAACTAGTGCACCAAGGAGGTCCCTAAAAAAAGAACAAGGCACAAAGGACAAAAGTGCCAAAGTAATGAGATCCCCCAAAAAAGATGCGACACTTTATTTCAGTGCGAGTACAAAATATTGCCCCCCCAATTTGTTATAACGATGCAGTTTACAAAAATGTCAATGTACTTACAATTTCATATGAAAATAGGAAACAAAAAAGTATAGTTTACGTACAATGTGATTGAAATTGTTGGCAAATCTAGATTTGTGGTAGACAAGCATGCACTTTTAAAAAAATCTGAAAAGGTGCCCCGAGTGTGGAGAAAAGTGCTTCCAAAGTTTGGTGCAAGTGCGGGCCTAGAATGCTTGACATCAGAAAAACCCGATTCCATATTGTATGGGGTGTCGGGAATGGAAAATATTGATTTTGCGTGTAAAAAGCTTGCATTAAAAAAAACATTGGTATTCGATGAATGGATTGCGAGATTTGCGCTGTCTAAGTTTTGTGCATGTAGGGTTATTAACTTATTGGTGTGTGACAGAAAAAAGGTGTTTTTGTGGGTACATGACAACTTACCACATGTAATGTCACTTCCAAGGGATATTAGTTAAACAAAAATTTATTCAACCACTCCAATAATAAAATATTAATTTTTAGAATTTTTCCTCAAACCCTAGCAATCTGAAAATAATAAATATTGCTGCAAATGATTTGAAATTAGCTCCAAAAATAATATTCCAGTTCTCCAAAAATTAGTAGAAATTATATTAAAATTATAGGCCAAATAACTAGCTAAAACCCTGATTTTTGGACTAATAAATAGTTGGAAAATTAAGATAAAATCGCAGAAAAATACGTGTCTGATCTGATCCACACCCTCCAAAGGCCTTAAGATGACTCCAAAGTGGGTCACCCAACCCCCAAACTCAATCGCTGCCCTTTGGTGAAGTATGCAACCCTCCAAAACACATTCGCTGCCCTAGGACAGCCCCTGTATGCAAGCATCCAACTCGCCTACTGGTTCGCTCCTGCAAATGATCTTTGGTGTTGAAATCACCCTTGTCTTGTCAATTTTCTGCTCAATACAACTCCGTGATGAGTTGCTATAGGTCTGATTCCAAGGGTTTCAGTCCTCCAAGTGCAAGCCCTTGTTTTTGGTGGTTGGACTCCAGGAAAATAGTTATCAAAATTAGTTATGAATCAATCAATTGACCCTTTCTTTGCTTTACGTAGTACTCCCAAATGTAGCGCTCAAAATTGGGGAGGGTAACTTTAAAGATCTTAATAGGTTCTTCCTTATGATCTTTTCCTTTTTTCTTTATTTTTATAAAATCACTTAAGTCATCCAAAACCCTTCAAGGTCCCATTTTTAAGTGAATTTGAAAATATAAAGTACTTTTAAAAAAGTACTTTTACACATTCACTTAAAAACATTTCAATCCTTACTTTCTTTTATATTTGTCTCTTAGCCCTCGGGAAGGGTTTTAAGGTTAAGGGTCTTCCCTCATGTCCCCATCAAAAGAGGGACATGACAATCCTCCCTGTCCAAAATTGCTTGTCCTCAAACAATAGAAGCAACCAAAAAGCTATCTCCATGGTTGGCCTTGTGCCAAATTCGAACCTAGGCCCTTTCCAAAGAAGAGGCCCCTCTTGGTGATGTTTGCTACAGCGGCATATGAAGCTCTTGTGTGACTTAAGCACACTGAAAATGCAAAACCAACAGTGCCTCCTGTTGCCACTTCTCCTTCTTGACCCCATATATTCAAAAGATGCTTCTAAGATGTGAGAAGCAAGAGAATCCTGGGATTTGTCATCATATGGGTGGCTGGAAATTGGTTTCCAGCTAGGTAGTCTTCGTTTGTGAGGGCTTTGATTGCCCTTGTGTCCTTATCTACACATGAAACAAACATGTTTGTCAAAACAATTCTTTTTTCTTCCTCGAGGGTTTTTGACCAAGATTGGCTTGTGAAACATGGCTGCCAATTTCTGAATGTCACCAAGTATGCAGCCCTTATCAACCTTCTTAACCTTACATTCACTAATTTTTCTCTTTTCCATCTTGCTGCCCCAAGTGTACCCTACTGTATGCAACTCATAACAACTGCAAAAACTCTTCAAATTCCTCCCATGATGCACCCCACAAATTGAAAATTTATGCACAGGAATGTTAAATCCATTTTCACCCCACCATTTTACTTGTACCTTAGCATTGGAGTGAACCAACTCCTTTGTCACACAACTACCTTGTTTCCTTATAACCTTGCAATTCTTGGTTAGAGTGAAACCATTCAACTTCTTAGTGCTTATGCCACATTCAAGAGACATTATGATAAAAAAAAAAAGAAATCAGATTTGCAAGATATCAAATGGCAATTGATAGGACCGAAACACCCCAAAGCTCTGACACAACTTGTCAGATTTAAGAGAACACATGATTACCATTGTATAAGCAATTAAACATGCGGAATAACCAGAAGAACAAATAACTATCAATGAGAAAACACACAGAATATGAGAGGCAATATACAATTATATTCAACTCATTACAAAGGAATCTACAAGAGGTGGGACTCTTTCTTCCACTCCATGGGCTTACAGTAAACTTCCCTCCAGAGTAATCTTCTCTCATAGGTCACAACACACAGCTAACACAAGCTGTTGTTCACCTCATTGCACATCTGTACAATCGAGTACACAACCGTACTCCAAGTAGATCTCTCCATGATCCTGCTGATGTATTGCTGTCACCTTGGACCCTGGCCAACCGCCGATCTCTGTCTGACCCTCGCATACACACATCCCTGCATATCAAACCTGATCTTACTTAAACATACATGGGGAATCCTACTTGATTCCACCATGGGAAGAACTCTCCAAGCTTCACATAGCTCTTCTCCAAATTCTCCGCTTAACAATACAGCCCATGAGTCTATTATATAGATCTCATGCATACACAAATTAGACTTGCCGCTCAAGGCTTCGAACAAGCCCTTAACATGCAAACTTCGCGTTCACTTAACTGACTGTTCGTCAACAGCAGTTTAGACCGCCACAGGCGACCGACGTCGGTCCCTGCCTTCCTGGAGGTGACCGACGCCGGC
The DNA here is from genome assembly GCA_037957365.1 of Torreya grandis. Classification (NCBI taxonomy): domain Eukaryota; kingdom Viridiplantae; phylum Streptophyta; class Pinopsida; order Cupressales; family Taxaceae; genus Torreya; species Torreya grandis. Next base: position 2,940,192 of record JARHVA010001673.1, read on the forward strand.
TGATCTTCTGCCGATGCCGGTTTCCCTTCTGCGTCCCCTGACCGTCGTCGGTGTGGCCTGCCGACGCCGGCGACTGCATACGCAAGAAACCCCCTTGTTTGCCTTAAGGTGTAGCTTTTAGCTCCACACCCTAACATGCCCTTCATATGTACCTTTAGGGTTTTGGAAACAGAAATTGGTTTCCTCATGTGTGGATGTTGCTTGCCTCGACAAAGTGGAGTAGTACTTGGTCCCTTGTCTTTCAAGAAAAACTTAACTTGTTTTGCAAAACCGGATCTTGTAGTGGGTTGTTTATTGCCCCTTTCAACCTTTTTCCAAACATACATACCTAGTTGAAGTGGATCATTCGTTCCCTCCATGTCCTTACCAAGTGCCCCTTTGATTTCAGATTTTTGAGCATGTTCTCCCAATGCGATTGACACTTTATGCAACATGTTTTCAAATTGTATGATAGGCTGGAATGGCCCAAGATATTCAAAATTTTCTGAATGTGTTCGAAAATCCTTTCCCAATTCATTTTCAGATTCCTTGTTTTTTCCCAAACATGGATTTTTAAGATTCCCAAACATCCAAATCAAGCACAATTTCCCAACATTGGTAAGGAAAGGGGTAGTTGAATGAATCATTCCATACCTTCGAAACCCAATATCATTATTTTTTCCCAACAATCCTCTCACATTACCATGCATTAGGCTACATACTATGGAGTGCTTAAAAAACCAGCTGATGCAAATATAATTTTGGAAACTTTTTTCATACCTTAGAGGCTGCCTTAGATTCCTCATATTGTATTTTTCACATTGGGAACTCTTTCCTATCATTGCTTCACTCCATGTGTCATCAATGAAATCTTTTTCTTTCATGATAGTTGGCTGTTCCAACTCAGAAAATCTTGTTTGCCTAGCTGCCCCAATCTGAATTTATTCATTTAGCATGCTTTCCATTCTTTTGGACATTGCCCCCTTGGGTGCCCTATCTTTCAACCCATGCAAAACCACTTCCTTCCCATTGGCATCAAATTTGAGCTCCATTGGTAGTTTTGGGTGTACTCCCCAAGAGAGTGCAACCATTGTATACCAAGCACAAAGTTAGTCTCTCCAATACCAACCACATAAAAGTCATCTTCAATGAGGTGTGTTCCCATCATTATGTTTAGCTTGGGAATTTTTGTGGTACAAGGGATGGTGAAGCCATCCGCCACAGTTACACGGAAACCATTGAATTCAATAGATTGCAAACCATAGATTGAATTCAATAGTAATTAGGGGTACCAGATAGGGAAGCAAAGGTGCCTTCCAAGTCTTCTCCTTCAAAAACTTCCAAGTGCTCCTCTTCATAGGTGGCTGCCCCATCTTCAACATCCTCATCTTCTCCATCCAAATGCATTTCAATGTAGTGCACTTGACCTTTTCCACGGCAATGATGACCCGGTGACCAAGGGTCTTTGTAATCAAAACACAATTTCTTCCTTCTTAATTCATTTCTTGTTTCAAAACTCCCTCTTGGCAGCTCTCTTTGCTGCCCCAAACCCTGCTGATTGGCCTATCAAACTGCCCTATACCATGCTGATCATGCTTGTCCAATTGCCCCAAAGCAGTTGATCTAGGTGGCCCAAAATTGCTACCCCTTGGCTGCCCCCAATTATTGTTTTTTGGCTGTCCATAGGGCTTAAAAACATTAGTTTTATGAAAATTGAAGGGCAGAATTTTACCTTGTGGTGTTGAGGATTCAAGATCAAGAGCCTTTTGAATGGCTCCTTGGAGAGTGGAAGCATCAAAAGCTTTGACTAACCCTCTAATTGAATCCGTCAAACCTTTCATGAAAAGAACTACTGACCTCCTTTCCAAAACATCCGTCACCATAACCGAAAGCCTTTGAAATTCAATTACATACCCTTCCATTGTGTCTTTTTGTTTTAGTTGAGCCAATTCTCTATAATGCAATTCCGGATCAGCTCTATCAAATCGCTCAATAATCGTTTTACCGAATTCCTCATAAGATGAAATGAGTTGGTGACCTTGATTAACCAAACCATAATACACCATTCATGGGCAGCCCCTTCCAAGTGCAAGGTAACAAGCTGAATGCATTTTTTTCCAACATAGGTCTTAGTGAAAAATAAGTATCTACTTTTTGAATCCAAGCCCTAGCTGAACTTCTAGGAGAACCATCAAAATTTGAAAGTGCAAGCTTACCCAAAGCATAGTGGAGTCCTCCTTGGCTGCTCATTGTGCTTGTGGCCAGCCCTAGTGCCTCCTCTTTAACCATGCTTCCAAGAAGTGAAAGCCGAAAAATCCATTTTCTCCCTAAAAGGGGCTGGATATGTCATGTATTCATCATAACATTTCAACAAGATGTCCCTTAATGAGGGTTGTGCTTCCCCCTCGAGAATGGCCACCTCATCCTACGAAAAAGTAGGCTGATTAGGTCTACATGAAGCTCCTCCCAAACCCTTAGAAGGCTGATCCCAGACATTGTGACTTCCTGAAGCACTACCATCCCCATTGGATGGCTTGTCGCCCTTCAACTCCATTGTTTGCATAAATTCTACCATCATGGCCGTCATTTGTTCTTGGGCTTGTGTATACCTGTCAAGCCTTTGTTCTTCTCTATTTTCTACCTCTTCCCTTGATTGATCTTGGTGAGATATGTCTCCCATGTGTGGAGACTCCCCAACTTTCTTCTTACTCCTCAAGTAGTATCTTACTTCTTCACCTTCTCTTCCCTTGATTGATCTTGGTGAAATATGTCTTCCATGTGTGGAGACTCCCCAACTTTCTTCTTACTCCTCAAGTAATATCTTACTTCTCCTTCACCTTCTTGCATGTATCACTGCAAAACCCACAGCTAGCCAAGATTTGGCTCTAATACCACTGTTATGTCCATTCCAAGGGATATTAGTTAAACAAAAATTTGTTCAACCACTCCAATGATAAAATATTATTTTTCAGAATTTTTCCTCAAACCCTAGCAATCTGAAAAGGACAGAATAATGTTGCAAATGAGTGGAAATCAGCTCCAAAAATAATATTGCAGTTCTCCAAAAATAGCAGAAATTATATGAAAATTATAACCCAAATAACCAGCTAAAAGCCTAATTTTTGGACAAATATATAGCTAGAAAATTATGATAAAATAGCAAAAAAATATGTGTAGCTAATCCACACCCTCCAAAGGTCTTATGATGACCCCAAAGTGGGTCGCCCAACCCCCAAACTCAATCGATGCCCTTTGGTGAAGTATGCAGCCCTCCAAAAGATATTCGCTGCCCTAGGACAGTCCTTGTATGCATGCATCCAGCGCCTCTTTTGGTTCACTCCTCCTGCGAATGATCTTTGGTGTTGAAAACACCCTTGTCTTGTCAATTTTCTGCTTGATACAAATTCTTGATGAGTTGCTCTATGTCTGAATCCAAAGGTTTCCATCCTCTAAGTGCAAGCCCTTGCTTTTGGTGCTTAGACTCCAAGAAAATAGCTATCAAAATTAGTCATGAATCAATCAATTGACCCTTTCTTTGCTTTATGTAGTCCTCCCAAGTGTAGCGCCCAAAATTGGAAAGGTGGGGCAACTTTAAGGATCTTGATAGGTCCTTATGATCTTTTCCTTTTTTCTTTATTTTTATAAAATCATTGAGTCATCCAAAACCCTTAAAGGTCCCCCTTTTAAGTGAATTTGAAAACGTGAAGTACTTTAAAAAAAATACTTTTACATATTCATTTAAAAACATTTCAATCCTTACTTCCCTTTATATTTGTCCCTTAGCCCCCACGAAGGGTTTTAAGGCTAAGGGTCTTCCCTCATGTCATCATCAAAAGAGGGACATGACACCACATCAGACACACCCTCCGGTCTTCAGTGAGGGCCAAAAGATGCCTCGCAAATTTTAATGATGCCCAAGATGGAGCTTGGCACAAAGCAATGCCTAGAGTGCTTGCAAATAACCCCATTTGTGGGCAAGCTCTTAACAAAAATCTCTTTATAAAAATGTACCTCCCGTTCGCTAAAAAAATGGCCCCCCCTAACAAAAACAAGTTTATTAAAATGCCCCCCCCCCCCCCCCCCAAAAAAAAATTTTTTAGTAAAAAGAACTTTAGTTTTGAAAAAGAGAGGCTTGGGGGGATTTGATCGCGTGACCTCTCTAATAGCAGAGTTTTAGCAAAAGGTTTTGTGCCAATCCGCCTATCAAACAATCATGTTGATTTTACAACAAAAATCATTTTTGTTATAAAAAATATGAAAATATTTTTTTGAAAAAAAGTGGTCAGTTGTGACTGGGAATAGGGTGGTCCATCAGGATGGGTTAGGATTCAAGATGACACGGTGGGGTCAAGGAATGGGAGACAAGCGTAGGTTATTGTGTGGATTTGGGGGTTGAAGCACTTGACAAGGGACATGGCGTCCACATAGGACATGGGAGGGATATGGGGTAGCAATTAGGCGTGGGTTGGGGACAAGGGACGTGTGGATAAGGTTTGGGGATAATAGGGGCAATAGAGGGATGAGGAGTTGTCGGGGAAGTGAGCTGTGTGGAAGAACAACATGCGACAAGATGGAGAGTGGAGTGGGGGGTGTGGTAGGTGGTGGCCACATGGCGATGGAAGGGTGCTGGCATGAGGGGATAAGAGGAGGTATGTGGTGGATGGAGGAAGTGGTTAGTTAGGTATTTGACCATGTGGGTGGTGGGATAATGGAGGAGGTTGGGTAGGTGGGTGGGGTGGTTGGGGAGATAGGTGGCCAACTCGGGAGATAGGTAGCGTGTGGGTAGTTAGGGTGCATGGGCAGTGCTTGCCGCCCATGGAGAGTGGAGCGGGTGGCGTGGCAGGGGGTAGCCATGTGGCGGTAGAAGGGTGGTGGTGTGGAGGGATAAGGGGAGCTAACCATTGGGTGGTGGGATAATGGAGATTAGGTAGGTGGGTGGGGTGGTTGGGGAGATAGGTACTTTTTATTTTTTTAATATAAAAAAACAATGATAGAAAACTGAAAATCTAAAAAGTTTTTTAAATTTGTTTTTAACATATAAAAAAACTAAAATCCTAAAAAAAGTTAAAAGCTTTTTTTTCTTGACTTTTTATAATGTTTTGAAAAACAAAACAAAAGAAGGTACACCCTTGAATTAGAAAAAAAGACCCCTAAATGTTAAAAAACCAACCCTCGCTTAAAAATGCCTTTTTTACAAATCTAAATAAACTTACAAAACTAACAGAATAACCTCATCCCCTAAAATACTTTTGTAAAATCCATGATTTTTCCAACAAAACCCCTACATATTTTCTTGCAACTTTTTCTGAAAACTCATTAAAAAAATACCATAAAAGTCCCAAATTTTGCATAAATTAGCACTGAAAATACCCTAAAAAGGAAGAGAGTGCAAAACCTCAATACACTTCTCTTCGTAGCAAGGTAAGGGGATGATGATGGAGCATGCGACGTAGATGCTATGATACTATATTAGGCACCTAGATGGTTGTTTTTATTCCTCTTTTTTGTATATGGGTATCTTACCAGGTGCATTGTTGTGTAGAGTACTGCTTCCTTGGTGTGCTGCATATTTGTTTTGGCAGTTTTTTCAGTGGTGGTTTCAGCCCATCCTTCTTGATAGCTTTAGTGATGGTTTTACACCATCCACATGCACCTTTTGTGATGGATTAAACTCATCCTTTTCAGCATCTTCGACAGTTTTGACATAAATTCAGCATTGCATTAAATATGAATGACTATCATACAATGTGGCCTCTCATGGTTCCTTATTGCTTCTCATTGCTCAAATGAGAGTGGAAGAAGGGCAGTCTTTTATAGGAAAGGCCCTCCCTACTACATACTGTTGGTTGGCCGACAATCCATCAATTTAAGTGGTTGGGTAAAAATAAAACCCATGCGGTCAAAAGACCTATGTGGAATATGATGTAGAGGTGGGTGGCCAACTTATCCCATGCGCAAGATGTTTACACATGTGGGATAATATTCTTATTTTCTAAAATAGAAAATATGCTAACCTGCTTACTACCTACGTAAGCTTCATAATATTGTGTAACAATTAATTACACCAACATTGTGGTCTGTTGAATAGTTGAGAACCTTGATAGGGTATTAGAGCCATAACGTGCTGACTCCAATTTTCAGCATCATGTGCATTTTGGAGCTATTTTGACCATACTTTGTGGATCTAGAGCCATCGAAAGAGCTGAGGTTTTCTCTTGTTTGCCTCACATCAGCTTCCTAAAGCTCTGAATCCAAGCATAAGGGTTTTACTGATTTGGTCCCCTAATGGTAACTCAAAAAAGTTCTTTGAATATTTGGTGTACCGTGTCATTTTTTTCTACAGTCTTCTTTGTTTGTATCAAGCAAAATATAAATATATGAAAATATTTACAGTTGTGTAGTGCACGGAAACTCAGTTTATCCTCCTGTGGAGCAGATTCGGAATTAATGCCCAAAACCAAAGTTGTCTGTTTGGCTGATTTGGCCTTCAGATTGCAGTTTTGGGTCGTCTTCGAATACGTGCCAAAATTTGACTTATCTGTTTAACCTGAAATGTTTTCAGCAAATTGATAGAATGCTCCTGATGGTTTTTCTCTTATGTTCAAAGAGTTAATTTGGCTTATAGATTAAACTTTTGGGGCATTTTGCATTTAGGTGTACAACCTTTACAAGGGCATGTATTGGGCATACAAATAAATTTATAGGCCAAATCCTTTTGAAAGCACGTGTTTTTTCACAAAGTTTTCAACTGTAATATTAGAATTTCCTTAGCTTTTAAGTTTTGTAATATTTTCTGTGTTGTAATGGACCCAAGTGCCCCATTCCCAATGATGTTTGTTTCGTGGTACAAAACTGAGAGTGGATACACCCTCTTGGTTGATGAAATGTAATAATTTCCTTCTTCATACTTGATATGATGCTAGACTTGGGCTTTATTGCACACCACTTTTTGATGGTGATCTAGCCCATAGCTATAAATGCTGTCTTGTAAGCATGTTTAATTTGGCATTTAGACACTCATGTGACATTGGTTGTTCTTTAAGGGTTGTTTCACACCAGTTTCTTGGTGGAGCACTTCAAGAGTTTTGATCTTTTTGTACCCCTTTCAACTTCAACAATTTTTGTCACTTATCTTCTGCTACCTTTTGTATGGCTTGCAGTGTCTGCTTCTTTTGGCTAATTTCGTGCACTTGTTTGGCTTTATTACACCAACACATTTCATGGTGGGATTCAGTTGGTTGTGGCATCTTTGCCTTGGACTGGCTTGGACATCAGCCGTGCCATGCCTTTATTCTTTCTGCATCAGCATCAAAGTCTCATACAATTCTTCTTTATTTGGAGTGAAGGAAGTAGTTCTTACGGGGAATGATTTGTAAATCCTCCTTCCTTTCCCTCATTCTCCAAATTAATCTTATGTGTCGCGGGGGGGGGGGGGGGGGAAGGGGGCAGGGAGGGCGATGGGGATGGTGGTGTAGACATTTAATTAGCATTAGTTATTTATTAGAGACATGAGTTTGTTGTCATCACAACTGAGTCTCATCTAGGCTGATTAGTTGCTATCCTAGGATTGATTGTTAGTGGATTGAGAATAGCTCGTGTGTTATAAGCTTAACTTGGAGTCTCTGTATGACACCTCAGCTAGTCTCTCACCTAGTGCATATTTCTATTTAAGTGCACTTAGATTGCACAATTTTTTAAGTAGGAAAGGTGCGAAAAAGATGTAGGAAATACAAGAACGTTTTTGGTTCAGTAATTTTGTGATTTTAGTTAATAAGATAGTTTCCATTATTCTGCAGTATTAAGGTGTTTTGTGAGTTGGTTCAAAGTATCTTTTCTATGATCTTGTGATACATTGAAGGGTTGAAAAATCTGATAAATAGGGATGCTGATAGTCTGAAGAAACAAACTCGTCTCAAAATACCAACTGTGATGTCTTGTGAGACCTACATAGGCAACCTCTCTAAAGAAAAATGAGATGAATATTGATAGCTTTCATGATTTGAGTTGAATCATCCATGGACCCAAGTCTATGAAGATAGAAAATGAGTTGGAAGACGTTCTCAAGACAAAGGGACTGGGCAGCAAAATTGACTTACAACAAAACACTTAATGAAGAATAACCATTGAACCCCTCAATATTTTCCTAGCCAACAGATCCTAGATTGGGGTCCCTGACCTTTGATCCATAAAGACGTGTGGGTCTAAAGAATGCATTGAAGACACATCTTAGAAGGAATATCCTAGAATTGTTTTCGAAGTCATTGGCACACTAATATAGAATGGAATGCACAATCCTTGCAAAGACACAATGAAGAAGCAAGATGCTTCAAATCGAGAGATAGACCTGTAAACTAGACCCTCAAACAATATGGGTTGCCAGGATCTCCACATATTCTCCTCTGTTAATCACTTGGCGATGAATTTTGCAAAGGCAAGCAGGGGCTATTGTGCAAACCACTAGAAGAATGAAAGGGGAGGACCACATCGCTGGCAAAAAGAGCAACAATCAATACGTGGCACAATGCATAACCATCATCATCAAGAGTATGCTGCCAAAGAAAATCTTTAAGCTTATCTATGTAAATCCCAAAGGGAGTTGGTGGAAGTTGGCAGCTGTGCTGGAATCTTATGGTATTCTTGGCAAAGTTAGAGAGTCCATGGAAGTCTACAACTGACCAACAATTGTGTCATAAAACCCCATGACAGTCGTTTTAAGGAGTTTTGATGTACCAATATCACACTGTGAAACAAAAATGCGTGGGAAATTTTTTAACACCTTTCTCTAAAGTCTACAAAGAAGTATAAGACTTTAAAAGACTGACGACAATCCTCTTTACTGATAGCTTGAAGAGTGAATGTGTTTGATAGTTTGGAAGTCCCTACTTGACTCTACTTGACCCCACACTCTAAAATTATCCTGCTTTAAATATTTAAGAAGCCTAATGCCTAACATGGTGGCATAGAACTTGGCAAATTTGTGTTTGATAATGGTAGTCCTCCAATTATTAATTTATTTGTAGCTGAATTGTCACCTGAATCATGACTAAATGGACACACAAGTTGTACTATGTGAATGCTATATTACATAATAATGCAAGTGGTTTCAAGTTACATGCACACACACGTGCACACACACACACACACACACTCTTTTCCACAAAACATACATAAAAATGGATAGTTACAAATGAAATATTCCATAGAGCATGTTTAACACTAGTGGAAGCATGCATAAGTACAATCAGGAAGATTTACAAAATAGATAATAAGAGAAAAACAAAAAATGTCGACAATATGGCCACATGGTGGCTACTTACTCTTATCACCAACAATGTGCCTTTTTATAGTGGGGTAAACAGATTCTTTCCTTCTAAAAATGAAAAATGATGTAAAATTTCTTGAGACTTTCTTTTCACTGGACAAAACCTTTTCAAGATGAAACTATTCTTGTCTTGCAGCTTATTTAAGAATCTGAAGAGTCAGATATGTAATGCTTCTTTTGCTTCAATGGTCACTTGGACTCTATGTTGTGCATTCACTGTTACATAACCGGATGTTTGCATCCCGACCTTGTCAATCCTTGGCAGTTGGTCCTTATAGTGATTAATCCTTGTCAGTCCAGCCTGATTGTGTGCACTACAGCAATGCCTTTTATTTTCTTTTATTATATTGACATAGTCGCTTGTATTTGTTTATTATTTATTATATATTAGGTGCTCAATTGTTTTTGATTTCTACGTAATCCATTTTGTGTGTCACACCCCATACCTTGTCCTTTTAAGCCAGTTTAATATAAGATGAGAAATTATGTATCGAAAGATACTACTGTGTTCTTCTCTAGAGTTTTTTTTGTGGGTACTTCATTGAGATATTTATTTTGCATTTCTGAAATAATGATATGCTTATTCATGCTTGGAGATGTTTTGAGATATGGGCTGATTTGGAGCCCAACAAAATCCGGGGGACAACACACCAAAACAAGGGTTCAATGTGGTATGTGCAGAAATGATCTATATTGCTTCTTATGAACAATAATCAGAGTACCAGGCAAAGAGAATAAATGGACAAACTAAATAACAAAACCTCAAACCGGCATATAAGAACTGTACCAACATTATATTAATTCATAAAATCTGCAAAATCTGTACAGATTCCGAGGGGTAGGATGTATGAATCAACCAAAATTTGGAACCAATACAAAAACTAGGAGACCTCCAAGGAATAGCTATGTTACATATTTATAAGTGTATGAGAAGAAGATGGGGCTGGATAGTTACAAGAAGAACAACTGTTTGTTGTTTGTCATTTGTTCACCCAGGCTTTGTCATTTTCTGGTGGTATCCCGACATGAGTGTCCCAAGCATGGACTGGTACTGTTGGCATTTGACTTTACTACAGAATGAGTTAAGGCGTGCAGTTTCAACTCTGGGTAGCTGAGAACATGACAAAGCTAATGATGCATGGTGCACAATATTTGGTGAAATCACGAGATGGTGCACCATGGTCAAACTCCTAGATCCTACTGGATCATGGTTCGTAATTTTCATAAACGTGGGCATATTCATGGGTTTTCTAGTATGGTGAGGAGCAAGGTTTTCAGATTAAATTGTCAGCAGTTGCTATTAGAAAGAAGGAAAGAAATTATATTAATGTGCACAAATTACCAAAAATAGGTAAGTGGGACTTCAAGAGTACACCTGGTTACATTAGAGAAGTACTAGGGCAAAAGAACCTAAGTTTATGAAATGTAGCTAAACATAATTATAAAAAGAATAATATCCCCTTCTTTCATGTATGTTGCTTACTTGTAAGCTGTGGATAGTTCATATATCAAAAGATTTTGAAATGAAAGTTCTTTTCAGTGGGTGTCATCTAGAATGGAAGTTAGATAATGATATGCAACAAACTCTATCATGGACTGTGGAATACTATCTCGTTAATTAAACTCTATCATGTTCACAAGAATACATAAATGATAAAATTAATAAAAACATGAAATCAATGTAGTCCGGTGACCTACTTTGGTCACCTGTAGATATTGATATACTTCCTTTCTTTACTACATTTTGTTTGATTGTAAGTATTACTCTGCTATGACGTGGCTATGACAGATATATTGTTTCCATTTCCAGGAAGGGAACCGGAAGTGTTAGTGCTTCTGGAGGTACTGGATTGGCTGGAGGCGGTGGGGGAAGGATTGCATTTGATTGTTATAGCAAGCAGGAGAGCTTGAAAATCATGGTGCACGGTCTGCTTTTTCTTCCTACTTTTAAGGAGGAGTTGGTGTTAACTTAGGCATAAAACAGTAGCATTTTATATTCGTATTTTTCCTTGTTGATTATGGTTCATCGTCATTCTTTATGGAACCGTGTTCACTGCTCTTTGTTGAACTGCATTATTATTTTAAAATCCTTTTTGAACAATAAAATTGTTTGTTAATTGTATTTACCACCAAAATAATTCAATTATGTTGCTTTTGTTTTTCGTATCTATACAAGGGACACACAATGCTACATGGATTTTGTGCCCGTCTTACTTATCTATACAATAAGGAACATGCAACTAAATGGATTTTGTGGTCCTTTTGCTTATATATATAATAAGGAACATGTAACTACATGGATCTTGTGCCCCTTCAAATGTGTTTGTGCTGAAAATCTTTTTACTACATCAGTACTGAAAAAAAGCATATTTCATCTCCTCAATTTCCCTTTGCATTTACAGCTGAGTTTTCCAGGGATAAAAATTGGAAAACAAGAATTATTACAAGAATTAAAACAAGAAGAATTTTTGGGTGTTTATTCTCTTATTTACTTCTCCCATACTCAAAATTCAATTCTCTCAACTACCCGATATTACAGCTCTTCATTGTTTATCTCTTTAAATAGTAACCTAAGTCTGCAAGCTAAGCATTCTATTCTCTATTCCGGATGATGGTTCATGGAATGTGACCCGAAATGTTGAGTTAAAAATTCCAACACAATTCTAACCAGAAATATCTTGGCATTAAAACAAGAATTATGCCTGGAGTTGGTCATACCTGCCTGAGGAAGCCAGGTAAAAATATGACAAGCCTGAGTCAGACCAAGAGACGAGATTTGAAATCTGGCTCAGTTTTTATTCAGTTAAGTTTTGGCTGAGATCTGGAGAACTTCAATTTGACTAAGTTGTCTCCTTGGTGACTTTTATGTTGAGTGTCAAAAATGTTTTATTCTTTGGCAATCTCTTGTGCGTTTAATAGGCACCACCCCAGCAATAAATGTTTGTAGCAGCATTTTCTTCACCTTTCCTGATATCTGTTTTCCTTGTCCAGGTGCTCATCTTTTTTTCTCTAAGATCATCCTTCACATTAACTTTGGAAACTTATAACATTAAGAAAGTAGATGAATCGTTTTGCATCGTTAGGCATTTGGTGTCTATTATCTGAATCTTCATTTGTTTGAACATTTTTTTCATTACAGTCCTTTGAAGTGTTTATGATTTATAACTAAATGAATAGCATTGATAAATTTCCAAACCCTTGGGTGCTATAAGATTCTATACCTCAATGAGTCACAGCAAGCAATTGGATGATAAAATTGTATGCTTATTGGTCATTGTCATATGCATATTATTGATACTCCGGGTATCTCTGCAAAACTCGCAGAGTCCAGAGGTGAACAGGGTCCCGCGAGTTTGTAACCATGACTTGGCTGACATGCGATCTAATGTATCAATATTAATATTATAGATAAATATTGATGTAGAGGCATGGTCTATAGCTGCAGCAGAGCTACATACATTACATCTGCATTATAAATAGTTGATCTCAACTGTATTTTATATATTTAAGGCATCTACTTTAGGATAATGATATATATTAATATCATTTTCAAATGTTTAGTCATATATTCATGAGCACTATGAAATCAGACATACTGTATGCCATATAAATGTAAGTACATAATTTGCAAACATCAATTTCTACATATACATGTTGAATTTCATTAACATTTAACACTGAATCAACAACACTTAACATTTTAAAGATTTTTGTTAGTAAATTATTCTTTGTAACATCCATGGTGAAGATTAAAAGATCCATCATGTATTGCGTCCTTCTTTATATGGTCCCAGGTACGATTTGAAGTTTCCCAAGTGATAAAACATCATTGCTCTACCGTGACTAACATATTTGAGAGACGTGAAATCTTGCATTGTGAGTCTTCTCTAATCAATAGACTCACATTTAATCTGACTTATCTGCTGATTTAAACGTCATTATTTACTTTAGCACATATTTCTGAGTACGAGGTGCTGCGCCTGAATGCTTATTAATGAGGGAAGGTTTTGTCCCCATTTGCCCCAAATAATCATGTATCTATATAAATATTAGTTACTTCTCACCTTTTAGCTTCTCTATACCAAAAACAGTCTTGTCTATATTATTAATGTTATTTTATTTCCGAATGCATAAGAATTAATTTTAATAACAAATTAATTTAAATTTTACGATTTTTTTATTTTTAATGCCAAGTTGTTGCCGAGTCCAAATCTGAATCTAAATGTGCTACCAAACCTCTGCCGCATTATCATAGTTGCCATGTTTGTATGATCATGGTTGATATACGGTTCGAACCAAATATCTTGCACTGACTGAATTTTTTCGGCAAAGTTTGAAGCTTTAATTAGTTAATTAATTTATGACTAATTAAAAAAAAAAAAAAGACCTTTTGAAGTATAAATTTATAAACACAAAAACCTAAAAGAGACGCGCGCGCTCGCACTTGCATGCGCGCACACACATTAAAATTAGTAGCTTTTATATCGTTGATAAACGAGAAACCCTATTGATAAAGTTATGGACGAGAAGAAAATAGTAAATATTGCTCCCATCGACGACCATTCGATCTATGCAATCGCTAGTCAGTGGTTCATAGGTTTGTGCCTGGAAAGCCATTACACAGTCTGTAGTTGTGGTTTGAAAACCATCACACAATTTGTATTTCATGCCGTCACGCAGTTGTGGTTTGAGCAGTGGCAACCTAGAGAGTGGAATGGAAGACCATTCAAACAGTGGCTAGAGAGTGCAATGGGAGACCGTTCGAGCGGTGGTGGTTTCAATAATTAATATATTTCATCCCTATAAAGTGACAATGGAGACCAATTGAGCCCTAGGGAGATGCGTGTACACTTTGCAGTGTTCCAAATAGTTTATGATATATATAGCCATCTAGGAAGTTTGTATATTGATATTAAATGTCTTTGAAAGTTTGAAGTAAGTTATAAGTTATTTCTAACAAGTAATATGTACTTGTATAAGTGTATATTTTTTTAATTGTGTTTAGTTTGTTTCATTTTTTATTTAATTCTAAAATTTATATTATTTTATTTCTTAAATTTAAAATTAAGTCTTTGTTCCATTTTAATTTTTTAAATTTATATTTATAAATAGTGAAAACTTAAACTTATAAAATAAACCTTTAAAGTAAATGATAATTTAATTAAGAGAGTATTTCCACAGTACATAATTTCACATAGTTTTATCTAGAAACATTTTATTTAAATTGATAATTTTATTTTTAAGTCAAGTAAATAAATATTAAAATTATTAAAAATGGTAACATTTGTAGGTGTAAAGGTTCCATCAAATTTTAACTCTGAGATTAGAAGTTCAAAAGTGTATGCAAGGTTGAGCAATGGGTAGCGAGGATACATCTAGCAGTGTATATAGCTGTCCATTAGAGATGAAATATATTGTCTAGAGATGATTAAAAAAAAATAAAAATGAGATGCACCTTGTCCAATGGTCATATCATGAGAAGTATAACTAGAATTCGATACCATTACCTTGGAGGATCTCTAGATGTGAAACGTTGTGAGGTAGGCAAATGAAAATTCAAAAGAACTGGAGTATGCAGATTTCATAAATCGAGTGCAAGCTAGATTTTATGTCATATCACGGGAATTATAATTAGAGTTCAGTACCATTACCTTGGAGGATCCCCAGATGTGAAATGTTGTGAGGTTGGCAAATAAAAATTCAAATGAGCCAGAGTATGCAGATTTCATAAATCAAGTGCAAGCTAGATTTGATGCGAGTCCTGCTAGATCATTAGCCTCAGAGACGCCTCATAGACAAAGAAGGCTAAAATCCAACATGCTATCTCGCAAATTGCCTCTTTCAATAGTTCAAGTTGCTCTCCATCACCATTTTCCGAAGGAAGTGGGAGTGGAGTTAAAAAGTCACAAGGTTCATTAAAGTCTATGTGGAGGCCACAATAAAAACATGATGTAGACAAGTTGACAGCGAGATTGTTTTATATAGAGGCCATTCCTTTCAATGTTATCTATTCTTCACATTTCAAAACCTTCTTAGATGTAGCTATTGAATTTGGGAAGGGTTACAAATTGCCTTGTTATGAAAGAGTAAGAACTAGTCTTCTTGAAAATGAGGTGATATCCATATCCACTGAAATAAGTGAAATGAAGAAAAATTGTAAAAGAAGAGGTTGCACAATAGTAAGTAATAGATGGTCTGATTCAAGGCGAGGACCCCTCCTAAATGTTTTGGCTATATCCCCTGAGGGTACAATGTTTATAAAATCAATTGATAGAAGTAATGAGCATAAAATTTCTCTTTTCATTTTCAAATGCATTGAATTAACAATTTTGGAGATAGGAGTAGAGAATGTTGTTTAATTTATCATAGATAATGCAACAAATTGTTTCTCATTTTTTTTAGATACCATGCACAACACATGTTGGATCTTTTGCTTGAAGATCTATCAAAATTGGAATGGGTAAGTAATATTATGATTGAAGGAAAACAAAATTTTAAGTTTATCCTCAATCATTGCTTGACATTGAACTTGTATCGTTCATTTGCAAATTGTAAGCTTGTCTTGCTTGATGAAACAGGGTTTCTCACTATCTTCACTACTTTGAAAAGGGTGATAGAGGAGATGATAACATTGAGAAAAGTGGCCGTTATTGATGAATGGGTAGAGTCTTTAAGTTTTCCAAAAAAATCAATTTTAAATATATTGAAAAAATTATCTTAGGGGATGCATTTTGGGAGGGGCCCAAAAAGATCATAATGGTGTTTGAGCCACTTGTTCGAATTTTGAGAATTGATTGATGGCAATCATTTTTGCGTGGGTTCTGTGTATAAGGGAATGGACAGAGCAAAAAAAGAAATTCAAAAATTACTTGTAGGTGATGTTGAAGAAGTCGAGCGTATTTGAAAAATTGTGGACAAATGATGATTCATGCTACATCATCCTCTATAAGCAACAAAGTGATATTTAGATCCTAAATTAGTAGAGCTAAATCATGATTTAGACGAGGAGATAATGAGGTGTATTTGCAACAATAAACATGTTGGTTCTTGATGAAGATGAAAAGGAAGTAACGAGAAAACAACTTAATTTTTCAAGAACCAACATAAAAAGGAATGGCATCAAAGAAGCAAAGACAAGCAGGATGACGTGGGAACCATCTAAATGGCGGCAGATTTATGGGGCTTCTACTCGAGAGTTGCAGAAACTTGTATGATTTTTCAGCGAGTGTTCTAGTGCTTCTGCATGTGAAAAAAATTGAGGTACACACAATTTAATCCACAGTAATAAGAGGAATCGGTTAGGCGCTCGAAAACTCCTTGATATTGTGCTTGTCTATAGCAATCTATGATTGCTTATACACTCTCTTGCAAATGAAAAATACAACTCTCGCCTTGGAGAACCATGCTTTGGAGATCAAAAAAACATTGATGTTGTTGAGGAGCCTACTAGTATAGGATTAGATGAAAATGTTAGTCATACTTTTGATGTAAATGCAAGTTTTGATGTTGCAGATGTTTAAAATTTTATTTCCATTTTTAGTTAATGTTTGAAACTTTAAGGTTAAACAATGGACAATTCTCATTATTATATTTTATATGTTTGAACATTGAAGTTTGATACTATATGATTTTGCTATGCATTTTTTCTTTGGTATACATATGCCACGTGTATGTTTATTTATTTTTATGTGTAAGTGGTATTTTATTTACAAATCTTTATGATATTTATTTTCTATATGTTTTTTATAGTTATAATTTTTTTTTGAACCAAACCGAACCTTTTGCAGAACCCCTAACTTCTGAACTTTTTACCCCTTCCGAATGGCCCAACTTTTTGAAAATGGTAACTATGCCCATTATACTGGAGATGAGGAATCGCCTAAAAGCAAACAACTCTAAACCAAAATGGCCATTACCCTGACGCAAAATAATGATACAGAGTTTAAGATTTTTGCTGACTATTAGTTGCTTTCTTGTTGCAACAATATACCATAGACCTAGGCTTGCACAAAAGGAACTGGAGTCCATGCTGTAGGCAATGCCAAGAATCCAAAAAAATTTATGACAATCAAAATGACTTCATACTTTTAAGAAAAATATCCGTAATATTGATTGCCCTCAAATTCTTCTGATTTGACACCTAAATGATGCAAGATGGGTAATAGGGGACCAAATTAATGGCAGCCTTTCCCCACAACCTGGACTCAACACACTTTAATGGACACGTCATCAAACACAACACATTCATATTTGAGAGCGAAATCACACTCATTGCATTCATATGACAATACTAGAGAGAAGTTCACACATACTACACTTGTATTGTTATTGAAATACAAACATGAAGATAAACCAATACAATACATTCCCTCAATGGGCTCTAACAATTTTGTTACTCTCCGCTCGCTTATAGTTCCACCGTTTGCTCTTTTCCTCAACTAGAGCTACTCTCTCTCTCTCTCTCTCAATGCTTTGAAGCTAACGTTCTAATTGATTCAAATCTGTTATGCCTTTTTATTGCAGTTTGGAGTGCCTATTCAAGTTCCCCTGATTTTGGAATATGGTCGAGGTGGAAAAATTCATCATTATAGGCAGATACTCTTTTTTATATAACCAATATGGGGAAATTGCTGCTTATAGGAAACTGATGGTTTCAAAACCACAATTAATGTAGATCAGTGGTTTTGCGATTGCCACCTGTTTTTAATCGACATTTTTGTCATCTGCCAAGAAAGGGTCAAATCGTTCCTTGAAATATGATTGGAACTTTCTGCACGTGATGTACCTGGAGTGTTGGAGCTCTGAAAATGTTTCTTGGGACTTTTTTGATCATCTTCTACAAGCGCAACAATGTCAACACCGCCGACAATCAAACACAAGCTGACACACCAAATATATTTTTGGGTGATGAAAAATTGCTCATCAACCTCGGATGCTCTTGCATCATATATCCTGGGTAAGTAAAACGATTCATGACCTCCTCATGAACCTTGAGTGAGCTCCTCTCATGGTTTTCTATAATTGGCCGTCTCGGATGCACTCATCTAAGTTGCATCTTCAACTACTCTATCCTTCCACTTGACCAGATACTATTTGTATTCTTTGCCTCTTATCCTTTTGATGATTCTGGAACCAATCATGATCTCTATATCTTCTCTTTCTCAAGTAATTGATGCCTCCAATCCAAAACTGAAGAATTTGAATCCACATCCTTCTCACTCAGTTGTCTCTCATGGTAAGGGCACAAATCTGCTACATTGAAGATAGGCGAGATATCAATCCCATCTGGTAGCTATATCTCATAGGCATTCATTGTAAATTTCTGTAGAATTTTACGTGTCCCAATATTCTTTCATTTGAGCTTGTTATATCCTTTGGAAACCTTTCTTTTTGCAAATGAGCCAAAACCATGTCATTGACTTGTAATCCTTGTTTGTTCTCTTGAGATCTATACGTTACTTATAATTCATTACACTTTTCTCCAACTTCTCTCACTTCTTGATGTACTTATTGCATATACTTTGACTTCAGTACTTCTATTCAATTCAATTGTATCTCTCAAGTCGGTAACACCTCTAGTACAGCTATACACAATCTGAAGTGGAGCCTTCATTGTACTTCTATTGACTGAGTTGTTGTAAGTAAATTTAGGTTGTGTTAGAATCATATCCCACTATTTAGGCTTGTTCCTTACCAAGCATCTCAACAAATTCTGAGTCTTCGATTCACTACCTCCGTTCACTCATCCATTTGTGATCTGTAATTGTGTGGATATTCTACTACAAATTCATCAAATACGAATCATGTACTTTATCCTAACTCTTGATTGATTAACTTGCTGTTTGCTTATGAATTTGCTTTATAAAGTCATAAAATGTGCATAGTACAGAACTGTAAAGTGCTGAGATTGTAATGGAAATTGAACAATGAAAGTAGAGCAATAAACTACTGCAAGAACATACGAAACATAACTACAAAAGACACGAGATTATCTTTGAGAAACTCAATTTGAGAAAACTCTAGAAGCGTTTGGGATTTGCTTCCTCCTCTTCTCACTATCTTATTTTCCAATTACATGTATACTGCCTTCAAGGCCTTAATGGCCATTATTTTCATTACAACATGTCCAAACAGTCATACCTGCTTTGCAACTTGCTCACTCACACTTTCCTTTAACACTCGAACTCCAGAAAATACATACAATGAAGAAGATCTGCTAGGAAACATTCAGTTACTTACAAACACCCCCTCAATGTACATTTATACAATTCAACATCAAAGAGAGCTTGAATACGAAGCCAAGAAGACTCATAAATTGAAGAGGAATCATTTGCAGCTGTTACTCCCTTTGATCTTTGTATTTAGGTGAAACTGCAGCTTTGTTTAGGGTGAAACAATCGCAGCGGTAATGAAACCAACACTTATGGTTGCAAACCATAGTGAAAGTTATGAAACTGCTTGGGCGTTTACATAATTGCTACATACATGAACAGACAGTTTTTCAACCATGAAAACTGTACCAACTTTCAGAGGCCATATTGTTTGCATATGAACTTGAAATGACATGCCATTTTTTTGAAATTGTGGCAAGTTTTTGAGAGGAACACAAATACGCAATCAAAAAAATACTTTTGATGACTTCTACATACTGTCTTAGCCTCTGCACCAAAACCTATATGTTTTGAGGTCATAAGATGTCACTACTTCTCCTTGAACCCTTTTAACGATTACATAACCAACTGAAAAAGAGCGATAGAAAGTGTATTTCAAGTGTTTTTAAAGTTACATTCTTATGCAATGAGAATAGTGGTTTATAGCTCATATGGCTAACAACTAATGATTCGATTTTTGGATCAATTCGTGGATGAAAAGTTGAACTGAAACTCAACCTTTTGCCCAACATTTTCCACGAAGTTCTTCAAGAATGACTAGCAAACTTGATATCTCTATATGAAACTATACTAGTGGGTAATCCGTACAAACTTACTACTTATTTGAAAATCTAGTTTGCAATGTTTTTGGCATCACTGAAAATCTATCAACAAAAACACAAACATAATATGTTTTTTGTGTCCTTGGCAACTTAAGAATGAAATCTATGCTAATGTCTTCCCACAGTCTTTCCGGTATTGGCAATGGCTTATACAAACTTGCTGTCCTCTAAAATAACAATCCATCTTGCAAAAAGAAATCCAACCATGGGGTTCTATACATACCGGTTGGGCTCTTGCATGCCTCCCAAGCATATCTAAAGTCCTAATCTTCTTCATACAATTATTTTGTTGAGTCAAACCAAACTACCTCTATTCTCATCTCATTCAACAAAAGACATCTTCTATGCAATGCCTTTGCCATTCTATTTGACTTCCCACTTCTATGCTTTAAAATAAATAAATAACTTTGAAGAATTTCGACCCACTTCATTTGATTTTGGTTCAACTTTCTTTCCTTGGCTGTTTATGAACTGTAGTGTTTGATGATATGCGTGCAAAACAAACTCCTTCAGAAGCAAATATTGCCTTTTTTTTTGAGAGCTTGCACCATGTTATAGAACTCTTAATTATAAACTGAATACTTTTGTTTATCATCATTCAACTTTATTAAAATAAGCAATGGGTCTATCCTCTTGAGTCAAAACTGCACCTACCGCTTCCCACTAGCACCACAATCAACTTGGAACACCTTGTTGAAATCTTAAATGCTAACATTGGCTGTATGGTCATCTTTTTCTTCAAAATTTGAAAACTATTCTCAGCTGCAACTGTCCATGTGAATTCTTTTTAATCATCTCTCATTGTTTTGGTACTAGGTGCATATATTCCGCTAAAGTTTCTAATAAAATTCTGGGAAAAATTAGCTAGCCCCATGAAAACTCCTTGCTTTAAACATATTTGTTGGTGATGGCCACTCGACAATGACTTTTACCTTTTCCGGGTGCATCCTTAATCCATCATGTGAGACCAAAAAACCCAAATAAATCAACTCCTCTTTCATAAAACTGCACTTCTTCAAGTTGACCAGCAACTTATCTTCAAGTTTTGAAATACTTGCCTCAAATGCATTGAGTGCTCCTCTTTTGTCTTACTAAAAATCAAGATGTCATCCAAATACACAATAACAAACTTACAATGGCTTCAACATTTCATTCATGAGTCTCATGAAAGTGCTTGGTGCATTTGTTAAACTAAATGACATAATAAGCCATTCGTACAAACCGTCTTTTATATTGAATGCAGTTTTCCACTTATCACCTTTCCGAATTCTGATTTGGTGATACTCACTCTTCAAATCAATCTTTGTGAAGTACCTTGCTCCATTCAAATAATCTATCAAGTCATCCATTCGAGATAATGGAAGCCCATACTTGATTGTAATCTTGTTGATGGTTATAGAATCCATGCACATATGCCATTGCCCACTTTTTTTGGGTGCTAACATTGCTAGAACTAAAATGGGCTCAAACTTTCTCTTATCAAACTCTTCTCTAACAATTCTTGTACTTGTCTCCATAGGTGTCAACCTAGACACTGCTCGGTTTGGCAAACTAGGTCCAGGTATTGTTGACCATTTTTTGCCCAATAGGCCAAAAAATCAGTCCCCCCTTTTTTTCATGCTGTTCTGAGCCAATACTTTTGATTTTGCACGAGTCTTGCAAATTTCTACGGACTCGGCAGGTTTTCTACGGACTCTGTAGGTCCATTTCTACGGACTCTGCAGAGCTTGGATTTCTACGGACTCAACAGTGAAGTTTCTACGGACTCTGCAGGTCCATTTCTACGGACTCTGCAGGTTTTCTACGGACTTCACAGGGACTTCTATGAACTCTGCAGGTGTAGTCTTTCGGCAGATGAAGAACCAGTTTAAAGAGTGCAAGGTTTTACAAAGCTTCTTCAGACTCTTGTCTGAAGAAATTGGTTCAACGACATGATCTTTCAAAGAGTTAGCATCTTTGAACCGTTGAACCATTGAACCGGTTCAACGCTTTGGTTCAATGCTTTGGTTCATCGCTTTGGTTCAACGACAAAGTTCATCGGCTCGGTTCAATTTAGTCGGTTCAACGGCTTTTGGTTCAATCAAAGGGTTCATCGGCTTGGTTCAAAGCTTGGTTCAATAGGCAAAGTTCAAGGCTTGGTCCAATTCAGATGGTCCAATCACTTGGTTCAACGCTCAGTCGGTTCAACGAGCTTAGTTCAACGCTCTGTTCAAAAGCTTGGTTCATGCCTTGGTTCAACAGCCGTTTGAACCATTGAACCAGTTCAATCAAATGGTTCAATGCTTGGTTCAAAGGAGCGGTTCAATGCAAAAGTTCAAGAGAGCCTCCCGAAGGACAAGTGCCCTTGCGGAGGGCACTTGGTCGACAAAAGCACCCTTCGGAAGGGTTGTTCTCAAGAAAGCCTCAAAGGTAGTTCTTTCGGAATTTTGTTTAAGGCAGTCGAAAGGCAAAGGCATAATTCCTTCGGACTTTTTGTCTGAAGGAATTCTTTCGGACAAAAAGTCTGAAGGAATTCGGAAAGGCTGCAAGCAGAAAATCTCGAAGAAAAGACTAAGGCATTGAATGGATTCTTTCGGACTTTTTGTTCGAAGGAATTCCTTCGGACAAAAAGTCCGAAGAAATTCGGAAGAATGCCATGGAAAGAAAAGCCGAGAAAATTACAAAGGAAAGCAAAGCGGCAGAAACATTTCTTGCGGACTTTTTGTCCGCAGGAAAATTGTCCGCGGAAAAAAGTCCATGGGGAAAAGGCCCAAAGGAGCAACCAGCCCGAAGCAAGAAACCCGCCTGAAGGGTATGTGCCCTCGTGGAGGGCTCTCGCCGAAGAAAAGAACTTTTCTCAAGAAGCCGAAGGGTCACTTCCCCGTCGGGAAGGATCGACACAAGAAGTCCGCAGAAAAGGCCGAAGCAATAAAGCCGAATGAGTCCAAGGGGTGACGGGCCTAAGGACGTCAAAGTTGAGCACGGTGAACTAGCCGTTGGAAAGTCAAACGCAGTGACGGGCCCACAAACGTCAATTTTACACCAGGAAAAGCTAGAGCGCGAAAGGCTTTGACATGCTTTTCCAGGAGTAGCGGAACGTGCCACGTGTCCCCTGCAAAGCTCGGCGGAAGCCGACATGTGTCAACATCCGCGGTCTCTCCCTTTTGTCCTGCGAGAAATGTGGTGGCCCCCAGATGAATTGCTAAAGAGAGCGGAAGCCGACACGCGTCCTCTTCCACAGGACCTTCAAAGGGTGCCTAAAGTTTCTATGAGTCAAGCAGACGCTGACATGTGTCTTGCCCGTTTCATAGCAGAACGCGCCACGTGTCACTTATTTGAAATTGGCAGAAAGTGGCCAAAGCAACCAGAAAAGAGCCCAAGGAACGCAATGACCCGTCAAAAGATAGCCCTGGGGGGTTGAAGGAGCCAGGAAGAAGACAAAGTGCAGGTAAAGACAAAGCAGTCCAAGTGGCGAGGAGAGGCGAGTTATTGCCAGGTGGTCATCAAACGGCGCAAACAGTGAGCGGCGCGGCTTGCTTTCTCCATTTGGCATTTATGAGGGGACAAACCACAGCCTGTTTGCAGAAAAGAGGCGCGGTCATGTTTTCACATTAATGTGGAACGCCAAAGTCAAAGCAGGAGCCAACAATCAAACGGCTTCCTCTTCCCAAGGCTCAGAGCGCACATGGGCCAGCTTGCAAAAAGAGCGCCAAAAATCTTTTCCGGAAAGCGCCAAGTTCCCTCCTCTTTTCTATATATTGTAAAAATTCTCATTTTGAGAAGGATGATAATCTCTCAGCCTTAAGGCAAAGCTCTGCCCAAAAATCTCTCGGGCTTGTATGGCAAAACTCTGCCAGTTTTTTACCTTGAATCAAGACTTAGCATTTTTACCTCTATTTGAGCTTGCACTGTTGTATGTGTCTATGCCTTTGTTCTGTGTCATTTTCCTTATGCTTTCGCAAGGTGATTTCAGCATGTCCAGTGCATTGTGAGTTTCTCTTTTGCAGGTTTGCCAGAAGTGTCCCTAGAGGAGTGTAGGTGCCTGTGAATAGGCTACCATAAGTGTCTGAGGACGCTTCTGGTAGTTTCTTCCTCCCTGTATTTCCATGGACCCCTAGCTCACTGTTGCAGAAGAGTTCCCCACATCAGATGAAGTGTATAGGCGCTTCTTCTTGGTGAAAAGTGTATATTCGGGCTGGGTGGGTCATCATTTTTGGTGTATCACCTTTATTTTATTTTTAGGCTTAGGTTTTGTTTCAGCATCTCTCTCCCTTTTCATCCCCCCCCTTTTTACATTTATTTGTTAGCAATAGGAGAAACCAGGGCCTAAAAGATACATCAGAGGGAGCTAGCCCTTATCTAGAGACTCCCCTCCAGCTTCGCCAGTCCCACAGGGGAAAGGGGAGTTTTCATTGTTGCGTGTGGAAGGGCAGGAGCTAGGCGTCCTGCCCTGGGTGCAATCCACTGCGTCAACAGGTACCAAATCCATGTGATGGCTAATGCTCCTTATGGGTGGCAATCCATCCAAAAAATCTTTGGAAATGATCTCAGCGTATTTTCCCAACGAATCCTTCATTTCATGTGGAATTTCACTCACCTTATCCGCTGTTCCAACTTGCATTGGTTTATGAATAAAAGCAAAACATGCCTTCTCCCTCTTTGCCTATTTGTTTTTTATTTGGGAAATAACCAAAACTTTAGGACTGCTGTTCACTTCTTCCTCGTTATCCTTCAATGGGCTCAATGTATACTTCTTTCCATCCTTCACAAGTGGGTAAGTATTTGCTCTACCATCATGTATGGCCTTCCTATCAAATTGTCATGATCTCACCAACAACACACATGACATATATTTATAGGCATAATGTCACACAACTTCATCTTTCTATGACCCAATCTGAAAATTAACTACACATTGCCTATTCTTCAAAATTTGATGTTCTTTTTGCAACCAAGACACATTGTATGGATTTCTGTCATTCTTTTCAACCCAAACTTATCTACCATTTAATTAGACACCAAATTATCCATGATACCTCTATCAACAATGACCTTACAACACTTACCTCCATATTTGCATATGGTTTGAAAAAGGTTCTTTCTTCTCCTTGGCTATTTTTAGCAACACTCTCTTCATCATGAGTGCTTCTTGATGTTCTGGTTCTTCCATCAGATTGTGTGATGCAACAATTTCCTCATCCGTTTTTGCAATGTGATTGTGAGGCTCATTTATTCTACCACAGTTTTGTTGTGCTTGTGGGAACTCAAAGGTTCTATGATCAACATCTCCACACCTAAAGCATGTACGAATGAAAGCTACAACTTTTTTTTACCATAGTATTCTTTCCCCCATGAAGGTCATCCTCTTCCTCTTGGTGCATGATTGTGATTGTGAGAAGTGCTAGCTTCTCCCTCATGAGTATGCTGCCCTCTTCTAGTATTTGCTTGACCTCTTCCTCTTGAAAATCTTCCTTTACCTTTGACTGCATTTTGTTGTCTTATTGAAAACTTTTCTTTAGCCTTCAAAGCACATTGATAGACTTCTATTGAACACAACTTGATCATTCCAAACTCATCTTGTATGGAAATATGAAAACCATTCATATACCTTGAGATCTTCTCTTTATCATACTCAACACGACCAACCTAAATTGTGAGCTTGTAAAAAATATTTTGTGTAATCGTTTACACTCATGTCTTTCTGCCTCAAATTTTGCAGCTTCTTGAACAATTTATTCAAGTGATAATCAAGAGGTAAAAAATTACCTTTCAACTTTGCAATCATCCTATCCCAAGTCTTGATTTTGTCTTTGCCTTTTCTATAACACTTTCCAGCTACACATCTTACCACCACAAGGATGCATGCCCTTTTAACTTTGTTGTAGAATAATTCACTCTCTTGGGGTCCTCCATTTGCTCATAATCAAAATACTTTTGTAACTCTGTGATCCAACCAATTAGATATTCAAGGCATAATTTTTTTTTGAGTCGCTAGTGGTGTCCAACTTTGGCTTGCCTCGCATCTTGGCAATAGCCTTCGAAAATTTATCCTTTGGTTAATCAACCAAATCTTCAAGTTGAAGTTTTGGTGCTTCACGTTCATCTTCACTCATATTTGCAACATTTCCTCTACATTGTGTAGTCTGCATAACATCCAATCTAGCTTGGATTCCTCTCAACATCTTTGCCAAGTCTGCAACTCTTGATGCTCTTCCTCCTGTTCCAAGAGGTACTCCTCTCCGTGCCCTTTTTTTCCTTCACAACTCCCAACAATGCAAGAATCTTCACAACCTACAACAGACTCAAGTGGAGCCTCATACAGTCACTATGCAAGACACAATATTCTCTTATACCAAATGATGCAGGACGGGTAAGAGGGTGCCAAATTAATGGCAGCCTTTCCATGTGGTCTAAATTTAGCACTCGCCAATGGACACACCCTCAAATGCAACAAATTTAAATTTGAGACCAAACCCACACTTTATTGCATTCATATGACAATATTACAAAGAAATTCACACAGACTACTATTGTAATATTATTGAAATACAAACATGAAGATGAAAGCAATACAACATAGTCCCTCAATGGACTTGAACAATTTTGATACTTGTGGAGCATTCATACTTGTGAGAGACGGGTTCTTGTGAACCACTATTCATGAAATTTGGGTCAATGTAAGTTGACATGAAACTACGCAACTGGATCTCGAAATCATATCACACAATTTGATGCATTGTGGAAAACCACCACCTGTATAAATTTGAAAAGCTAGGGAGCTCCATACTGAACGGTTCGTAAAGCACAACACTTGCTGAAGGTTTTGCAAGTGGGGTCGCAAGCTAAGTAGGATTGATTGTGGGGGAACTCCATGATTAAGCACACTTGACCATGAGTAGTACCAGGATGGGTGACATCTTGGAAAGATTGGGTGCTTCAACCCTGTGAGCGTCATGTAGATGCAATGAGTGTTGAGTGGATCATTCATACTCATGAGAGGTGGGTTCTTGTGAACCACTGCTCATGAAATATAGGTCAATGTAGGTGGACTTGAAACTACGTAGTTGAATCCCAAATTCATATCACATATTTTGATGCACTGCTAAAAACCACCACTTGTATAAATTTAAAGAGCTAGGGAGCTCTATAACGAATGGTTCATAAGGCACAACACTTGTCGAAGGTTTTGCAAATGGGATAGCAAGCTAAGTGGGATTGTTTGAGCTGGAGTAAGACTAGGATGGGTGACCTCCCACGAAGTCCTGGTAGTTCACCTTTGTGAGGATCACCTAGATGCAATGAATGCTGAATGGACCATTCATGCTCATGAGTGATGGGTTCTTGTGAACCACTACTTGTGAAATATGGGTTAACATAGGTTGACTTGAAACTATATTGCTGAATCCATAAAGCATATCACATAATTTGATGCACTACAAATAACCACCACCTGTATAAGTTTTGATACTCTGTACTCTCTTACAGTCCCACCTTGTGCCCTTTTCCCCGATAGGAGTATTCCCACTCGAACTCTTCTCTCTCCTAGCTCTCTGAAGCCAACTCTCATTCTGATTCAAATCTCTCTTGACTCTTCACTGCAATCTAGAGTGCCTCTTCGAGTTCCCATGTTCTTGGAAAACAACCCAAACGGAAATTGTCATCATTCTTGGACAGTTACTCTTTCTTTTATGACCAACGTAGGTGAAACTACCTCTTACTACAAATCGAGGGTTTCAAAATTGCCACTGCGGTTACATAACAATTGGTTAATGCAAACCGACAATTTCGTCATTTGCCAAGAAGGGGTCAGATTGATCTCTGAAAGATGACTAAAACCTTTTGTACTTGATGTTCATGGAGTTTTGGAGCTTTGGAAATGTTTCTTGGGCCTATTTTGATCATCTTCAACAAGTGCAACAATGTTGACACCAATGAAAAATTACAAACACATGCAAGCACACTCCATATATTTTTGGGTGATGCAAGATTGCTCATCAACCACATATGCTCCTACACCATAAAAGCAAATTTTCCAATCTAAAACCATTGAGGGCCTTTGGAACAACAACAAAAATTAAAAGCAATGATCGAGATTGGATCTAGAATCCAGTGGAAAACACACTAAATTGCAGAAATTATAGGAGGAAACTATTAATTACAACAATTGTAGCATAAAATAATATTGTAGAACTGTAACAAAGTGAATCTTGAATTAATGGAAATAAAATATATAGAGAGAACACATTCTGAATAAAAGAATTTACTACTTCATTGATTTGGGAGGTATTTATGAACATCTTTGAGAAGAGATGTGAGGTGCTATCTTTGAGAAGAGATGCGAGCTATTTCTCCTGCACTATTAGATGTGAAGCTACCACCCTTTGCGAAAAGATGAGAAGCTGTAAGACTTTGATTTCTCTCTATTTTCAATCCATTTCACTATTTTAATAATTCTAATGAAAATTTCTTTATAGCTATTTTTAGTGGTAAATGAATAGCCTAATAAGAGACTATGAAGTGATTTGAATTGGAATGTGAAGAGTCATGCAAGAAGCGTTCCCCCAAGATTTTGAGAGGTTGTTAGGACCTTAAACTCATAAAAATACAATACTCAGATTTTTCTATTTTTAGGAATTTTCCTATGTTTTTGTATTTTGCATTATTGGGGTCCTTCCGAGTGTTTTTTTGGCTTTAAAAACTCTGCTAAAGGGATGTGTCAACATAATTTTTAGGGCCATCAAAGCTAATTCCTTTCGTGATCTTTCCAATGCAAATAATAAGTTGGAATTCTTAACTGTGGTTTAGAATTTATGATTCTGGAAAGGTGATGTACTAGTGATTTACTGGTGTTTTTGGTATTCTGCCCAAAAGATTGCCCCACACTGCTATTGGATCAAGCAAGAAAAATTTATGGCATCAATAAAATATCATTAACCTTACACTAGAGTATCCCACATACCTGCTTGATATAACCGACATCAAAAAATATGTAACGATTGCAAAACTAAAAACCAACTCACACAAATTACATAGTGAAATCAGGTGATGGAACCACCAAAGATACCTTATGAGCAAAGGCTATGCAAGGTGTGTAACTTAAATGAAGCAGAGGAGTGATTTGTTTGGTTAATTCCATTAATGAATGAGACCTTAGCCTACTAACTAGCTACAAGGAGGTTCCCCTTCACCAACTAAGAATGGCCATGCACCACCACCCATAGAATCAAGAAAGATCCCTCAATCTATCAATCCTTATTATGTTTGGACCTGGTAAGTTTCCTTGTGTTGAGTCAAATTAAGCCACAGGCTCCACTCCTGGTGGTGCCCTTCTATCAATTCCTTTAAGTTTCAGCCTTGTGACCATACTCCCCCTAGAACCCAAACACTCTAATTTCTCAAATAACCTTCCTGCTATATGATTATATTTGGCAGAGTCGCTCAGATATATGCAGTCAGAACCTAGTACATGAAATACATGAAATCCTAAATTAAGATAATGGAATAAAGCTTGGAGTATTTATTTTGAAACGGATATCCATAACATGTAGATATGCTTTGAGATGCCTTTGGCAAACCCTCAAGGAATTATATGATCTATTTAGCTGTCCTACATGGAAAAACATTATATGTTAGTCTAGAAAGGTGTTCGGGTTTGTCTACTGACTGAAGCTAATGATACATGTTATTAAGGAACTATGATTCAATAAATTTATTATAAGGTAAATGCAAGGGCAGAAATCAGTGCAAGTAACCAATTTGACATGGAAAACATCTGAAGGTTCTATATGAAGGTTACTTTTTCTGCTTATTTATTTTGTTTCCATATGCTTCAAGAATTACATCATTAACTGTGTAGAATTTCTAGTGTATTCTTTTGAAAGAAAATATTTCATATTAATGGAGTCCCGTGATTTAGTGCAAAAGGTAGAGCTTAATTTCCATGTACTTTAAACTTCGTTGTGTCACTGAGAGTTTGTATGGTGACAATTTTGCAGATTATTATGATTTTTTTGTAAATTACCTTGTTCTTGATTGTTCTATGGATCAGGAGGCAGGAGTATTGGATGTCCAGAGAATGCAGGCGCTGCAGGGACCAAGTTTGATACTGTTCTTCAGAGTTTAATTGTTAGCAATGACAATAGGTCAACACTTACAAGCACACCTCTGCTGGATTTTCCTACGTACCCTCTGTGGACAAATGTTTATGTGGAAAGCCAGGCAAAAGTAGTTGTCCCTTTATACTGGAGTAGAGTCCAGGTTTGTAAAATATTCTTTGATTTCTGACTATTTGTTTGCAGCATTTTGAGTCCTTTTCAAATATTTCAGTTACCCACAGTAGTTATTTTGACTCTGTTCTTTTTGGTGCTCTTGGCTTGTACAATGTAATTTTTTGTCTCTATTAGTGTTGGAGCTCTTGTAAGTACCCGCATATGTTTTTTAATGGTTGTATTTTTTGAGTTCCAATGACCTACTTGGTTATTTGTGGACATTAATGTAATTTATTTATTCTCTTCGTAAATGTTTGAGGTTCTGCTTTTGGCTTCGTGTTTCTGTTAAATCAAATATAATAATATTAGTCATACAGCCATAAATTTGAATCTGATTGTAGTCTTGTTTTCCTATTGGAAGAAGTCAATATAATCGCCTGAAGGTGTGGCTAGGTATATCAGTTTAATGACATCATTTTAATCAGTTGTTCATTCTAGACTTTTTAATTCATTATAAACAATTCTAAAAAATCAATGGAATGAAATACATTCTTTACGAGTGTAAGTACAGCTTATTGAAAACATTAGCTTGCATAGGATGGCCAAAACTGTTTGGAAGTAAGAATAATACTGCGTGGTGGAAAGGAGGTAGCTGGTCTATTCTGCGAGCAGATAGCCAATAGCTTAATGAATTCATTCTTCAGGAGGACACAATTTCCAACTATATGCCGAATGTTCAAGGCTGTGATTTTCGTTTAGAGCATTTTGGTCACCAAAATTTGAGAGCTGCAGTTGCAGCCTTCTATGGGAGAGCCAGTGTTGCCACATGAGAAATATAATCTCACTGCTTTATTATCTCAGTGCAGTTTATGAGGGTGGTCTTGCTTGTCGCATTTAAGTAATTGTTTCAGTTTACATTTGGTTGTTGACAATTTTAATACATAAAAGTGCGAGTAGAAGTACATTCAAGCACAAATTTTGTCTTGGGTGCATATTTTCCCCTATAGGGTTCGATCTGTCATTTCTCACACCCTTGGAGTATCATGGGGACTTTTATTAAGCTTTGCCGATAGCTTGACAGTCTTATATGCATGCTTGTGAGTTTATGCCCAATGATTCCTGTTTCTCTTTCTTACTAGCATGGAGTATTGTTTTAGTATTTAATATTGTCTCTCCTGAAAGGTTTCCACACCAGAGTGGAGCCTGTGATAGAGCAGGTCCACATGGCTCTTGAAACTCATCGTACATTCTTTTATGAAACTGTTCAAAATTAAGATAACTGTTGGAAAGGGGTAGCTGGTGTATAAGCCATCAGGCAGTCGATATCTCAATGAAATTGATCTTCAAGAAGACACAAGCATTTCCAACTATTGCCACATGGAAATTATATTCTCAATGCGTTGTAGCTGTTGACCACTTCACCACATGAGAGTGCAAATAGAAGCATTTACAAGCACTAGTGCTGTCTTGGGTTATTATTTTTTGTTTCTATGGGTTGATCTGTTAGTATTCATTACCATTGGAGAAGTATGAACTTGTATTTAGCATTGGGGATAACGTGAGTCTTATATGCATGCTTGTGAATTCATGCACTATGACTGTTCTGTGTCTCTTTCTTATTACAGTGGAGGGATTTTATTTTCACTCTGATCTCTGCACACAAGGCCCCTGCATTAAAAGGGAGAACCTAACAACAAAGGCTCACTCAGAGCTTAAAGCTTTTTAGGCTTGCCTTGTTAATTCTATCTATATCTTGCCTTTCAATAAGATAACATTGCAGTAAGACGGCCTCTGTTGCAAAGTAGGTAGAATTCATTGTGACCTGCTAATCTGTAATTGCACAACTTATAGCTACTGCAATTCACTACACAGATAGTTTTGTTTGTTTTTTTCCAATGTCAACGCACCTGCTCGTGAATCTAACTCCCTATATGCCTGAAATAATCATGGAAACTACAGCTATGTGCTGCTATTTACCTTCTTATTTCTGAATTACATGTACTTGCAACTGTTATTGCTGAAGTTAACACCCAAAACTGTTAATTTTCTGTCTAAACTTCATGAAAAAATTTATAGATTGTATAGATTCAGCGAGAGTGCATTATTTGACCTCACAACACCATTTTATTCAGTCTTCTGAAATATGTTAGTGTCTTTCTTTGCCTAGGGAAGGATTTTCATATTTGGAAGTGCTTAGTTTTCTGAATTTTTTATAATTAATCTTCGTTAATTGTTCCCAATCCGCAGTTTTTTTTGTTTGGTGCAAATATGTCTATGCTTTTATGAATTATTGGTGTTTTAAGTTTTATGATTATTTTTGTTTCTGTCAAACAATCTGTGATAGTTTAACTCAAAAATGTGCATTTTATCTGAATGTGTGTTTATCTTAAGGTGCGAGGACAGATCAGTTTGTTGTATGAGTCATCTCTTAGCTTTGGGCTGGAAGACTACCCATTATCAGAATTTGAACTGATTGCAGAAGAGCTTTTAATGAGTGATTCCACTGTAAAGGTAGATTACAAACTATACTTTCTTGTTTTTAGTTCACATACAAAATTAACAGCAAGCTTGCATGGATTGTAATTCAACCTCTTTAAGTATGTCCACATATATTTCGTTGGTATATTTTCATGTCAGAAAGAAAATTGGTCATGATTTTATAACTTGTAAGTTGAAAGAATTTGAATGGAATGGATTAATTGGTTTCAGTTGTTCAGTGTAGCTTTTTCAAATACTTTCATCCATAGCATCGAACTGTCTTCACATGGATTGTTATCAGTGGAATCAATCCGTTATTAAGAAGGTTCCAAATAATCTTCAGAAAATGTCCAAAAGGCCCGAGAGTATTATTAGGAGTTTCTCAGAAGCAAGACAGAGTAAAGCTCTGCTAAGCGAAATAAAATATAAGATGTATTTAACTAGAACTCAGATGGGAATCTATTCCATCACCCATGCCCATTGAGAGTGCTTGCTGGGGTGTCTGGCACCCATTCAAGCTTGGGGATAGGATTTTGTAGGGCAAATTACTCTAATCATGCACTGCACACAAGCTTAATACATCCTGGTAGGTATCAATATAGTTGCTCTATGGTGTGAAGCACAATAGTGAGTTGAGATTCACAATCTAAAAAAAATGTCTACATGGAATGGTCACTGCTAGAGTTGGTTGACGACACGGAGTCTACTGATTATAGAAGGATAAATAAAATTGCTACCCAATTATTGCAATTTTGAACCTTTTTTTGTCACAATTCAATGGCTCGGAAAAAACAGGGAAATCTTGTAAGAAATACCCTTAATTTTTTCTACCAGATATTGGCAAATCTTAAGTGATATGCTTAATTCGATTTACTAATTGTTTGTAAAATATCCACTTCTAAGTTGTTGGTTGACTAGCAAAGTTATTTTTGATTTCCAAAAAAGTCAAAATTAATTGGCATATCATATACGGAATTTCCCATCAATGTATAGTCATAAATCTAAGTTACGGGTACGAGCATTTACCATTATTGTTTGGTAAGGTTTGGGTATGTCTAAAAAATATATTTAAAATGTATAAATTATAGACAAAACTAACCATAGTATCCTTGTTATATGCTTAAAGTTAAAATAAACAAAAAAGTAATAAAACACTACTGATAATTGATAATTCAAAATATGAAATAAGTCATGACATATGATATATCACATAGGTTTTAAATTATCAATTTAAAATAGGAAAATAGTCAACATATGTTTCCTCATTAAGAGCATCCAATTCAGCAATTGGTTCACTAGAACCAGAAGCAGTAGAACGAGCAACAATTTAATTGTGTTTTTTAATGTATTTATTGTGTTTTCAATTTTTTTATTCTTTATTTTTTTGTTTTATCATGACTATTGATTCCAGACCAGCATTGTTTTTATTATGACAATCTGGTACCTGGGATAATAGAAGAACTTGGAAGGCATATCCGTACGAGCATGGGGGCCTTCAGGTTAGTAACCCAATAATGTAGTTATAATTATGAGCTGAATGGGACTTTTACAATGTGCACTTTTTTGATGGGCATATTAATGGTAATTAGCCACGCTTGACATGCAAGAAGCAATTGGCTTGACATAACAATTGACAGTTGTAGGATTTAATTAATCATTAAAGCCATAGTCACAAGGGTCGCCGAATTTTTACCTAAAAATTCGGAATTCGGCGAACTTAATGCCCTTCACTAAATCGCTTAAGTTTGCCCTGTTCGGCGAATTTCATGTTTGGACCCAACAATATATAAATAAAATAAACATTTAAGTATAAGTTTACATTTATACTTCAAGTTATATTTTATTTATATACTTTCAGGGTGTTTGAGAGGGGTTTTGGACCGCTAGGAGCTATAATGCAAATTCTAGGTTTTGGAGGATCCTATCATATTTCAGAGTTAGTCAGATTCCAGGGTTTCAGGGTTTCAAACTTAGCCATATTTCAGGGTTTCAAGATTTCAAGGAGACATCATAAGAGGTATGAAGGCTGCATGAAGGGATGTATGCGTGATAGAATAGTATGAGAATATCTCTCGCAAAGTGCCACAAGCCGATCCCACCCCATTCCCAGTGCACCCCTTGAGGCATGCACTCTGTGAGATTCAATGCACCGATGAGCCCTTGTGAGAGAAAGTGTCAGTAAATGAGATTGTCCCCGTGAGTGGTCTCAACACTGGGGGAGAGTAGCCGAGTGGTTTAAAGTGGCACAAGAAGACAATGTTAGCATGGATCCCCATTTATGGCGGCAGACGTATGGTTCTACTCCAGAGTTACAAAAGCTTGCCGTGCGTGTCCACAGTCAATGTGCCAGTGCTTTTGCATGTAAAAGAAATTGGAGCACGCATGATTTGATCCATACTAATAAGAGAAACCGACTAGGGGCCAAAAAGTTGTCAAATCCTGTGTTTTGTTCATAGCAATTTAAGATTGCTTGAGCACAATCTTGCAAAAGAAGATGACAATCTTCATCTTGGAGAACCATCCTTTGAAGGAGTTGAGAAAAATATAGATAGTGTTGATGAGCTGGATGGAGGATTCGTTGATGGTGCTAGTGCTAGTGCTAGTTTTGATTTTGAAGTTGGGTTTGATGTTGCAAATGTTTGAAACTTAAGTTCTATATCAATTTTGAGCTTAGGCTCTAAACTATGAATATTTTGATATCTTTTAATGTAATTCAAGTTTGAAATTCTTATATTTATTTTTATTTTATTTATTAAATTAATTTTATTGTTTATTTTATTTATTTATTTACAATTATTTTTAATTTTTATTGGATTTCTTTTTGACTTTTTTTTTAAAAATATTTTTTATGTTTTTATATAAGTCGAACTTAATGGCGAATTTTTTTCGAACTTTATCTATTGGTGAACTTGAATCAAATTTTATCCTTGTCGAACTCGAACTCGAATCCGAACCTTGTGACTATGAATCTAAAGCACACACAATGGTTTAAGTTAATTCTATTCAAGCATGCTTTTTCCTCATGTTATCAATTCAATCTTCTTCCTTTCTTGCTCGTGTGATTCCATAAGAGCTTTTAATGATTGATTCCACAATAAGTGTAGATTACAAACTATACTTTCTTTTATTTACTTTGTCTCTGACTGCTACTTACACTTCAGCCATGGCTTTGCTTCGTCTTGCTTGGACTTTGTACTTCGCTTGGTGGATTTTTAGAGTGGGCTGCCTGTTGCAACCTTTGTTATCTTTCTAGTTGCTCCATCAATTGAGTAGACAGTCTGACTTCTTGGTCCCCTACCCGACCATGTTTGCTTCTTCTCGTGCCTTTGTTCAGAATCAATAGCATTAATTATTTCTTAGACACTTTGGTCCTCTTCTTCTCAAACTCTTTGTACTGTTGTAATTTATTTTGTCATTGTGTTTCACGGTTACGTTCGGCATAGAGATCTTCTAAGATTATGTAGTGCCTCATTGACAATAAGTATCGTTGACCGATATTCACTTTGAATTGGCTTTTAACTTGACTAGATGTTCTTCAAAGTCGTGATGCCATAATGTTTACCGAGAAAATACACTATCAAGAACAATCATAGGCAATGGTGCATATCATAAACAGAGAACAAAATGAAGGTAGCAATAACTTTTCATTGACAAAAGGTAGTGCTCAATACAATTCATTACAATATAGAGAGGACTTGATATAAGCACTCTTTCACCCACATACATCATTCTATTTATATATCAAGAAGACCCAATGATTGTTAGCTAAACACAACCGTCAACCACCAAACATACTAATGAAAGTCATTACAAAACTACCTAAAGCTGACAATACAATCACTAATCATGTAACAATGCCGGTTACTAATTTATGTCATTAATCAGATGCTGAAACCCATGACAATACTAATAGGACAGGCTATATGTTACTTATTTCTTGACTTGAATGTCATCTTTACATAAATTTCCATTAGACCCTTATTTGAGTGTCTTGAATTCCATCTTTACATGAGGTTTCGAGAACTTGTTTAACTGTAGCATGGGGGCCATGAGGTGGCTCACTAGGTTTAAGAAGTTGCTATTATGTTCAATGGCGTGTATTACATTTTATTTTGTCAAGTATCTCTTGGGCTTAAACAACTATTTTAAAGCTTGTTTGAGGATGAGCTATGAATTTAGAATCCGATAAAGCTCCATTAATCATTTTAAAAAGGGAACAAACATTTTCATGACTATTATTCGATTGAGTAATTGGAGGTTCCATGGCCAATTTTATTAGACTGTTTACTTTCATGGGATTTTGACCCATGTATATTCAAGTCACCTCTATTATGACCAATTTCCATTAGGCTAAATGGTGAAAAGCCCAAAGTGGTAGATTCTCTAATAATTATCATTTCCTCCCCCATGCTAACAAATGCTTAGATGTGCTTTTGTTCTTTTTGGGTCCCCATTGCCTAATGATTATTACCAAAATACATGAGAGAGAGGTCATTAAAGCAATGATTACTCATGGAAACTGGTTATCATACTATAATATATCACCATTTAGGAATTTGTGCATAAAAGAAAGATTTAATTGGTTTCCTATTTTTCAACTCACTTTATGTAAGTTTAGGAATTGAGTAAAAGTTGGCATGAGAGCGACAATGTTGTTAGTGCATTCAATGTAGTACTTGGAAGTTTGAATGACTTGAAAAAAGACTTTGGGAAAAACACCCTAACTCTACCTAACATGTTTATACATCCAAATTAACTTGATCCATTATCTGCTACTAATTCCTGTTACTAATTACCGTTACTAATTACCAACTAATATCACATCCCTAACACTACTAACATCCCCTTTACATTTCCCACATCATACATCAACCTTACCTGTCATCCCATATCAATTAATCATCCTATTATCACCCTCTTATCACATCATTTGGCTTCTAATTAATCCTACACAATATCTAGGAAAATAAAATTCCTTCCTCACC
Source organism: Torreya grandis (assembly GCA_037957365.1). Lineage (NCBI taxonomy): Eukaryota > Viridiplantae > Streptophyta > Pinopsida > Cupressales > Taxaceae > Torreya > Torreya grandis. The sequence continues at coordinate 2,978,136 of JARHVA010001673.1, forward strand.
TACCTCCACTATAATTCCTACAAATCACTTTTCTAATCACCATATAATCCTCATTAATTGCTTCTAATGGGCTCTAGAATTCTCTAAGATGCCTAGAGTCCCGCACTAATCATTTTCTGGAATTCTCTAGGAATTTTAAATTCCTAGAAAATTCTTACACCCTTGGATCTCCTTCCACCATGGCTTATTTTCAGCCATTGATCTTCTCCACCACCTTTATATAACCACCTTTATTCCCATGCAAAAAAGAACTAATAAGCCAATAATCTTATGCTGCCATTTTGTCTTCATCACCATTGCTGCAACTATCTTGAGCTCTTGTCAAGGCAATCCAACATTCCAAATCAATTATCAAGATCATCCATTGTCATTGGGCTCATCAACTACTTGTCAAGGAAGATAGATTTGATTGCAAAAGTGAGGTATAATTGTTGTATTTCATTTGTTATTTGAATTTAAATCCCTTCATTTGCTCATTCTGAGGTGATGTTATAGATTAGGGATTTTGGTTGTGCTCCATTGTTCCTAGCTTTTAAATTCTATTCCTAATTTATATATCACATTTTGGCGATTGTGGTGGGAGTCACTCCTCTAACTTGTACCTGTTGAGGCTTTGGTGTGTGCTAACAAGCTTACAGGTACCTTTGGATGAAGATTTGGTGGCCAAAACTCAACTTCTGTGAATTTTTACTTCCATAACTTGATGCGATTTCGCTCTGTGTGAACTCAACTTCACTCTGTGAAAACGCAACTTTGCACCTAACAATTGCGACTTCACACTTGACTGTCGGACTTAACCATTATAATTGATCGGCCGTTTGACTTTTCTGTTCAAAATTGCTTTTGTCAATTTGTGAATTTGTTTTTTGTACTAGCATTTTTGAAGTTATTTTAGCAATTTCATGTTATTTCTGTGTTTCTGTCTGGAGGTTTGTGAATTCGCTTTTGCTAAGTTGCGATATCATCCTCTGTTGACGTGATTTCGCTCCGGACAACCGCAACTTTGTTGATGATTGTTAGATTTGACTGTTAATTGTTTGACCTCTTTGATTGTTTTGTGTGATATTGTGTTTATCAAATTGCAAATTTGTTTTTACTACTAACAATTTTGTGACATTTTTTTAGTGAATTCGCATATTTTGCTTTTGTTTGTCTAGGTTTTTCAAGTCTGCTATTGCAAAACCACGACATCATAATCTACATTAGCGGCATTGACACTCACATCAACGATTTCAATTTAATTGTCAAGCTAACTGTAAATGTTTTAATTGATAGCTTGACCCTTTTGATTGTTTTGAGGAAACTCACATCTATTGTCTTGCAATTTTGTGTTTTTAGCGATTTTGCACCTTTATGTGTTTTTGTCTGTAGGTCTCTTGAATTTGCTACTACAAAAGTGTGGTTTTGACGAGGACAAACGTGATTTCGTTCAGACCAAATGGGGCATCGATCTGGGATATTGTCCTTGTCTGGAAACTTTTTAGTGAGTTCGTGTTTTACTCTAGCGATTTTGTTCATTGTTCTAGCGACTTTGCTTTGTTAATATGCAACTTTGTTATTTATACTAGCGGCTTTGGGGTTTCTATATATAACTCTATTAGCGGCTTTGTGAATTAGTTCATTTTCTGTTTTAGCGGATTTTCTCTAACCCTAGCAGATTTGCTTTGTATATTAGTGGCTTCGCTATCGACACAAGCGATTTTGCTTCTTTTCAATCTTTTGAACTAATGAATTTTTTTTAGAGATTTCACCTTGTGCAGATGCAACTTCAGACTGTGTGTTAACAACATTGCCCTGCAAAAACATGATTTTGCTTTTTGTGTTTTTGGAGGTTACCTTACAAGAGCTGAATTAAACTACTAATCTTTGTGTTGCAGGTTCACTCGTCAAAGACTTGAAATAATTAAACCACTCATAATCTACTTTTGTCACATTTACTTGTGTATGCTCTCCCCTTGCACCCCTAGGGCGATATTGGGGATAAAAAATAGTCAATAAACATCCTCCCTTTTTCTTTTCTAGGGGCAACATGACGTGGAATCTATCCCCACACACTTGTCATAGTCTTTAGGCGGATTGTGATGTGGATTTCATCACCACACGCTAATCCAAACTTCGTGTTTCGGCGGAGTATAAATATAAAGGATGACTGTTGTAAAGCTAAACATATTTTCCCATATAGTTTCCATGAAGTGAGGAGGTAACACTCCAATGCGTAGGCATTAGACAACATTCTTATACGGACTTGGGCCCCACCGTACTACAAGGTATATAGGGGACTCCCTTAGAGACCCTGTGCAACTTAGATTGAGACCTTCAACTACAAGCAACTTCTAGCACAGGGAAAACAACATTCTCGAAGAGCAATCACCACATACAGATGTAGGGTGAGGGTTGGGAGACCAACCAAGGCACCACTCTAGGTGAGTAGATTGGTGGGCTGGATGTTGCGTTGCAAACCCTATTTACTAGCATAGGCTTGTCATATTGCATGTTCTTGTTTGTGTGTTTTCAGTACCAATGATGTTTGTAAACCAATACCCTACACCGAACAAATCACCCTGTCACATTTTTAACAAGGTCCATTTATTGATATTATTATCCAATCCTACAATTAAATCTTCATCTTATCACCATCTAACCACAACTTGTTATCTTATTTCCTACACAATCTCTCACGAAATTTAAACTTTCCCAAAAGTGCCCCTATCACATCCTTAAGCTTGTTTGAAATCAAAACCATAGTCAACTCATTTCCATAGTCAAACCTCTTAATCAATTCACTTACATAGTCCAACCTCATCATACACGTGACTTCAAAGTTGCAAGATGGGGAACTCGAATTAACACCAATTGATTGGATTGGTTTACTAGTGTGCTCAACGGGAACTTTAAGTAAAAATATGGAATTAACAAGTTGTCTAACTTGTTTGTAAGCCTTTTGGTGATAGGATTATAAAACATGATTTCAATGGATCCACCAAATGAAATCTAGGCCTAGGCAACACAACTGGCCTCTTTAGGGATAACAAAGGTAACCTTAGTGTTGTTTTATAAAGATATTGGTCTTATGACTAATAATTAAGTGGAAATTAGGGTGCTTCTCATAGGACATATGATAGCAAAGGAAAAATGATGGAATGCTATCTAAATCAAGGGTGATTGCATTGTAATTATCAATGCTCTCAAAAAGAAGGGGATGCCGAATTTGAAAACTTAAAGGCATCATTAATTAGGGAAAATGATATCTTGCATTGTGATTGCGGGCCGATGGTTGAAATTAATAACTATGCAAGTAATTTTGATGTTTCTTTGTTTGCTCCCATGCATTAAGGAAGACATAGGGATATCCACAATTATGATTACTAACTGTTTGCTATGAATCATACACTACCAAAGGAATATTAATTGCAGAATATAAATACATACAAAAACTTAGCATGAAAGAACATAGAGAATAACAACTTTATATCATAAGGTAGTGCACAATACAAAATGTTTGGTATACTGAGTAACTATCACACAACACCCTTACGCTAACATGTATCATTCTATTTATATGATAAAAAAATCAATGCTTGTCAGTTAAAACACAATCATCAACCCAACTAAAATCATAAGGACTCATTAACACACTAACCCAAGCCAACAATACAAGAAGGAACAATATAACTAAGACTGTTACCAAACACTTATTTTATTATACATTGAAAAGAATGACAATACTAACATGATAAGCTACATAATCCCTCCTTTAAAACAAAGTGGAGCCCCTTCCAATACAACCCAAATAAACATGTTATAAATGAGATTGAAGAGAGAAGACGGAAAGCATTTTTGGAGGAATTGCCATTGTTGTAGAGGTTGCAGTTGATGAAAATTTGTGAATACCCAACCTTGTTGAAAACTTGCAGATGCCCAATCCTGTTGAAAACATGCAGATACTCGACCTTGCTGAAAAATCCATGGTAAAATTCGGATTTGGATAAACAACTTTTGCATAAATTGGTTTATGAAAACCTACAAGTCCAATAATTTTTTGTTTTTTCAACTTGGAAGGCTATTGGGTGATGCCATATAGACCTCAAGAGGCTCTATCAATTCATGTGCTTCTCTAGAACAACTCTACTTTTGGAAATAAAAATACAAAGTTTTCCAAAAATAATTCCTTCGATAGGGAGTCCAACTAAACATATTTAGCTGCAGCATAATGCAAAGACGATGATGAATGCAGATGTGCGTATGAGTGTACAGTAATGTGGATTTAGAAAGAGTAGACATCTAAGAAGCATACCACAAAATTAATGGAGAGGTACTATTGCAAGGAATTGAAAGGGTCGTACGAATTACTAACATGGACGTGGGGCTTGGATGTATGAGGGCTATATGGTACAAATTTTGTGGAGGGATATTACTGCAAAGGAGAAACAAATGACTACAAAAGGGGAAACAAACAATTGCAAAAGGATATATGGGGGTGCCACAAATAACTCTATGTTGTGCCAACTATATATTGTGCCAATACCAATGAAACTCTATCTATAACTCTATCTCTATCATACAATAGGTAAAAAAGAGGTTGTATGACATCAAGGTATGTGTTTGAGCATCGTAAGTTGAGGGATATGCTACTTGGCCATAGAACATTATTGGGAGCATATGTTTTTGATGGAGTGCACACCAAGGAACTAGCAATAGGGGCTTAAGGTTGGGGTTTTGCTTATACAAAGATGCAAACTAGTGTATGGTAAGGAGGCATGCATGAGGTCGTACAAAATATTTTCATCATATATGTATGTTGAAGATGTAGAAGAGGATGGACGGGACATAAGGTGAGAAAAATGCTTTAGACCCTTTTGGGCATACAACATATATTGACATTTATCTTAACCTTTATATTTGACTCTTTTATTATATTGTCTCATCGATATGCAAACTTCACTAGGCGTGCTTTTGTCCTTTTTAATAATAGCTGCACTTCTCTATTTTTGTCCATTGGTTCCCTCAAGTGCTTTGTGATTCATACATGAAGCTTGATATCAATCATATTAATATTTTCCATCCTCAATGGATATAATTTTAAGTTGGACGCATTCACTTCATCTTTACACCTCGTACCCTCCAAATCTACTAGTCGTTTTTGCCCAATTATTCCTTATTTGGTGGACTTTAAATGGCCATAGCAAGAGTACTTTAAATTCTTGGTTGTACCTCCTATTGACCATTACTTTTTAATATGAACATCTCGGTCTTGAAATTCGTGTCTTTAATACTTATCATGCACGTGCTTCCTCTATCTCTTTAACATAAGTGCCCTTGGTTTAAAATTCAGGTGCCACAACTATTGGTTATAACAATATTTCCTTTGCCTCGACATAGCATTGGTTGGCCAATGTGCCATGACTCTTTTGTTCGTCCAGGGCATCCAACTGTACATAAAAAAATAGGCCATGCTTCAGGCGGTCTTACTTCACCTTTATATGTAATTTTATCCTTATACCCCACATTCACACCCATGTGGTCGTCTTCCTGAGCTACATGTTGGCTACACTTTCAAAATGGTGTGCTAACTTATCATCAAACTTTGCATCCATGTTCTATTTTTTGAACATAGGTGGGTAAGCCAAGTGTGAGGATGACAGTTTATAATGACTTGGCATCACCCACTTTTGTTTCTAGTCATTGTTTTGCAAGCGTTATTTGTTTATCTCCATAATTTCAATGGTATTACAATCAGGCTGGAACACCTCATAGTCTTCCATCTGTGAGTGGAACAAATTGTTGAGGGAGTTTGTCTCATCTTTGGAGCATGAATGTAACTCCAAGAGCCCTTCATCATTTGGCACCATGGTACTTCTGTTTCCATCTTCCCAACATTGTTCTTCGGAGATCAAATTTGAGTCAGATGTGGTTGCTTCCTTGCTTACTGCTTTTCTGTTAAGATCTATTACATATTTCCTGTGTTCTTTTGCAATGGAGAGTAATTTTTTTTTCCAATCATGGTTGGTTTCGGCCTCTATCAACCAACCACAACCCAACAATGCATTGTAGGCTTTCTTCCGTAGCGAGATGACAACAAAATTTGAAAAAAAGGGTTGGGTTCTAATAAATACATTTTGTCCCATTAGAATACCCAATAATTTAATGTCATATTGATATGCTCCCACTAGTTGCAATGTCAAAGGCCAGATAGTTGGCTTCCCAAGACTTTTCCAAGTGTCCTATAGAAGAACATTCACATCTTAAGCAGTATCCACAATGGTGTTTGTTAGGTATTTTCCAAGCATCTCCATATGCACTACTGGTGGACATCAGGGTAAATTCATTGTCAGGAGCATGGGATTGATTGCTTGATACTTGATAACGGGGGCTTGCCTATGGGGTCATTCTTCTACTTCTTGTTTCCTCCATTGTCTGATGTCACCTTTGACATTAGGTGCACCATTGTATGCTCCATGTTAGGGGCAATGACTTGTATGGTAGTAGTTATAGCATTCTAAAGTTTTGCAATGCTTTGCAATGGATCAAATACCTTTATAGGTGTAGTGGTATGCCAGACTTGTCTTGCAATTTCTTTGTTCGACTCAAGTTTGTTGGTCATCGTATGTGTGTGTTCATGTGATTGACATCATTCTTCAACCATTGCCGTCTTGATTTACACCCTTGCTTTGGCTAGTCGTTTTTTCTTCGTTCGTGGGTTGAGGTAAGTAGATTTCTTTGTTTGTGCTTTGATTGCCATTACCTCCTCGTCTTCAACTACATCAGTCATGTTGATGCTTGCATGCTTTGTACAATTGCCATCATTATGGTCCGTAGCCATCTTCAAAGAAGTCCAGTGTTATTATGATTTATTGGGAAATATATTGCGAAATGGCTCCACTCATTACACTTTCAACATTGCACAATCAGTCATCATACTAAATCCGACTACCACTACCACTATTATTCTGATGCTGGATATTATTTGTCTTTTGCAGTGTGGTGGGTGGTGTCAATAACTCCCCTTGTGTGAAGAGTACTTGGGAAATTTTAGTCCACAAATTGCATGGGAAATCCTTGATTGAATGCCCTGTAATTCGACAAATATCGTAACATTTTCTTTAGGCAATTTACCTTGGTCAGTACACCAAAGATCCTTGCCTTCATTCTTAGTGTCTCCCTTTAGCTCCCTTATCATTTTGAACATGTCCCTTCTCAATACTCACACCAATCCAGGTTCACTGTCATCACTGGACTCTAGATCATAATCTTTGCTCCTTTTTGAGCGTGAATATGTCTTATTCTCGCTTTCATGTCCATCGCTCTATTACATGCATCTTCAAAAGAAGGTGAGATCACCTTCATCCTTTTCCACCATGAGGGTACAAATCTCTCAATTAGCGACTATTTCCTTAGAATGCTGGTTGGTTCCTTTTGGAATTTTCCTAGAAACTATTTGAGTCTTCTGATGTAGGCTCGTACATTTCATGTCTAGCTTGCCAGGAATTATAGATTTCAATGACAATTTTATTGTTTTCTCTGAGGAGCATAAATCCCTTCTCAAATGATTTCCACAGTTCCATGTTGAATTATCAATGGTCAATGCATTTGTTTACCAATCAATAGCCACTCCTCGAAGTGAGATTGGAAAACACTGTAACTAGTGATGCTCATCTATATGCACATTTGCAGTCTAGATTGTGATGCATGTCTTGCATTGCCACTTCAGATCTTTCGATCCATCACTAGTAAACTTTGGCAGCTTCTGCATTTTTGGAGATGAAGTTGTTGACGTGGTACCCATGGCTATGGACATCATATTCTTTTGACATGGCTCGTTGAATATAATCCTTAACCTTAGGAATGTCTATGTTGGATGCTCCTCTGTTCTCTCAACGTTGTTGGAAATGCTCATATACTCAACCCTTATTTTGGCAGGGATCTGTACACTATTTTATTGATTGTTAGGTTCCCCTCTTATACCACTCACTCCAACTTGTCGTTTAGGCTGCCTTGATATTTTTGGTTTTGCGTCTTCAATTACTAGATCTTCATTTCCATCGGTGTTCTCTCGTGTGTGGCTCCTTTTTCTTCCTTGCAGAAGTTACTGAATATTATCTTGGAATAAAGACTTCCCTTTGAAGGTAGTGGCTCAGTTGAATCCTCATTAGATTTAGTTGACTCTTTTGTAGGATTTAGCAACCTTATTTGGTGGGCAAGGTTAGCACATCCTTTCTTTGGAAGGAGTAGTTGTATCGCAATCTCCACCTACTATGTACTTGTGAGTGGTGTACAGCGTATGGCGTTCTAGTACCCTTGGTTCGTATTTGGATTTGGCTTCATCCTCGCCTTTTGCTTCGGCATCAACATTCACTAATATCTCATACTTGCCTCAAGGGGTTTAGAGAGGTTGCCCCCTCTCACAACCTTTGTCTTTGTTCTTGTTTCTCCAAGAGTCTAGTATATCATTGAATTTTTGGGCCACTCCCCTGCTGCATTGTCTCCTTCCGCCTTTGTTCAAGCTCAATAGCATTAATCCTTTCTAGTTCAATGTTGGTCTTCAGATGTTTCTTTATCTTCAAGATGATACCTCTCCTAGTACAATTGTAAGATTTGATGTCGTTGTACTTCCCAATCATGCTCAGTATGAAGATCATTCAAAACAATATAGTGCCTAGTGAGGATTTTGGGCAAATGATCAAGTAGTCGATCCACTTCTTCTCTCACCGCCGAGTTGACCTAGATAGAATCTACCGGCACTTGGGTCCTCTTAGATTCTTCTTAGAGATCCACTATGCACTTGAAATATATAGTGAGCTCATCTTCTCTTTGTTTATTAATTTCAATTGCTTTTTGAATTATGTTTCCATCATATGTGTCGTCATCAATAAGGATTGTTAACTGCTAGTTACTTTTGACCTGATAACTTGATGTGATTTCACAAAGGCAATGATGCCAAGAACTTTTTCCATGAATTCTACTCTACCAAAAGAATATCAATTGCAAAATATAAAATACATACCACAACCTAGCATAGAACATAGAGAATAAAATTCTATATCATAAGGTAGTACACAATACAATTTGTTCGGTACAGGGAGGACCTGTCACACAATGCCCTTACCTTGACATGTATCATTCTATTTATATGTCAAGAGAGGCAACTGTTGTTGGTTAAAACACAACCATTGACCCAACCATTCACAAGGACTCATTAATACACTACCCAAAGCCGACAATACAAGAATTAACAATATAACTAAGTCGAAAACCAATTGTCTATTTTATTATATGCTGATAACAATGACAATATTAACATTACTGTATATACTAACAAATCAAATCTTGACTTCAAACTTCCACAATCTAAAATAGTTGACATACATGGGCTGTAAGGAGAAAGTTGCATATCGAATTTTGAATCAAAAGTAATTTTTTTTAATTTATTATTTTTGAAGAAGATTTTCCTTTGTTTCTTGTAAAAGCACACACTCAACCACTTCAAAAACTTTTTGAGTGTGTAATTTTAGTAGGAATAAAAACATATACTTTTGATTCAAAAATTGCCCATTTATCTCAAAGCAAATCTTGTGATTATGCTGGTTTGAGAGCTCTTTTGGTAGTTTTAACCTCTTTTTTGACACAGTTTTAATTTCATTGTTTGTTGTTGATTATAGTTTGTGGGGGCCTAGTGACTAGATGCATGTTTTCCGATTTCTATTGATTGTGTTCTAAAGCAAAATCATGACATATTGAAGGTATATGGAGCATTACGAATGTCTGTGAAAATGTTACTAATGTGGAATTCGAAACTTGAAATTGATGGTGGAGGAGATACAATGGTTGGTACTTCTCTTTTGGAGGCAAGCAATCTTATGGTGCTTAAGGTATGCAGTTCTCTTTTTCAGATTTATAATTAAAAACAACCTGCTTTCTTCTTGACATTAATGCTATTGTTTTAGATTGAATTCAACTTTCCTTGCAGGAACAATCAATTATAAGTTCCAATGCAAATTTAGGTGTTCATGGACAAGGCCGATTGAAGTTAACAGGAACAGGAGACACTATTAAAGGACAGCGGCTTTTCCTCTCTCTCTTCTATGATATCCAAGTAAGACTTATGATTTAAATGAGGGTTTATGGCTTTCCAAAAAATTGTTGCTTAGAGTACTTAGAGAATATTTAATATATTTTGTAGTAAAATTATTAGTTATAAGACTTGAATTGGATGGATGGCATAGAGAGGATAAAATGTTAAGATGAAGTTCAAAATATTTCTGATATATTTATTTGTCTCTCCTTCCATTATCAATGACTGGACCCCAAAAACATTTATAGAGAATAATTACTTTACAAACCTAGAGTTTCAGGTTTTCATAATCGAATTTCTATTTATGCATCATGTGAATGCCTAAAAATACTGCTGACCTTGTATAATAGTGAGGTCAACACTGCATGACCCAGCCAACTCAATTGATTGTTTGCTAAAGCCTGACACTATAAACAAAAGTGTATTGATTGCTGAATGTCTGTTCATTGCCACATGTCATTGTTTTTTGTATTTGTATTTGTATTTGAGGATATGAAGGAATTAAAAAATTCGGCCTATTTTTTTTTGTGTAATATTATAACAACATTTGAACTAGAACAAATATGAATACATATAGTTGACTATGCCTAGTGGTGCACACACATCCAAATAGGTAACATACAAGAGAGGTCATATCAGAGAAAATAGAAGTGTGAGTTGCGGATATGTTTTTTTGAGCCTAATCCAGCGTTATTGTAACAAAAGTTACAAAACGCATGAAATGTTTTTCTCTTACAAGGGACAAGTTTATTGTTTTTGTCATCTTCCTCATCCTTGTTCACGTCCTTTAAGCAATTGTTCAACCCATAAACACTTTTGTGTAACCATCTCGGTTTCTGTCCAAATACTTAAAATATTATATTTTAGCCTAGATTAAGTCGGTTCCTGTAAAGTCATTCAGGTCCCAAAGGGCCATACTAACAGCGGTATCAATTGATAAATGCAAACAAAACAGTAGTTTGAACTTTGCATATACATGCAATTTATAACAACCGTGACAAAGAAAAGACAACAGAAATATAACTATTATAGAAACTATTCTAGTGCACAAAACCTGATAAATTGATGAAAATGTTTCCAAAAACAGTTATAAAGCAAAGATACAGCACAGATATAACAGCAGATGTATAACAGTCTTAACAAAACATGTGAAATGATTCACTCTTACAAGAGACAAGTTTATTGTTTTTTTCCATCTTCGTTGTCCTTGTTCATGTTCTTTGAACAATTGTTCAGCCCAGCAACATATTTATGTAACCAGCTTTTTTTCCAAATAATTAAAATATTTAATTTTAGCCTAGATTCAGTTGGTCTCTGAAAATCCATTCAGGTCCCAAACAGCTACACTAATAGTTGTATTGATTGATATATGCAAAAAAAACAACAGTCTATAGATACATCAATTTATAACAACAGTGATAAAGCAAAGACGCAACAAAAATGTAACTATTATAGCAGCTATTCTATTGCTTAAAACTTGATAAAATGTATCCACAAAAAAGGGATAAAGCAAAGGTACAGCGGTTATTATAGCAGAAATATAACAGTCATAACAGCTATTATATTGCAAAAAAATTGATGATAAAATGATGAAAATGTCTTGACATGGATGTGTCTTCAAATGTCATCTTCAAAAGCAACATGATTTTGAAACCTCTTGAAGATATCTTTCCATAACCAAGTCTTAAATCGCTTCTTAATTAGCAAGCAAAGTTTGCTTCTCAATATAAACCAAGTCTTAACATTTCTTCAACTGAACAGCCCAGCCTAGCTGATACTAAAATGCAGCTTTAAAATCCTAATAGCCTCCTCCTTCATCCCGTCAATTATTTCTTTCCCCTTTTTGGTGAAGTAATGACAGTTCACCATCTGTTGCATTACTTTTCTCTTCTAGTGTTTGAGGTGTCTAAATCATTTTGGCTGCATGAAGTTTTGGCTGAACCTGTTAGTCAGTCTCAATGGCACTTCTAAAACTCCAGGTTATTATTCAGTTGCCCTACCTACTATCGGAATTATGCATACAAAAATATTATAAGAGATCAATAAAAAAGAGGCACGAATGAGGTATAAGATGAGACATCTTTATTATAATTTGATGTCATATTTATGCATCACCACAAGATAATAGGTATGTCACCACCAATATTTAATCACTTTATTTAATTCTAATGACACCTCAAATATATCTAATAGCTCCATCCTAAATATTATAAACTAAGTATAATATACTAACTCTAAATAAACATTATATTTCAACCGCCCTGCCCCCTGCACCCCCCATAATGTCCAATTAGATGACATTATTATGTTGTACTTAAAAATTTCGCACACTTAATTTTTGAGTACACCAATAATATTTTTTTCAAACTGATCGTTTCAAGGTCGTCTTGTGAGTCTTGTTGGTATTTTTTTGCCTTCAAACATTTATGCTTCGGATTCCACAAGGAGCAAGTTAGGTTTGAGAAGGAAATCATGCACGAGTAAATTTGATGACACACAAATCGACATTGGCAAAAGTGATTTTCAGCATTTGTTTGTAATTAATGTTTGATGGTACTCAACACTTATTTAATTGTGTGCCCATTTTACATGGCTCTTGTTGTGTTTGGCACTTCTTCAAAATGATTTGCCGACCATATCATCAACATATCCATAGTTTTTCCAAGATGGCACAATAGGCTCTGCTAAAGAAGTCACAACTTTTCAGATGATGAACAACCTCCCCTGCAGTCGGAACACTCTCTTTGGCCAAAAGAATTGCTTCCCCGTATATCTTATCCATGGGAGGAGGGTCATAATCTTCCCAAATTTTTGACACCTACTTTCTCTAATAAGGCCATTCACAAGGCAGATCTTGGAGAGAATAGAAGAGACTATGGTTAAAGCCTATTAGCAATTGCAGTGCAAGATTTATGATGTTCTAACTTTGATGGGTTGACACATTGTTCTTAGGATGTAAATACAAGCCTATTTCTTCATTTAAAAATTTAAAATTTTCATTTTGTAATCTTTTTCTTGGAGGGTAATTGATTAGTATTTAAAGTAATTTACTTTATTATTTAATTTTTAATTATTGATTTTATTTTAATTAAATCATTTATTTACTTATTTTTTTAGATAGATATGAAGCTTTTCACTGGAGCAACAACCAGTTACATCAACGACCACAACCGACCAATACAAGCGAACGGCCACAACCGGCCAATACCAACAAGATTGCCACAACCGGTGAATACCAACGAAACGGCCACAACCGGCCAATACCAACGAAATTGCCACAACTAGCCTAATACCAACGATCGGCCACAAATGGCCTCCAATACCTCCGAGATTTGAACCTAGGTGGTGCATGTAACAACCAAGTTGCTTTATCAATGCACCCCCATCTCATCGGTCATTTAATTACTTATTTATTTATTAATTATTTGGCAATTTATTAAATATATGAAAATTTATTATTAATTACGTCATTTAATTTTTTCCTATGTTCAACTCCCTAACATCTTAGCTCTTCATTGGTGACATCCTTACATAGAAACCCAAGTTTGCAATCAACTCGTACACTATTCTCATTCTGGTGATGGATCACAATGTGATTGGAAACATTGATGCAAAAATCATCTACATAGTTTTATTCAAAAGATTTCAATTTAATTTAATTTATGATGTTGTTGACGATGTGTTTAATGATATTTTAACACATTTGTGAGTTGTCATTTGTTGTATCATACATTTTATCTCATATCTTATCATGTTCTGGATATTATATAATTATCTTTATCGTATAATTTTTTACTTTCTTTTTGATGTCTCATGTCTCATTTACTTTAATTTACTTACTTTGCATCCTTCCCCGTGGGTTTAGACAGCCATTGTGTCCTTATTGATCCTTTCGTAATTTCCTTTTCTTTGCATTCTCCCTCTTAAGTTTATTTGTTCATTGCATCCTTAGTGATCCTTTTGGTAATTTATTTTTGTATCTTCCTTCTTTGGGTTTATCTGTCCTTGGTAACCTAACAATTACCTTGATAATTTACTTCTCATGTATCTCTTTTGGGTTTATCTTTTACTTATATTTGTCCCCTCTTGGGTTTTACTTCCATCATTTTGTGCGCTACACTTTTGCAAGTTTACATGATTTATCTAGTGACATTACTACCTTCTTCCTACATCCCATCTCCCCTTGTGTTCTTACCTCCATTCTCATCCACTTATCATGCCATTTGATGCACATTCACATATACTTCCAAATCCCTTTATTCCTAGTCTTTTCTAAAGTGAAACCTTCCCTCTCGTGGTCAACTATTAGCATGTCCTCATTGTATCATCTATCTTTTTAATACTCCTTATAGTCCTCATTCTTGTCTTTCACTTGAAGCACACTTAGGTCGGAGATAAGATCACACTCTCTTCTAAAGCGTAGATCTAAAAGTATATAAGCTTCTTGGCTTCTACATTCTTCTCTATAGCCGCTAGGTGTAAGTTATATTGTGTTGGTCATCTTAAGCACTCATTGTCAGTCTTCAGAATCCGTACAGTGGAGGAAAATATAAAAAATAAAAAAATTCAAAAGCTAAAATATCATAGCAAAAAAATCAAAACTAAAATTCAAAGGCAAAAGAAAATATTAAAAGTGAAATCGCACCAAAAGACATGATCAAATCATTGGCATGCCCACTATCGTAGTTGAAGATCAAATTTTATAGTTGACCTCACAATAAAGTTGGAGGTCTATTGGATTGTGGTAGGCTAGTAGACTGGGATAGGAAGGCACATATTTGTCATTAGTGCAACTTACCTTTTCACACAAGTACCCAATCCTCGTAGTTGATTGATGGCTTTGTCAAGTTCCTAAGGAATGGGGAACATGTTGTGGGAAGAGACACCTTTGCATTTCTTGCATAGCCTTCATGGGATTATCTATATACTTCACTAGTTAGCTTAAGCTTTATGCTTGCTGGATAGGTTTCTTGACCTATTGATGTGGAAAACTCCTGCCCAATTGATTAGACTGTCTTGTTTCTGGCAAAGACCATGTTCTCGCCTTCGTGGTGCCCTCTTTTCACCCCTTTCATTTTCTTCATTCAATGGACACTTACTTCCTTCGATGGACACTTGTTTCTAAGCCTTCCTCATTGTAGTTATCTCCTATTCTCCATCTCTTTTAGACATGTTAGCATAGTGACACCATTAGTGTTCAAGGGTTTTAGATGATAAGACCAGGGGAATCAACTAGGTATTCCCCTTGAACTTTCCATTCTTGAATAGAAGCCGCATCTTTGAGATTGTTTTGAGATGCTCTTTTGGTAATTACCTTATTTTTCTCGGAATCCTCTTTGTTATGGTTAGGATCCTTAGCTTTCTTCTTCTTTTGGATCGTTCCGACCTAATATAGCCTTTACCTCAAGGCTATCTGACCCCAACTTTTATCTTCTCTTTATTCTTATTTTGGGCCATCTGGACTTAATTTAGCCTTTACCTTTGTGGCTAACTAGATATTTATTTCTTTCTATTATTACCATGCCTTGGGTCACTAGGACTTAAGCCTTTGCCTTGTGGCTATCTAGCCCCATACTATGCCTTAGACACTATTTTTCGACTTTTTTGGTTCTTTTAGAGCTAATTTGGATTTTACCATTGTGGTTATGTGTTCCCTTTTTAACATCTTCCTTGAGAGCCTCATACTTCCATTTTCAGACTCATTTGCATACAACGCCCGCATTGCTTTTATCCATGTAGTTTTGTATTATTAGGGTTACTGTAAGCATCTTTTGCACTCGCCATGATCAAGACTAAGGTATGTGCATGCATCTATTTCAGTGGGAAGGTAAATCGAGGTATGTACATGTTGCTTTCATTAATTTATCATCACTTATTACACCTTTTTCCTTTATTTCATGTTGCTATTTTTTTTTTCCGAAAGCACCATCCTGTGTTACACTATTGTGACATGTGATGAGATTTAGGTGGGGCATATGTATACACCGTATTTTTTGATTACTTACAATTTGTGTTATTGGACTCGTCGGTGCATCAATCTCCTTGAATGTACGCCGTAAGGAGTGCACTTGGATTGGTAGTGCTCTATGAGAGATTCCCTGATGATCATCTGCAATATTCACCTCATTCATTCATGCCATGCCATCTTATTCGTCCTCCAAGAGTTCTCTTTCCCTCTTTCCACTCCACTTCTTCATGTTTGTGTGTTTCTCCCTTACATCATCTACACCGTTGGCCCACTTCATCAAGTGGGCCATTGTAGTTTTGTTTGAGTTGCATATTTTTGGGCTTTGAGTAGTATTTATATTATTGTTTCCCTTGTCATTTCTCAAAGAAAAGCCATCTAATCCACTACCTTGGTAGGAAGAAAGTGAATTAGGGCTAAGGAGCTTACACTTGAGGAAAACTTGTTTGAAAAAAGTCTTCAAAGATATCAAGAAGAGAAGTTGAACCAACAAGGTATACCTAGTCTTAGGTTTTCTTTCCATCTTGAGCTTCACATATAATATCTCTCACTAAGTGCCACTTGAGCCAAGGGGGAGATTGAGGTACTGACAAGTCATCTCAAGGTAAACATTCTTAACACTATTTCTTTTATTACTTTGGAAGATATATTATATTGGTATGTTAGTGTCTTCCATGCTTAGATTAGTTTATGCTTGTTATTATGTTGTTATCTTTTCATGCTTTGTTTCTTTATTTACCCCTGATGGTTACTACATGTTGGCATTGTCTCTACTTTCATTACTTTAGTTTACACTTCTTGGTTATCGTCTAATGATACCTTGGATCTAGTTAAGCCTATGCATGCCCCTTATATGTGTAGATTTCCTTATTAGATCCCTTACAACCTCCTTTGCACATGGTCATTGTCTATAGCTCCATGCCACTTTGTGGAACATGTTGTATGTGTGTTGTATCTAGAATGGTCTTCTACCCTTTTCTATACTAGAGGATCCTTATATTGTTGACCATATTTAACTAACATACATTATGGTGAACCTGACATGAATCACACCCTACTGCTGTGTTGGGTTATTTTCACATTTTCTTTTCCAAGCTTTTTTGCGTTCCCAATTTCCAAACATACCTTGTTTGTCAAATTTCGTTTTCACCTTTAGCAGCCCTAAACGTTGTCTTCTCAGTCCCACAATGGAGTATACCAACCAAACTCATGATAAAGCGAACCAAGGTTTCTCTGCCTTCCAAGGATTTACTAGCGACAACAATAGTGCTTTGTCAATAGTGCTATGTCTGAGAATTCCCAAAATCCTTCCACATACGGTTTCTTTTTCTTCCAAGAAAACCCTTCCAGCAATGATAGCAACATGTCCATGACCAATAACAATAAAAACAAGCACATTCCTACCAATGCCACTGTCACCACAAGATCTAGAGGAGAAACTTACCTAATGAGGAATTTGAATTTGAGTGCGAACAAGAAGACTACAATGAATAGAAGTATACTGATCTGGCCCTGCATCTTAAGGCCTCTAGCAACTTCTACAACGATTGGTATAAGCTTAACACCTATGCCGCTACCAAACTTTTAACAAAAAACCTCACTGGTGATTCTTTAGAATGTTACAATCGACTCAAGCCTAGCTCAGTCAACAAATTAGAATGCATTGATTCAAGAATCCCGATACCATCACTTATCTGAGGACAACTTGGGTAATATCATCAATTGTAAGCAATTTGATCATGAGTTGATCCATGATTTCATCAAATGATTGACATTCTTGGGCCATAAAGCCGAGCACAACATTACCGAGGAAAGTCGACTTATGCTTTTTGTAATCGCTCTAAAACCAAAATTGCAATACGAATGTAAGTCCTCTCCTAAAACATTGGAAGAAGCCTTCGATTCCAAGAGATAGGATCATTTCTTGAGATAGTTTGAGATTCCTCAATCCAAACCAAACATATGAATGCTTATGACACTTAACAAAAACAAGCAAGCTGCATATAATGGTTTTATTGACACCTATGATCACAACTTTGATTCTAAGAGAACCATTCATTGCAATCATGCTGGGTGGTCCTCAAAATGTGGCTCTCTTTCAACCACTTGCGAGAAGCCCTTTTCAACCACCTACTCCTTTGGTCAATTATACTCATCAACCCTCGAGCATTGAGGAGCTTATAAAAAGACTTTTTAGGCCTAAACCAAATGATCTAGATCCTTCATGCCCAACAATTCAATGGTATAATATCCAAAAGTTTTGTTGGTTTTATACTTATTAGGGTCACTAAAATGAAAATTGTCATTCCTTTCGCACCTTAGCATACAATTTATTACTTGGCAATAATTTTGACCGTGATGCTATGGAAAGAGAACACTATCAAGACTTCCAAAAAGTTTCCAAACATTATGAAAATCGTACAAAGCGTGATGTACTTTACCAAGCCAATGCTCACCTAAAAATTTATTCTAATTCTCTATAGGATCACTCCAAAGATAACAATGATAAATCTCAAGATAACATCAACCTTCCCCCTCCTCAAAATCCTCAAAATTCAGCTTCAATTGCCAATACTGTAGAAACCAAGGTCAACCCTAATTCCTCAACCTATGAGAAAAGCGTAGTTCATAGGACTGGTATGAAGCACATCATAGCTTGTGTTAACCATCAATGTAAAACTCAGCACACTCTTATGGCCACCTACAAAACTTACAAAACTATTTAGGCCTAGCCTACATGTCATAATATGGAAACATCATAATCAAAAAGCTCAAAAATCTCTAATGTAATTGGCTAGTTCGATGACATTCAAAATTCTCACTATGTATCTCCAACGTCATTGACCAAGTCAATGAGGTTGTTTGTGACTTCCTCAACATTATAGGCTAGGCTAATGATGTTGTCCAAGTTTGTCTTTTACATTGGCCCGATCGATGATGTTGAATGCAAAAAAAAAAAAAAAAAAAACGATTTAGTCCTTCCCAAGGCCAAATCTGATATCATTCAGCATTCTAGTTCTTAGTCACAATCATTTCCAACATAGTCTAGCTTTGAAGAATGGGATCCCATTGAAGAACTCTCTAATTTCCCTAGTCAGATTGATTTCCTTGAGCTCATGCTTACTTCTCCTAAACACTGAAATCGATTAATGAAAACCCTCTTCGATATGAATATTCCTCAACCACCCACTATGGGGCAAGAAGTTACCTTGCATGGTTTCTATGAGAGTCTCATGAAACAATGTGAAAGTCATCTATCCAAGTCGATCAAACAATCGATCAAGCACTATCCCTTAAGTTTCCAATCAAATTCATGATTCTTGACGAAATCCTATTTCGTGCGAATGATCCTCCTCTTCTTATTAGCATTTGAATTGGCGATGTCCAAGTCAAGAGAGCTCTCATTGACGAAGGTTCTTGCACTTGCATTCCCTTTTCGCATTTTATCAAACCTCTTGATTACTCAACAAGCAAATTGAAGACCACTCGCAACATGTACCAAGGATATGACTGAAGGCAAATGCCTCCAATGGGGTGTATTTGGCTTCATATTGCAGTACCTTCTAGAACGGTGAGGGTGAAAGTCACGAACTTTAATTTCCTCCTTTCCTATAATATGTTACTTGGCCGCGTTTGGACTCATTGAATGAGGGGTGTAGCTTCTTCCGCTTGCCAATGTATCAAATTTTCCTACTTAAGAGTTGTCTACAAGGTCTGAGGTGAAACCAATCCTTGGAATTTTGAATGATTTCAACAACTTGGTGCCATTCAAATACTGCCCTTGAAGAGCTTCCAAGTATCCAAGTATCCCCTTTCTAAAGTATCAATGTTTTAACTATCCCAATGTTTCATTGCGAGGTTATAGTGGCTGGGATGATTTTTTTTTTTCTAAGTATTTGAATTGTTGCATCTTAGATTGTATCCCAATTTGAAGGATGTATCTTTTAACTTTTCTAAATAAACATGTGTGCAGTTAATTTTTTGAATATTAACTTTTATCCATGTGGAAAAGGTGAGTAAAGGCACCAATTTATTGAGGAATCAATTAACATGCTATCTACCACTCAGAACTAGCAAACTATTGAAATGGGAGATAATAGTGTACTATATTTAGAAGTTATTTTTACACTCTTAACATCTGGCTGACAGCTTCCTAGTGCACATTAGCTTTGTAGGCGATGCCAAAGAAACAAGTTTTTACTTGGTCTTCCCCCAAAAAATGAAGATACACAATTATCATTATAGAAATAAAAATCTCTAATACAAAAAACATCATGTTGCTGTTAGAGTGGAATTTAAGTGATGGCAACAACTTCTAGACATAGTATTTTCATCAAGACCCAAAAGCTTTTTTAAGTTGTAGAATAATTGTTAGAAAAGAACAGTCATCTTGTTATCAAAGTAAAACATACTGGTATTTGCCAACCTTCAGGGCCTCATGCAATTTTGCATCAACCAAAAATATGAATAGGATAGGTATCAATAAGTAGGTTTACAAATCTTTGATGTTAGATGGTTTGCGGTAATTTTGGATCACTTTTGCAGGCTTGCGGTAATTCTTGGATCCTTAGACCAGTGCAGCATTTGAAAACTTGAATTGTACATCATCGTAGTTGAGCTACAAAGCTTGCGGTGTCTTTAAAATTTGTAGGAAGCATGGAAATGACTTACGGAACACATCTGTCAATTCAGATCTTACCACACTTTTATGTATATGTGGGAAAATGGAAAATCAACACAATGGAGCTACATGCCTTGTAGTAACGTGAGGTTTTGTAGGGACATTCTTGTTATCATCCTAAAGCCATTTGTCAACGCAGATCTCAATGCACTATTATGGTTTGCCCAAAAAATGCAAAATATGCTACAGATGTTGTGGTACCTTGTGGTTCTACAAGAAGCATTTTGACATCATCTGGAGCTCATTTGTCAAATAAATTTATGGCTCAAAATTATAGATTGTTTCTGCAAAGGTTATATGTTTGAAACCTGTGCATGGCTATTTTCCAGCTAAGGATGATTTGTTAAAGTTTTTCTAGAATTCATCATAAGTCTTGGTGACGTGTTATGGAACTTGTGATGTGTTATGGAAGGCGCTGTTGTTGACTTTTTGGATATTTGATTCCGAAAGTCATGGAAGTTGATAAGGATTCATTTAATAATGTTTGTGATCGATTTTGTGATGTGTTAAGCTATAACATGTTGCTGTGCCATGGGAATGTGGAAGCATTTAATATTTGTGATACACTAAAATGTGTTAATGCTATTAGTGGGGTAAAAAAACTTAAATGTAGGTAGGTGGGTCATGCTTGTATATAAGCGTGCCCCTACACTTGTGCTAAGGGGCTTCTTCGGTTGGGTAATGGAGTTGTAATGTTCCTTTTCTCAAAATTAATACAGATAGAAGACCCTTAGCCTATCCATTATTTCTCGAAGGCTAGAGGGGTGGAAAAAGGAAAATAAATTAATAATTTAGCTAAGTCAGCGAAAAGTAACTTAATATTATTTTATAAAAGACCCTTATGTGTTATTGTTAATGATAAAGGTAACTTTATTAAAATAAGAACATGGCGTCAAATTAAAAGGTGGGTGTTGCTTTTTAGGGTTTTCGTTGAAAAAGTGCAAAGAAATTATAAAAGATGGTGTTGGGCTTTTTGGAAAGCATTCTAGTTCTATTATTCAACTTTTATTGAGCAAGTTTGAGCAACCGCTTCAACTTTCAACATCAGAGGACGAAAATCCTCTAGTGCATAGCCCCGAGGATGAAAACCCTCGTACCTAGTGGGTGATTCCATCTAGCATCTGTGCTTACTAGAATCAGAATAAATTCAGTTTGATAGAGTAACAAGGCAACATTTGTAACTGTGGATCAGCCACATCAACTAGGGTATCACCTTTCAAGGCTACTTTCAATTTCAGGAGAATTTATTGTTGTTTCTGAAGACTAGAATTCATTTTGTGGCTTTTGCCAACTTCATGTCACTCACCCAGGGCTGCCATACAATCTATTGTACCTGCTTTACCTTGGCGTTAGGGTTTTGTGGTCATCTTTCGCTGAGCGTAGCACCTTCTAGCCTGGCGTCACACCTTGCTACCTCATCCTACCCTGGCGACATCATTTTTGGTCACTTCAAGCTTTGGTGTCATACTTTTGGTGACTATTTATTGTTGTACCTATTGTACATACTTGGGCGTTGACTGTTATACCTTTCTAGGCTGTGGCATCATCATTCCTAGACCGTATTATTGTTGGCATCATTCTTCTGAGGCTTAAGTGCTATTGTACTTCATATTTGGATTGTGGCAATTGGCTAAAGTTAGGGTTTGGAGTAATCAGGACCTTTATATATGTTGTCGTACCATCAATACTGTTGTTGTACCTTGTTCCACTAAATACTAACGGGTGTTTATTATTAAATTCATGACTTATGAACTTTTGCAATTAGGGTTTGTTGTAATAAAATTCATAATCAGCTTATTGATTAAAATCTACAATTGGGTTATTCCCAGTTTTGCATATATCAGTTGTATGGTTTGTTTCATCTTGTATGTTTTCATCCTAATTCCACAAGGGGCTTAATAAAAATCCAAAATTGTTTATATTTATCCAAAAAGGGATATTTTAATTGCTTGCAAAGAAAGTTGAGATCTACGGATTTGATGTTGTAACGCATCTCATTTTGAGATTGCAGTAATTTTGAATGTCTATAATTAGATTGTAGTGTGTATGCAAGTTGTATTTCCTCATTTGAATCATTAAGGAACATTGTTATTACAGTTTATCATATTGTTTATATGCGCAAGACTACAAGTCAGTTCATTCATTGTGTTAACTCTATGGGTTGCATGGTCTAAGGTTGTCCTTCGTTGGATACTCTAACCGTGACTGCATCATTTGGTATTAGAGCAAGGTTACAGTCCTTGTTAGTGATTGTTGCTTTCCATATTTGCAAGTGTGGGTAGAAAGTAGTTGCAAACATCTTTCAACGAGATTGTTGGGTAGGAGATGTAGAGGTGGTTCTTTGATTCGAGGAAAGAATTGGCAACCAAAGGAGGTTGAGATATTTTTAAAGGTTTGTTTTCCACAAAAGAAAGTGTGGGTAGAAAACAAAGCGATAGGTTGAGATTGTGTAATGTGTAATGTCCCCTTGTTGAGCGAGCATTAGAGTTGGAGGTTTAGCCGATCATCGAGTCCTCGTAGGCTAATAATGGTGTTTAGAGGGCCCAATGTTGAAGTTAGCTAGTTCTCCAGCTGGCAGTTGGCAGTTGGCAGTGTTTTTATCTCTAAATCTTTGGTGTATTCAAAGGCGGTGTTATTCAGGGTGTTCTAGCTCCGTTTTATATGTTTACTATTTATAGTAAGTCAGTCGTATGATAGAGGCCAACCTTACTATTTTTAGTAAGGCACCCTGGTGAGCAGAGAATGCAATGGACTACCTCCTGGTTCAAACAGAATTGATTTATGAGGTTTCTTTATGGAGTTATAATATTATAATTATTATTAAAGTCATACTTTAATAATAATTAAATATAAAGTGAATATTATTAATGATGATTAATGACTTTATAATATATGATTTCACTTAAGTCATAAAATCATCATTAAAGATCATAAAGGGAGACATAAGGATTTTATTTAAAAGGAGGGAAAAGAAAATGAAATTAAAAAGTAAACTAAATGAGATGCAGTCAAATGCAGATTGAATGTTATAAAAGGGCATTTTGAAATTTTTCATTGATTATTGATCATTCATTCAACTTGGCTTGTGCCTTGGCATTTGAAAGTGGAAACTAGGGTTTTTAACTGCAAACGATCTTGGAGAGCGTAGCTTTTCTTTGAATCGAGCTTTTCGAGGGTGTAAAAGATTATTTGAGGTTTGCTAATTGGGTGGCTTTAATTCAGAAGTCACATTGTGCATTAAAGAGGAGATTAACACCAAATTTTGTAAGGGTTTGATGTGTAGACACAAGTTATTGTTATCTGCTATAGTGGCGTGAACAGTGCCACGCTACAATACCCGTGCTACTGTGATTTGCTACAGTAATAGGGCTTGGTTTTGGCATTGCTTCATTAGAACTTCAAGGGTTTTAACATTAGTTTGACGACAAACTTACTTGATCATCATTATTGCTGGATTGTGCCTTCTTTTTTTGGCATGTGGGTTTCTAGAGGCTGTACCAACCTTTAATTTGCAGGGCGTGTTCTTCTCTTTAGCTGGGGTGTGTGGACTCTAGGCCAAAGCGCCTAGGTTATTGGTTTCATTCCAACTCTATTGTGGGCAATTTGATCATGGGTTGCTGTTAGAAGAAGATATATGGTGGAGAAACCAATATAGGAGGCTTGGCGTCCATCTCCAAGAGTTTATCAGCGTGTTGTTATAAGTTTCAGACGTGCACTTGCTGTCATTGCATTATCCGGGTATGGAGTTAGTGTTTCCTCAAGCATTTTAAAATCTGAACTGAATATATTGTATTTGCAAAACAATAATAAATCAAATTTTAAATCATTCTAGTATTTACTTCAACGTTTCTTATTGTGTTTCTTATATGCAATTTCATACAATACTTGGCATTTTAAAAAAATATTTCAAAAGCATAAACTCAGAATTGAACAATCAAACAAGGCATAAATTTTAGTTTGCAAGTGTCCCCCTGGGGTGGGACATTTCAGTGGTATCAGAGCGGCTTCCTGCCATCCTGTGTTGGGGTTTAAATTATATATTCAATGAGCTCATGTTTGTCAACATTTGAGTGACTAGATTTAAATTATGGGTTCAAGCAATGACAGTGAAATAGTATTAGGTGATAGGAAGTGGTTGGCTAAAGTTCTCTATGAACAGGGTACCAAACTTGGCAGTCAACCTAACTTTGGGTATGATACTTTGGTCACGTTGAGAAGACTGGAAGAATGCTCAAGTCTTGTTGAGCAGTCTCATCTTCTTCATTGTTGCAAATTGTTATGATGCCGGTAGTGACTTCTTTGCATGAGCATAAGTTTTTGAGACACAGAGACAATGAGAGTAGGCTCATTGTTGTCCGTTGCATTAGTCAAATTATAAGGTTCACAACGCTTCGGGTTCCTTATAATGTTGGCACAATGAGGGAAATATTGCAGCTGATTGTTGATAGTTTCATTGGGATAGGTGATATCAATAGTCCTACTTTTGGAAGGAAGATCAAAATCCTTGAGTTGATGGCACAGGGGAGATTGTGTATTGTCATGATTGATTATGATTGTAATGATCTTGTTTTGGGGATGTTCCAGCTCTTTTTGGATTCCATCAATGAGAGGCATGACAAATCTATCAAGAAGTACATGAGGGCTATCATGGTTTCCATTATTAATGACAGTGATGGCATCTCTCAGTTTATCTTATCCTTTCTGTTAGTTGTTTGAAAGCAAGAACAGTAGTTATCTACAGCTGCTTATGATTTGATACATGATGTTTTCGAACAATGTGAGGGTAAGCTAAGGCCCTACTTGTTCATTGAGGAGCAGGTGCAAGAAAAGGGGTTGCAATTTGGAGTGGATGATGATGAGAAGACCATACATCTTGATAGTAAGTTGACAGAACCCCTTGATGTTACTTTCAACGCTCAAGAACTTGTTATCAGCCCTGATAACAACTCTGATTTTTATGACAGCAGTCACAGTGTTGAGCGCAACCATGAGATAGTTGTTATGGCACGTGAAGAGGAGGTTGAAGGATCTCCCAATGTTGCCACTTAAGATATGAGTGTCGAAAATGAGGAATGCATGGAGAATCCAAGCCATAACAGTTCTGATTTTTGTATCAGCAGTCAAATGTCTGCATTAGCATGAGACAACAGCCATTACACATGAGGATGATGTTTGTGTGGGTTTGTCCAATGTTGATACTCAAAATGTGGGTATTAATGATGCAAAGTGTGTTGTGGATTCATGCCACAACAAATCTGATTATGCAAATCAGTCCAAGGAAGATGTGAATAAAACAAAAGATTTACTTAAAGGTGATGGATCCGTAGATAGTTTTTCGGATGTGCATTCATCTATTTTGGTAGAGGAAGTCAGTGATGGTGATTCAACCTCTTATCATAGTGCTGATTTCAAATCAGAAAATTGGTGTGGAAATGATTTGTCATAGGGGTCTCCTCACTTAGTAGGGCAGTTGAAGATGAACGGAAGCATGATTTCTATAGCCTTAGAACATTTTGATGTTGCTCGGCAGTTAGAAAATTATTGTTGGGGTACTCCTAAAACATAAGAGCACTGTAATAATGGACTTTCCCTTGTAGAGTTTCATGCACTTAGAGATGCGTTGGAGGTAATGAAAAATAATTACCTACTGTTACTATCTGATAGAGATTATCTTCTCAAGTGGGATGGGATCTGTTATGATGCGTTAAAAAGGAAAGAGGAGGTTGATGAGCTCACCTATGAGCTTGAGGTTACCATGGACTCGTTGAAGAACACTCAATTGGCCCTTCAAGAGTCTAAGTCACGAATTGATGAACTTACCGTGGAGTTGAGCTTGGTGCAATCTTCATCACCTACTGATACAGTTCAGACATCTATAGCAGTAGTTGGTGATGAGCATACATCCACGGATTGTGACAAGGTGCATAATGAGGATGTGGCAACATCCATTTCACTTACAAGTGCAGATGGCATAGATGGGATGAGTACGCTGGATGAGTTTAGTAGAGAGCAATGTGTTACCCCTGGTGTTCCTAAGGATAGTCCCATTTTAGGGGATGCAGAGAGTTGTGTGATTGAGCACAACGCTGTTCCATCTTTTTCACAGGAGGTATCTAGGGCGTCATCTAGTGGGGAGATTGTGCCTCATGTTGATTTGTTTCCCTCACTTGGAAGCAAATCAGAGATTTCATCCCATGCAGCTGATTTTGATCGACAACCATTGACAGAGGCAGGAGCTTTTTATCTTGACTGCATAGTGAGTACTCATAATTCCTCCTTTAGTCCACACATTGATGACTTGATGATGCGTAAGTGTGGATTGGCTTGGGATTTATACCATCCTTTGTGGGATGAAGATTTGCCATCTATAGAAGATGGAATTAGAGTTTGCAGATGTCTAACTTAGTCATATTCAGAGGATTACCTGCAGGGTCAGAATCAAATTTCCATCATGCTGATGTGTACTAGACAAAGTTTGCAACTTCTTTAACTCAAAAATTTCCAATGGAATCTTGGCTTCAGAGAGGTTGCAGTGTCAGTAGGCATGATGGCTTGTTTAGTCCTCATAGCGGTGATGGTGGAGAGTTATATCATCTTCTTGACTTGGGAGGAGCAGTTACATATCTTCTAGCACCTACGGTGGATAGTTATCACATCCATTGGAGGTTAGTAGAGGATGTTATGCTTGGCAGACTTCCATTCAGGGTTTGGGATCTAGGGATAGTTTGCATTGTTTTTATGACTGGTAGATCGCCCTACGTTGGGGTAGTTACCTATCGTGATGTTGAGCATAGTTTAATTGTTACCCAGTGGACACAGTGGTTATATGGTTGGGCACTCTACAGGTTGCTTCTTCCTGGTGATCATACTTCTGTGACACATGGTACAGGGGTTGACCTTGGTCTATGTGTTATTCAATTGTGTTATTTCTGGTGCAGTGAGAGTCACTTGTTGACATTGGGTCATTCTACAGTTCTTCCCTTGGGCCTCTTGTGATGGTGTTTTCTATTCAGTTGCGATTGCTTGGGGACAAGCAATTTCAGGTAGGGTGGACTGAAATGTCCCCTTGTGGAGCGAGCATCAGAGTTGGAAGTTTAGCCTTTCATCGAGTCCTCGTAGGCTAATAATGATGTTTAGAGGGCCTAGTGTTGGAGTTAGCTAGTTTCCCAATTGGCAGTGTTTTTATCTCCAGATCTTTAGTGTATTCAGAGGCGGTGTTATTCAAGGTGTTCTGGCTTCGTTTTTTATACTTACTATTTATATTAAGTCAGTCGTATGATAGAGGCCAACCTTACTATTTTTAGTAAGGCACCTTGGTGAGCAGAGAATGCAGTGGGCTACCTCCTAGTGCAAACATAATTGATTTATGAGGTTTATTTATAGAGATATAATATTATAATTATTATTAAAGTCGTACTTTAATAATAATTAAATATAAAGTGAATATCATTAATGATGATTAATAACTTTATAATATATGATTTCACTTAAGTCATAAAATCATTATTAAAGATCATAAAGGGAGACATAAGGACTTTATTTAAAAGGGAGGGAAAAAAATGAAATTAAAAAGTAAATTAAATGAGATGAAGTCAAATGCAAATTGAATGTTATACAAGGGCATTTTGGAATTTTTCATTGATTATTGATCATTCATTCAACTTGGCTTGTGCTTTGGCATTTTGGAGGTGAAAACTAGGGTTTTCAGTTATAAACGATCTTGGAGAGCATGGCTTTTCTTTGAATCGAGCTTTTCAAAGGTGTGAAAGCTCATCTGAGGTTTGCTAATTGGGTGGCTTTAATTCAGAAGTCACATTGTGCATTAAAGAGGAGATTAACACTAGATTTTGTAAGGGTTTGATGTGCAGATTAGAAGTTATTATTAGCTGCTACAATGACATGAACAGTACCACGCTACAGTGATTCGCTATAGTAATAGGACTTGGTTTTGACATTGTTTCATCAGAGCTTCAAGGGTTTGAACATTAGTTTGAAGACAAACTTACTTGATCCTCATTATTTTTGGATTGTGCCTTCTTTTTTTAGCATGTGGGTTTCTAGAGGCTATACAAGCTTTTAATCTGCAGGTCGTATTTCTCTTTTTGGCTGGGGTGTGTGGATTCTAGGCCAAAGCGCCTAGGTTATTGATGCCATTTCAACTCTATTGTGGGCGATTTGATCATGGGTTGTTAGAAGAATATATATGGTGGAGAAACCAATATTGGAAGCTTGGCATCCATCTCCAAGGGTTTTTTAGCTTGTTGTTATAAGTTTTAGACCTTCACTTACTGTCATTGCATTATCCAGGTATGGAGTTAGTGTTTCCTCAAGCATTTTAAAATCTGAACTGAATATATTGTATTTGCAAAACAATAATAAATCAGATTTTAAATCATTTTAGTGTTTGCTTCAACGTTTCTTATTATGTTTATTATATGCAATTTTATACAATACTTGGCATTTTTAAAAAATATTCCAAAAGCATAAACTTAGAATTGAACAATCAAACAAGGCAGAAATTTTAGTTTGCAAGTGTCCACCTGGGATGGGACATTTCATAATGAATGCAAGTCATAAACAAACAAAAAATTCAAATAAGGCTCAATTAAATCAAGGTGTGTTGCACACACTATAATACACATTTATTTCCTTTAAACTATTAATTTAATATTTATGCATTATTATATTAAAGGGGAGAAATGTAGATTCATAAATCTAGATTTATAGGTTAAACCAGTCTTGACACATGAAAATATCACTCAAGTATCTACCCTTTAGTTATTGACCTTTTTGGGATAGTATATTTTTAATTTGCAAAACAATAATAAATCAGATTTTAAATCATTTTAGTATTTGCTTCAACGTTTCTTATTATGTTTATTATATGCAATTTCATACAATACTTGGCATTTTTAAAAAATATTCCAAAAGCATAAACTTAGAATTGAACAAACAATCAAACAAGGCAGAAATTTTAGTTTGCAAGTGTCCACCTGGGATGGGACATTTCATAATGACATCTTCCAACTCAAAACAAGGGTTGGGTAGAAGGTGTTAGTGTATTGTAGTGTCCACAGTAAAGCAAAGTGGGTAGAGGGCAAAAAGATAAATTGCAGCAACCAAGTTGCAAGAGTATGTGATTTGTTCTCCATCTTGTGTAGGTGGGCAGAGAACAAGAAAAAAGAGACCTGTGTAAGTTTGCAAGTGGTGAAACAATAGATCTTGAGGTGTGAAAGTGGTACGATCTATGTAAGTTTGTAAGTGGTACAACATCAGATCTAGATTGTTGTGTTCACCATTTTATTGGGTGGTTAGATAACTGGGTGTAGGCACCTAAATTTCACCATTTAGTGTCGAAATTAATTTTGACATGTTAATCCTTGACCACCCTCAATTCGAATTTATATTAACATTATTTCCCTTCAAAAATAAATAAATAAAATTTTGCACACCTAATTTCCTCCAAAACTAATTAAAATCTAGATTATTCACCTCACCCAGACATCCTCCATGTTCATCTCAACCAAATGTTGACTCATCCAACCACCTTCCTCAACTAACTCAACCACCTTATGAGTCATCCTAGAACATTTCAAGTAACTTGTGAGTCATACCTTGACTTTTCAACTACCTTGACCCATTCATGCCGAGTCACCCAACTACCAACTCTCATTCTTCTTCTCAACACATGAGAATTAGTCATCTTTGATTGCGACGAGGATTCAATTCTAGTTGTTGATTATTTCAATAATTCAACAATTTCAGATTATTCTCAACCGTTCATCTCACGACTCTCAAGCCTATAAATTGACGTGCAATCCTCCACTCAAATCATCCACCTTCATGCGATCAAAACTCTATCAAAATATCTTTGTGAATCCATTGAGATCAAAGCCATTTGCAACCATATGCTGACCAATTCTCTTCGTTTGGAGAAGAGTTGAGCACCCACATCAAATAAGAAAGAGCAAATCTACCATTGATCACACAATGGAGAAGGTGATGAACAGGTATTTCATGTTTTGTAAGTATGTCATCTAGTTAGCTTTCTTTTATTGTTGCTGCTCTATCATAGAGGTTAGTGTAGTTTAGGAAGAGTTACATTGCATTATTTTCTTATTCACATTCTAAATTTCACACTATACATTGAGATTTGAGAAAAGTGGATAGCCTGCGTAGGATTCCAACAGTGGGTTGCGAATGAAGAATCAAAGATTGAAGTGAGAGGAGTATTACGTGTGAAGTTGTAGAGTATGGAGTAGCCAAGAGATGTTTTGAGGGACAGATTGAGTGAAGAAGGTTTTGAACAAGGCTTAGTAAGAAAAGAAGATAACAGAGAAGATATGGCAATAATAAGTTGTCATGAGAAAAGAGAATGGGATGAATAGCAAGAAGCCCAAATAGCAAAGATAAAGAGCATGATGGCATATATGGAAGAAAGGATGATAGCTCTTGAGAAGATAGAGATGAAGGGTAAGTCACAAGTACCCAAATTAGAGATTGAGAAGTATAAAAAGGATTTGAGAATTGTGCAAGCCATAATAGGCATCCTTGAAGAAGAAACTACAGTGGTTATAATGGTGGCAAATGAAGATGAAGAATTTGAATATGAGGGATTCATCATATGTAAGGATGAATGTGATGAACAAGTAAATTATTGTTACCCAGAAGGAGGAGAAAATCTTGATGACTACCCTGGCATAGGTTATTGTAAGTAGCCAATTGTAGAGCTTGATGAAGGAATCCTTTGAAGGAGGATGAAGTGAAGATAGAAATTGCAGCCGTTCTTTGGAGGTTGTGCAAGGAGTTTGAAAATTTGGAAGCAAAGCACATTAGAATGGGAGAAGAAATAACAACAAAATTATGTGTTTTAGTAGACATGCAAATGAGTGGAAGAGAGATGCAAGCATATATACCTAATGAAGAGATCAAGATGGTCATGGTAGATCTTTTCCACAAAAGCAAATAGAAGAAGAAACACTTGAAAGAATGGTCCAAGAGGATCACATAGCTGAAGAGGAAAAATAAATCGAAGATGCATTCTTGGCATCGTTAATATTTGGATATGGATAAGACATCCTCATTGAAGAGGATCAAGCTAAAGAAAATGGTAGCAGCAGCAGTGAAACAACATATATATCTTTGAAGACAAAAGATAAAATGAAAGGAAAAGAGTTGCATCATGGGAAACTAAATCTTGAAGATCATCAAGCCGAGTGGAAAAAGGGAGAGTATCCTCACTAAAGGGGATAAAACTGAAGACAAAAAAAATAAAAAATTATAGCAGCAGCAATAGGAAATGCCTTTTGAAAGGCAACTAAATAAAATGAAATATGAAGCAAGAAGTGCAAGATATTGCACTTTAGAGAGGTTTGTGAAGAACAAGTAGAGCTGCTGATTTCTACATAAGCTTACATGTATGAAGAAGATAAGAGACGAGGAGAAAATAAAATAAATTTAGGTTAGCATGAAAAGGAGAGTGCAATGGTATTTGCACATGGGTTGCATTTTATATGAACAAAGATGAACAAAAGGAATACTAATCAGTATATGGCTGAAGAGAAGAAAGGAAGAAGATGACTGGATGAGCAGCTGAGTTTTATATCAGCTACTGCATTTGAGAAAATAAAGAAAAATAATGTAGTGGAGGCAAGATTGGAGAGAGTACATAAGGGGACTCTTGAGTACCAAAATTCTAATTTAATACATGTTTTTGATTCTGTTAATACAAGTGTGATAGAGGAAGAATAAAAGACACTTGGAGAAGCTTTAAAGATTGAAGAGGATGAGCTAGTTGACTTCATATGGAATGAAGATGTTGAGGAGATAGAGTTTCTTTGAAGCTCTTATAAAGAGTGAAAATGATGGTAGGGACCACTTGTCAATAAAGGTGAATGAGTTTTCTGAAGATACATCACAGACAACCAAGGAGGAAGATAGTAGAGTCATAAGCACCAGGATCATTTGATCAGGATAAATACAACGAAAGAAGCTCTAGCAATGGAGAGAGCAGCACTATGTCTTTTGAAAGACATGGAGGTGGAGATAGAATATGTGCGAGGGAATGGCTATGATGAGGATATAAAGAAGATCTTCCATTTGCAGAAGATGAGGAACATGTGGAGCATGTAAACATGGTGGATACGATGATAATTTCTGGAGATCCCATATTTGACCAAGGAGAAGAGGAAGACCATATCTTAATTGCAAAAGAGATGGAGGTGATTGAGTGGATGTTTGAGCCTACAGATACAAATGCAAATAGTAGTTGGAACACAAAAGAGGATGTAGAGAGTAAAGAGGGGGATGATATTTTTGAGGTCATCATACAGATTGAAGTGGCAAAAGCAGATGTTGAAGGGGAAGTGGTAACAGTTATTTGAAGTTGAGACTGGAGCCACATAAGAGAATAACATGAGGAACATTATAGAATTTGTGGTGGAAAAATGGATAATGTATTTGAAGGCCAAGATGCATTTCAGTTTTTAGATGAAGAGGTTGATTCGAGGATCATTTTGATAAGGGAATATGAAGAGTGTCACATACATGACATAGAGGAAAAGGATGAGATAAAGCAATTGATGTTGAGTTTAGTCCAAGCATGTGCAGAGAAGAATGAGATTACAATAGAGATCTCATTGAAGGAAGAACATCACAAAATTGCAACATTTGATGAAAGAGGTAAAATAATGTTAAATTAGCAACATTTTGAAGCAAGGTAGAAAAATTATTTGAAGACATATTGAAGGAAGATACAATAGAGAAATATTATTCTGACAAAGATATTAGAACTGTGTGATACAACAATGAGGATAATTGAAGAAGATTACATGAATACTATCATAGTGATAGCATTGGAATTTATGGAAAAACATTTTGAATCCTAAAATATGAAGATGGAAATAGGAGTAAGGATGGAAACTAATATAATGTAGGAAAAGTTACAATCAACTAAAGATAGCTGGTTTGAGAGTCCAATAGCAGATTGGACCAATGATGAGAAAATCCATAGTGGATTTTGGTGGAGGAGGTTGGACTAAGGTGAATTAAAACCTACAAAAGAATGGAATGATGACCAATGAAGACAACTTGGTGGAGGTGGAAGGATAGAGGTGGGTCAAGTCCTGCAAGAGGAAGGAAATATAGAAAAAAACATAATTGGAGGCCGGAAAAGAAAGGAAGAGTTGAATGAAAATCTTGAGTCATTTCACATGGTGGAAAGGCACACCGTGGTTTATCTTTCAAGTCAAAAGGATGGTTCTACCATCTAGCCTAAGTTTGTAAGCATCATGGATAGCGTAACCGACGAGTAACTACCAGTTGCTCGGTTACTCGCCGAGAAATCTGAGTGGCGAATAACCACCACTCGAAACTGCGAAACAATGAAAAAACCTACAAATTTTTTAACTAGTAAGCCCCAGTTACTTGCGCGGTTACTCGTTGGTTCCTCTGTATGCTGCTAAAATGTGAGATTACCACGCAAATGCAGGAAATATGTGGGAATGGTGCCAAACGCTGCAAAAATGTTGCAAATACGTCTAATTTTGTTTTATAAATTGCCACACCCCCCTCTCATTTCATTGACACAAGATTTGGAGCATTCAAGAGTGGATTGGAAGAAGAATTCAACAAAGTGATTTCTAGGTTAGT